>JARGCV010000726.1:500000-552734 GCA_034064705.1 Bothrops alternatus
AATGGGGCAAAACCGACGTTAACAACCATCTCGCATAGCAGCAGAAATTTGTGGCTCAACGGTGGTCATAAGTCGAGAGACAACCTGTAGTTAGTGAGTGCTAATAAAGAGGTTCCCGGCTCTGGCCCTGAGCTCCTTTTGATAAAAACCTTCCTTGCTTCATTGAAACAAACAAAAATAAAAAGCTGTCAACGTGGAACCAAAACGGGAAATAAAATTTGGAAAATCTCAGAAATGGCTTCTCCCAAACAGAGATATTTTTTTTTCCGAACAGCTAATTCAACGACGTTCACAGTAAGAGTGAAAACCGGAGACAAGAAGAACGCTGGGACAGACTCCAATGTCTTTATCATCCTTTATGGATCCAAAGATGACACAGGTAGGAGCCAAACTCACCTTGGCACATTACTCAGCTGCAGGTGGGCCACTGGTTTAAGGCAGAGGTCCCCAACCTATGAGCTGCAGCCCACAACCGGGCTGTGACCTCTTGGCCACTGGGCCGCATGAGTGGCTGGCCAGTGCATGCACACATGTGCATGCGCTCACCCCCTGTCCGTGTGCCAAGAGCCTCGCGCCGGCGCTAGGAGAGCCGTGTGTCGTGCACTGGCACTAGGAAAGGTTGGGGACCCCTGCTCTAAGGTAACAGACAGCAATCCGGACAGGCCCTAAATGGACAGCTCCTTTGTAGATGCCCAAATGTGGTATTACTAGCCCCGTTCCAAGTTATTTTCATTTGTAACAACGGGAATCTGTGATTTAAACAAAAACAGGAACAATCTTCTTAAAGGCTTCCAAGACGAACCGGAACAAATTTGAGCGAGAAAAAGTCGACGTCTTTACAGTGGAGTGTGTGGACCTGGGAGATCTGAAGAAGATTAAGATTGGCCATGATAATACAGGTAGGATGGCGTGAAAGTCCACGGAGACAGGTAGGATGGACCGATAGCTTAATAGCTATGCCTCTGCCCATCTCCTTTTGCAAACTTACCTGGATATCAAAACATTACTTCCCCACGCGTAGAGGTTAAGTCTGGAAGTTATAGAGTATAAAAGTTGTCATGGTTCCGACAGAGGAACTTCTTCAAAGAACTTTGAAGCATTGTTTACCTTAAAGAATCTTTATTTGAGAAGCATAGCGTGGGCACTAACACAGTCGAAGCCAAAAACTGGATCCCCCTCCCCTGAGCACATAGTATCAAAGCACAATTCCCTCCTCCAATGAACAGTCATAAATCACATTCTCCAATTAGTTTGAAATGCAGGCTTCCTCTCCAGTTCTCCAGCCCACCAATTCTTATCACCTCTTATTTCAGTAACCTTGGTTCACACACTAGGTCCAGTATTATTATGTCTACCTAAACACTGACCTAAACTCTCATGGACATTCCTTCCCGCCCCACCCCCCATCTAACTCTTGTCAAAGCAAAACATCTGATGTTAGCAGCATTGACACAAGTCACCTGTGATGGTTCCGATAAATGAAACCAGTAAAAGAACTTCAAGGCAAGAATTCTTCCTTCAAGAACATTTTATTTAGGAAACCAAATATCGGGACTTACATAGCTGAACCCAAGAATGAGATTCCCTCCTCCCAGATACAAAGCAACAAGTTGCAATTCCCACCCCACAAGAGCTATGATAAATCACATTCCCCAATTAACGCAAGACATGGACTTTCTTCTCCGGCCCCTCAGCCCTTCCAAAACCTCATCAGAACATGTCCTTGAGTTCCCACACTTCTACGTTGTTATGGCCAGCTAAATCCTCAGGCATTTACCCCATCCCCCCCTTCTACATCTGAACTCTAAAAGAATAGAAAGGCACATTAAAAGCAAAAGTACAAAGTGGCTGCTGGTTCTCAGCTGTCAGAGCGATGACATCCATTGTCAAGGCGTTGACATTACCTTTGTTCCAGAGCAGGGTTCTCCAAAGTTGGCAAATTTAAGACTTATGGACTTCAGCTCCAGAATTCCCCAGCCAGCATGAGTTACATAAGAACATAAGAAGAGCCATGCTGAATCAGGCCAAAGCCCATCGAGTCCAGCCTTCTGTGTCACACAGTGGCCCACCAATTGTACATGGGGATCTTGAGCAGAAAGAGAAGGCAAAACCCTCCCTTTCCCTTGACCCCCAACAAATGGGACTCAAGGGAATCCTGCCTGCCTCAACCAACATAGAGGCGGCACATGGACATCCGTTTTAATAACCACCGATACACTTGGCCTCCATGAATCTATCTAGCCCTGCCTTGAAGCTGTCAAGGCTGACAGCTGTCACGACCCCTTCTGGAAGTGAATTCCACAAATCAACGACCCTCTGGGTGAAGAAATATTTCCCTTTATTTGTCCTCACTTTCTTAGCTATGAACTTTAGGGAGTGCCCCCTTGTCCTAGTATTGTGTGATAGAGAAAAGAATTTTTCTCTATCCACCTTTTCTATCCCATGCATGATTTTATACACTTCGATCAAGTCACCCCTTAAACGCCGTCTTTCAAGGCTGAAGAGACCAAGGCGTTGCAATCTGGTTTCATAAGGGAGGCGCTCCATTTCCTTGATCATTCTTGTTGCTTAAGACTTGTCCACAAGTCTTAAAGTCGCCAAGTTTGGAGAACTCTATTCTGGTTCCCCATGGTTTGGTGAAAGTACCGAGGAAGGAGAAATATTTGTAGGTCATGGTTGAAATGAGGGGTGCCTGGTTGCTCTCTGAGCTTGATGGTTTTCTGAGTTTGATGGTGTCATAATGCTAACTAGGTAACGTCATCAGTGCTAGTAAGGCGTCCTTACTGGCACTGATGATGTTACCTAGTTGGGGTCATGAAACGTTTGTAAGAAAACAACCAGGTTAGAGAGCACCCAGGACTCCTGAGTGAAAGGACTCTAGGGTGACAGGGAAGTCTCCTTTGAGCTGAAGACTTCTGGCGACTTAAAAGGCACAGTTCTCTTGCCAACGACACAGAACCGGTTGTGTTCTAGATAGATGGATAGATGGATAGATGGATAGATAGATAGATAGATAGATAGATAGATAGATAGATAGATAGATAGATAGATAGATAGATGGATGGATGGATGGATGGATGGATGGATGGATGGATGGATGGATGGATGGATGGATGGATGGATGGATGGATGGATACATAGATAATAGATAGAAAGATAAATGATAGATAGACTGACAGAGATAGACAGACAGACAGACAGACAGACAGACAGACAGACAGACAGACAGACAGACAGATAGATAGATGTAGGTAGGCAGAGATAGATAGATAGATAGATAGATAGATAGATAGATAGATAGATAGATAGATAGATAGATAGATAGATAGATAGATAGATAGGTGATGGATGGATGGATGGATGGATGGATACATAGATACATAGATGAATAATAGAAAGATAAATGATAGATAGATAGATAGATAGACTGACAGAGATAGATAGATAGATAGATAGATAGATAGATAGATAGATAGATAGATAGATAGATAGATAGATAGATAGATAGATAGATAGATGGATGGATGGATGGATGGATGGATGGATGGATGGATGGATGGATACATAGATACATAGATAATAGATAATAGATAGAAAGATAAATGATAGATAGACTGACAGAGATAGACAGACAGACAGGCAGACAGACAGACAGACAGACAGATAGATAGATGTAGGTAGGCAGAGATAGATAGATAGATAGATAGATAGATAGATAGATAGATAGATAGATAGATAGATGGATGGATGGATGGATGGATGGATGGATGGATGGATGGATGGATGGATGGATGGATGGATGGATGGATGGATGGATGGATGGAAGTTTTTAAGAAGAGGCTGGACAGTCATTTGTGTGAAATGGTCTAGGGTTTCCTGCCTGAGCAGGGGGTTGGACTAGATGACCTCCAAGGTCCCCTCCAACTCTGTTATTCTGTTGTCCTTCCTTCCTTCCTTCCTTCCTTCTTTCCTCCTTCCCTCTCTCTCTCTCCCTCCCTCTCTTCTCCAACACTGGACATCTTTAAGAAGAGATTGGATAGCCCTTTGTCTGAAATGGTCTAGGGTTCCCTGCCTGAGCAGGGGACTGGACTAGATGACCTCCACGGTCCCTTCCAACACTGTTTTATTCTGTTATTCTTTACAGGTCATTCTGAGGGATGGTTTTTAGACTGGGTAGAGGTGGATGCTCCCTGCCTTGGATTGTGCCTGAAGTTTCCGTGTGGTCGTTGGCTGGATAAAGCCGAAGATGACGGAGCGATTGAAAGAATCTTGTTTCCTGCAGAACTGCAACGAAGGGCTTACCTCCCGTGTGAGTAGTAGGGTAGCAGATCAAACTGCATTAGGTCTGACAGAAATACAGGTCCTCAACTTACAGCAGTTCATTTAGTGACCGTTCAAAGTTACGACGACAGCTGGAAAAAGGGACTTACTGACGTTTTTCACACTGATGACGGTTGCGGCATCCCCGTGGGTCACGTGATCCAAATCCAGAGGCTTGGCCACTGACTCCTATTTATGACGGTTGCAGTGTCCCGGAGTCATGTGATCCCTTTTAGTGACCTTCTGACAAGCAAAGGCAATGAATGGGGGAAGCCAGATTCACTTACTGACCAAATGATTCCCTGAACCACTGCAGGGACTCGCTTCAGCAAGGTTGCAAAAAAAACGGGGCAAAATTCACTTAGCAACAGTAAATTTGGGTTCCATCGTGATTGTAAGTTGAGGACTGTCAATATTAGAAAAGCAGGAAACAGCTTGCTTATTAATTGGGGTAGATTTCTGTCAGCCACAGGGATTCGTCCCAAACGTGGCAACTTGTGTGCGCAGATCAGAGCGTGTCATAACTCAGGGGTCTTCCAACTTGGCCCTTTGATGACTGGTGGACTTCAACTCCCAGAATTCCTCAGCCAGGCATGCTGGCTGAGGAATTCTGGGAGTTGAAGTCCACAATTGATCAAAACGTCAAGTTGGAAGACCCCTGGTCTGGATCCAAGCCCGCACTTTCATCAAAATGGCCGACTGAGGAATTCTGGGAGTTGAAGTCCACAATTGATCAAAGCGTCAAGTTGGAAGACCCCTGGTCTGGATCCAAGCCCTCAGTTTCATCAAAATGGCCACCTGAGGAATTCTGGGAGCTGAAGTCCACCAGTCATAAAAGGGCCAAGTATGAAAATCCCTGGTCTTGATCCCAGCCTGCAGTTTCATCAAAATGGCTGACTGAGGAATTCTGGGAGCTGAAGTCCATCTGTCATCAAAGGGCCAAGTCTGAAGACCCCTGAGAGTCTGGATCCAAGCCTGCAGTTTCATCAAAATGGCCGACTGAGGAATTCTGGGAGTTGAAGTCCACCAGTCATGAAAGGGCCAAATTGGAAGACCCCCGGTCTGGATCCAAGCCCTCAGTTTCATCAAAATGGCCACCTGAGGAATTCTGGGAGCTGAAGTCCACCAGTCATAAAAGGGCCAAGTATGAAAATCCCTGGTCTTGATCCCAGCCTGCAGTTTCATCAAAATGGCTGACTGAGGAATTCTGGGAGCTGAAGTCCATCTGTCATCAAAGGGCCAAGTCTGAAGACCCCTGAGAGTCTGGATCCAAGCCTGCAGTTTCATCAAAATGGCCGACTGAGGAATTCTGGGAGTTGAAGTCCACCAGTCATGAAAGGGCCAAATTGGAAGACCCCCGGTCTGGATCCAAGCCCTCAGTTTCATCAAAATGGCCACCTGAGGAATTCTGGGAGCTGAAGTCCACCAGTCATAAAAGGGCCAAGTATGAAAATCCCTGGTCTTGATCCCAGCCTGCAGTTTCATCAAAATGGCTGACTGAGGAATTCTGGGAGCTGAAGTCCATCTGTCATCAAAGGGCCAAGTCTGAAGACCCCTGAGAGTCTGGATCCAAGCCTGCAGTTTCATCAAAATGGCCGACTGAGGAATTCTGGGAGTTGAAGTCCACCAGTCATGAAAGGGCCAAATTGGAAGACCCCCGGTCTGGATCCAAGCCCGCAGTTTCATCAAAATGGCCACCTGAGGAATTCTGGGAGCTGAAGTCCACCAGTCATAAAAGGGCCAAGTATGAAAATCCCTGGTCTTGATCCCAGCCTGCAGTTTCATCAAAATGGCTGACTGAGGAATTCTGGGAGCTGAAGTCCATCTGTCATCAAAGGGCCAAGTCTGAAGACCCCTGACAGTCTGGATCCAAGCCTGCAGTTTCATCAAAATGGCCGACTGAGGAATTCTGGGAGCTGAAGTCCGCCAGTCATAAAAGGGTCAGGTTTGAAGACTCCTGTCATAACTGAATCAGGATTCTCATCCCTGGTAAAATGTACTTTATTGGCGATTGGTGTAATGTTGGTCATGAAGAATAGCAAATGCATCCTTCTGATATCATCTGTTTTGTTTTGTTTTCATCTGGCCAGTTGTTCCCTACGAAATCACGGTTTACACCAGTGACGTTTTTGGAGCAGGAACCGATGCTGACGTCTTTATCGTTCTGTACGGGGCTGATGGTGTTTGCACTCAGCAGAAATCCTTGTGCCAAAACAAGAGGGAACAAAGGATGTTCTTCAAGAGGAATTCTATAAATCAGTTCGTTGTGGAGGTAAGAGAAAAGGTGCTTTGGATGCAGAGATGAAGAAGGACCAGAAGGAGCTAGATTGCAAGACATGGTCAGAACAGAATAGAATAGAGCTGGAAGGGACCTTGGAGGTCTTCTAGTCCAGCCCACTGCTCAAGCAGGAGAACCTCTACCATCTCAGACAGGTGACTGTCCAGTCTCTTCTTTAAAATATCCAGTGATGGAGCACCCATGATTTCTGGTGGCAAGCTGTTCCACTGGCTAATTGTTCTCACTGTTAGGAAATTTCTCCTTAGTTCTAACTTGGACCACTCTTTGATTTGTTTCCATCCATTGTTTCTTTTCTTGCCTTCTGGAGCTTTGGAAAATAGAATAGAATGGAATGGAGTGCAGTGAGTGGAGTGGAATGGAATGAATAGAATAGAATAGAATAGAATAGAATAGAATAGAATAGAATAGAATAGAATAGAATAGAATAGAATAGAATAGAATAGAATAGAATAGAATAGAATAGAATAGAAAATGGAATAGAATAGAATAGAATAGAATAGAATAGAATAGAATAGAATAGAATAGAATAGAATAGAATAGAATAGAATAGAATATAGAATAGAACAGAATAGAGAATAAATAGAATAGAAGGATAGGATAGAATAGAATAGAATATAGACGGAATAGAATAGAATAGAATAGAATAGAATAGAATAGAATGGAATAGAATAGAATAGAATAGAATAGAATAGAATAGAATAGAATAGAATAGAATAGAATAGAATAGAATAGAATAGAATAGACCTGGAAGGGACCTTGGAGGTCTTCAGCCCCCTGCTCAAGCAGAAGACTCTCTACCATCTCAGACAAGTGACTGTCTAGACTCTCGTCTCTTCTTTAAAATCTCCAGTGATGGAGCACCCACGATTTCTGGTGGCAAGCTGTTCCACCGGTTAATTGTCCTCACTGTCAGGAAGTTTCTCCTTAATTCCAGGTTGCTTCTCTCTCTGATCAGTTTCCATCCGTTGTTTCTTGTCCTGCCTTCTGGTGCTCTGGTGTATAACATGACCCCCTCTTCTTCTTTGTGGCAGCCCCTCAAATACCAGAACGCTGCTATCATGTCTCCCCTATTTCTTTAGACTAGCCAAATCCAAGCCCTGCAGCCGTTCTTCGTACGTTTCGGTCTCCAGGCCTAGCATTTTGGGGGATGGTACTGAGCATAGAAATAAATCAAATGAAGAGAGCAATTATTATAAAATAGTACATGGTGTAAAACAGGGATCTTCTTTGGGGGGGGCAGGGATTGTATTTGGAATTTTGAGAGCATGTTATGGGGATGTATAACTTGCTTTGGGGATGGAGCACAAGACATCAGCTCCCCAGAAAGCAAACTTTTGAAGCTGATCTCATGGCCCTAGTCCTCAGCTTCCTCCAGTCTTTTCTGAGCATGTGAACAGAATTGCGAACCAAATGCTGTGGGGTTTTTTTTTGTCTGTCTGTGTGTGTGTGTGTGTGTGTGTCTTTTGCTGCTCGGATTTGTTACAGCAGCACGGTTGGCAACCCCATCTCACAATCACTGATGCGCTCTTTGTATCTGAAGACATCTCTAAATTTTTGGAAGCTTGTTGCTAGTTGGTGTGACTCTTTTTTTTTTGTTTTTAAAGAAAACTCTGATCGTATAAAATGTAGACACATAGATAATTGAGTTTTTGTTCCCAGAGGGTGTTTGAACATTTATTAACGCTGGTACATTGTGTTCTAGATCTCTCTCTCTCTCTCTCTCTCTCAAAGTTTGATTTGTTATCTATCACCAGGAGTAGACAAATATGAAATATGGAGAGGAGGAAATGAAAAACAAACGAAAACAAATCAATGTAACCTTGATTGTAAGAATATACAGAGGGCAGGACAAGAAGCAATGGATGGAAAGTAATCAGGGAGAGAAGCAACCTGGAATTAAGAAGAAACTTCCTGACAATGAGGACAATTAACCAGTGGAATAGCTGGTCTCCAGAAGTTGTGAGCGCTCCATCACTGGAGGTTTTTAGGAAGAGATTGGACAGTCACTTGTCTGAAATGGTATAGGTTCTCCTGCTTGAGCGGGGGGGCTGGACTAGAAGATCTCCAAGGTCCCTTTCAGCTTCTATTCTATTCTATCAGCCCCTGAGATACTGGAAGACTGCTATCCTGTCCCCCTTCGTCCTTCTCTTCCTTAAACTAGACCTACCCAATTCCAGCAGCCGTTCCTTATATGTTTTAGCCTCCAGTCCCCTGATCCTCTTTGTTATTGTCCCCGAAGCATTTTATGTGTTGTTTTTGTGCATTGCATGCATTCATGCTACATTTGCCATTTGCTTCAGGTAATTCCATAACCTCTTTTTAACCCCCTAAATTTCTCCAGCTAGAAGACGTTGGAGACATCCTTGAAAAGATCCGCATTGGGCATGACGGCTCGGGGATCAATTCAGGCTGGCATCTTGATCAAGTGGACGTACGGAGGCTTTTACCCAACAGAAAGGTGATGTATGTTTCTTCCACCCAAATATCTTTTCTGCTTTGCCTAAAGCAGATGCTTCTTTGATTCCCAACTCAAATCAATCAGTCACCAGTTCAAATTTCGGTCCTAAAAAGCCACAACCTAGCGAATCCTTGACTTACAATCGTTTGTTGAGCGACCGTTCGGATATTAAACAGTCTGGGTTGGGCACATCCACAAAACAGTTTCCTTCATGAGCTGGTGATTTGTTTAACAACAGACCACCTTCCTGTTCATTCATTCTTTCTTTCTTTCTTTCTTTCTTTCTTTCTTTCTTTCTTTCTTTCTTTCTTTCTTTCTTTCTTTCTTCCTTCCTTCCTTCCTTTCCTTCCTTCCTTCCTTCCTTCCTTTTCCTTCCTTCCTTCCTTTTCCTTCCTTCCTTTCTTTCTTCCCCTTCCTTTCTTTTTCCCTCTCCCTCCCTTCCTTCCTTCCTTCTTTCTTTCTTTCTTTCCTTCCTTCCATTTCCTTCCTTTCTTTTCCTTCCTTCCTTAGTGAGCTGGTGATTTGTTTAACAACAAACCACCTTCCTTTTCTTTCTTTCTTTCTTTCTTTCTTTCTTTCTTTCTTTCTTTCTTTCTTTCTTTCTTTCTTTCTTTCTTTCTTTCTTCCTTCCTTCCTTCCTTCCTTCCTTCCTTCCTTCCTTTCTTTCTTTCTTTCTTTCCTTCCTTCTTCCCTTTCTTTCTTTCTTCCCCTTCCTTTCTTTTTCCCTCTCCCTCCCTCCCTCTCCCTCCCTCCCTCCCTCCTTTCTTTCTTTCTTTCTTTCTTTTTCCTTCCTTCCTTTCTTTCTTTCCCTTCCTTTCTTTTTCCCTCTCTCTCTCTCCCTCCCTCTCTCTTCTTTCTTTCTTTCTTTCTTTCTTTCTTTCTTTCTTTCTTTCTTTCTTTCTTTCTTTCTTTCTTTCTTTCTTTCTTTCTTTCTTTCTTTCTTCTTCTTCCTTCCTCGCTCTCTCTCTTTCTTTGAAAAGAACTTTTGAAACCCAAATGAATATTTTTTTAAAGTCAGGCAGGCAGAAAGGGGCTGTCTGCAGGCACTGTAGGGGCTCCAGATACTACACTGCCTAAGCAGAGCCACATGATAAAGTTGCAACAGATTAAGAGATCAACTGCTATCAATGAATGGAACGGAGCCAGCAGCTCCATCAAGGGATGGTGAGATAAAGGCGACAGCGTTTCTCTCTTCCATCCCTGGAACAAATGAGATTGTCTTGGCACACATTATGCACAGTTCGCTTCTTACGGCCCTCCATTTACTAGCAGCAGTAGCGTTATCTGCTCGCGGAAGACATATATCTCCAAGAATAACTGCAGCTTTATTACATAGATAGTCTTCCACTTACATCCATTCATTTAGTGACTGTTTGAAGTTACAATGGCACTGAAAAAAAGTGATTTATGACCATTTTTCACACTTAGGACAGTTGTCCTGGTTCCGACAGATGAATATCTTCAAAGAACTTTGAGCCATTGTTTACCTTAAAGAATATTTATTGGAGTAGCATAGCTTCGGCACCTACATACCGGTAGTTGAAGCCAAAATCTGAATTCCCCTCCCCTTAGCACACAGTATGAAACACAATTCCATCCACCAATTAGCGATCATAAATCACATTCTCCAATTAGTTTGAAATGCAGGCTTTCCCTCCTGTTCTCCAACCCGCCATTCCTTATCATCTCTTATTTCAAAAGCCCTGAATTCACACACTACTACAAGATTGTTATGTCTAACTCACTCCTATTGCATTCCTCCTCCTCCTCCTCCCCCAGCATCATCTAAGTCTAAGAGTAAAGCACGAGAAAGAAAAAGGCTGCATCTCCATATGTTGTCAAAGTGAGAACATCCCACGCTCACGTGATCAAAATTCAGATGCTTGTCAACTAGCTCCTATTTATTTATTTATTTAAATATACATTTTACTGGGGTTTTTTTTAATTTTAACATCAAAGTGCTCAGGAAAACACCATGGTGAAAGGGTAGTCAATCATAACAAAACAAGTCATATATATATATATATATAACAAAAATTAATACCTTAAAAAATTCCCCCCTCTATTTCCTCACATGATATAACAAATTTAGTTTAATCTATTTCTTCTTGAAATTCAATAAATCCACAAAATCATCCCTACTGTTACATCCACATAAATCACTCCTGCTTTTAAGCGCTGCTAATTTCAATTAAAATATTCCAAATGATCTTAAACAAACATATTAATAAAATTTTGGGTATCCCTTCTACAACACACATAATATCCCAAGAATAAAATTCTAATATTTTCACATATATGCCATCTCTTAATTTAATACATCATTAATTAATACCCTTTCTTCTCTTATCGTAGATCTCTCTAAATTCTTCTGCTATTACAAAATAGTTTTCTATATAAACAGAGTAAAACAAAACAAACAAACAAAAGGGAATCATTTCGACCTGTTAAGTAAAATTTAACTCTCAACCGAATTAACTATCATATCTAAAATAAACATATTATTACACCAATTATTATTTCTGACGGTCGCAGCATCCTGGGGGGTCGTGGTGATCCCTTTCTGCATCCTTCTGACCAGCAAAGCCAGATTCACTGAACAGCCAAGCTGCTAATCTAACAACTGCAGCAATTCCCTTAACAACTGTAGCAAAAAAGTTTGCAAAACGGTGTAAACCTCCTTAACATCTGTCTCAGCGATAAAAAAAATGGGGGCTCCCTTGTCATAGGTAGAGGACTACCTGTGCACACATCAGGGAGGAGAGAAGTTGGCAGTCCAGGGCTATTGTCTCCAAGCTCCTTGGTCTGTTGCCCTACATGCGACTGCCAGCAAGATGCGAAGTTGAGGGAAAGATCAGAAACAGTCAGGAATTTGGGGCAGGCTGGGAGGAGAATTGGATAGAAAGGAGGAGGAGATAATATTATTATTATTATTATTATTATTATTAATAATAATAATAATAATAATAATAATAATAATAATAATAATAATAATAATAATAATAATAATGAGGAGGAGAAGAAGAAGAAGAAGAAGGAGGAGGAGGAGGAGGAGGAGGAGGAGGAGAAGGAGAAGGAGAAGGAGAAGGAGAAGGAGAAGGAGGAGAAGGAGAAGGAGGAGGAGGAGAAGGAGAAGGAGAAGGAGAAGGAGAAGGAGGAGAAGGAGAAGGAGAAGGAGAAGGAGAAGGAGAAGGAGAAGAAGAAGAAGAAGAAGAAGAAGAAGAAGAAGAAGAAGAAGAAGAAGAAGAAGAAGAAGAAGAAGAAGAAGAAGAAGAAGAAGAAGAAGAAGAAGAAGAAGAAGAAGAAGAAGAAGAAGAAGAAGAAGAAGAAGAAAACGCAAGCAAGGGTAGTACCAATAGTAATAGGCGCCTTGGGTGCAATCCCAAAACAACTGGAGCACCACTTGGACACCATCATCGGCACTGACAAATTCACCATTAGTCAATTGCAAAAGGCGGCCTGACTAGGAACTGCTTCCATCCTGCGACAAGATCTGTAATACCATCAAACATCCAGATCTGCCTATCCCAGGTCCTTCGGAAGGACTCGATAGGTAGACAAAAAGGCCAAATCCAGACTGAACATCTGGCTGACTGTGTGATGATCAATAATAATATGTGATAGACTAGGAACTGTGGATAGACTATAGAAAAGAGAAACACCAAGCAAATAAATCGTAACAGGCGTTTAGTTGAGGCTTGATGGGCGGAGTGAAAAATGTTTATCAAACCAGACGATTATAAAGATTAATACTTAGTGATGTATATCAGGTGCTATGATGATTGATGCATACTATGATTTTATGTTCAATGCTGATTGTTTTAATAAAAGAATTTTTTCATTAAAAATAATAATAATAATAATAAGGTTGAAATGCAGACTTTCCTCCAGACCTCCAGCCCGCCAATCCTTATCATCTCTTATTACAATAACCTTGGGTCACACACTAGGTCCAGTATTGCTATGTCTAGCTAAACTCTCATGTACATTCCTCCCCACCCCCAGCATTATCTAACTCTAACTCTAAGAATAAAACATAAGAAGAAAATGGTCGCATCTCCAACTGTTGTCAAAGCAAAAACATCCCCGATCTAGTCCAACTCATGCAGAAAACCCTATACTATTTCAGACAAATGGCCGTCCAGTCTCTTCTTAAAAACTTCCAGTGTTGGAGCATTCACTGCTTCTAGAGGCAGGTTGTTCCACTGGTTAATTGTTCTAACTGTCAGGAAGTTTCTCCTTAGTTCTAAGTTGCTTCTCTCCTTGATGAGTTTCCACCCGTTGCTTCTTGTCCTGCCTTCAGGGGCTTTGGAGAATAGCTTGACTCCCTCTTCTTTGGGGCAGCCCCTGAGATACTGGAAGACTGCTATCCTGTCCCCCCTCGTCCTTCTCTTCATTAAACCAGACATCCCCAATTCCAGCAGCCGTTCCTTATATGCTTTAGCCTCCAATCCCCTGATCATGTTTGAAGGTAAAATATAATTCATCCCGCTTGGTGGAAATATTTCGATCGGGAGTAAAAGCTCGCAAGAGTTCTGCAATCAGCGGAAGCCTCAACTTGTTCTTCCGGGGTCATTTCGTCAAAATGAAGGATGGTTGGGATACTTGACTTCCAGAATCTGGGGCATGCTAAGATCTCACCATTTCTAAAAATAGCGCAAAACAAAATCAAACCAGGCTGCTGAGCTTAGCACCAACCTGAAGTGTCGTTTCTCTTCGTCTTTGTACTTAACTGTGGGAAGACTCCAGAGAAAGGACTATTTTGGGAAATATTAAAAAGGCAAAATATTATATTTCCCCCAAGGATCTTAAAGGCAGAAACCAAGGATCATAAAGGCTTCTCTCCTTGATGAGTTTCCATCCGTTGCTTCTTGTCCTGCCTTCAGGCGCTTTGGAGAATAGCTTGACTCCCTCTTCTTTGGGGCAGCCCCTGAGATATTGGAAGACTGCTATCCTGTCCCCCCTCGTCCTTCTCTTCATTAAACAAGATCTACCCAATTCCAGCAACCGTTCCTTATATGCTTTAGCTAGATGCACAAAAAAAGGGCGTGGGAAAAAAATGCTTGCATGGATACTAAAGCAGGAATAAAATCTAAGGGAAATCATGCAAAGTTCAACCTTCCATGGTGGAATCAGCAGCCAAGTCTTTTTGTTGCAACAGATGCTAGAGGAGACCATGGGGGGGTGGATTTTGCTTGAAATATAATTTGAGAAAATGCTTTCCCTGAAGAGTTCCATCATTGTTGCCCCCACCAATTGATTCTCAGTCCTTTTTCTTGTCTTGTGATAGTGATAATTATATAAAACTAACAATAGTAATTTTCTCTCTCAAAGTGAAAATCCAAAAAAAAAAGGAACCATAAAACTATCTTTGGTCTCAACAATTAGTTTGATTATTGGCCACTTTTATGATAGTTATAAGGAGTCTTCTTGGCAACAGCCTGGAAATGCTTTCTCTTTCTTCTAAGGAGGTTTTTTTCCCCCCAACTTCCCAAACTAGTCTACGCTTCTGAGGTTTCCAGATAGCCTCCCAGCTTGGGGTGATCCTGATCAGGGTTGGTTTTTGTTGTTGTTCAATATTTTATTATTTTTTTATAGTCACAAATCCTTCATATTTTATCAGCAACATATTGTCTGGGTTCCAATGTTTAGTTTACTAATACATGTTAAACTCCTTTCTCTTTACCTCATTTTTCTAGCCATTGAGAAAATGTATCCCATGTTCTAAAGCAGGTCCTCAAACTTAGCCACTTTAAGACTTGTGGACTTCAACTCCCAGAATTCCTCAGCCAGCGTTGCTGGCTGAGGAATTCTGGGAGTTGAAGTCCACAAGTCTTATAGTTGCCAAGGTTGAGGACCCCTGTTCTAAAATATTCTGAATCTGCTTTCTCTCTCATTTTCAGTGTCAGTTTGTCCATTTCTGCACCATCTAAAATTTTCTTAATTATCTCTCCCTCCGCTGGTCGTTCTTCAACTTCCCAGTGTTGAGCAAATACAATTCCTCGCTGCAGTTAATACACGTCACATTAAATATACGCATTCCTTCTTATCATTTCCTACAATCGTACGTATCCTGATCAGTTTTGAGCGGGGTTTTCCAAAGACAGCTCAGTGCTGCTCTCTCCAACGTGATCTGGAAAGTAGAAAGAAATGTAGCTGCTTTTGGTCACCACAATCGAAAAAGGTTGTTGAGACTCTAGAAAGAGTGCAGAGAAGAGCAACAAGGATGATTCAGGGGCTAAAGGATAAAACATGTGAAGGACGGTTGCTGGAATTGGGGATGTCTAGTTTAATGAAGAGAAGGACGAGGGGGGACAGGGTAGCAGTCTTCCAATATCTCAGGGGCTGCCCCCTGCTCAGGCTGGAAACTCTATACCCTTTCAGACAATTGGCTGTCCAGTCTCTTCTTAAAAACCTCCAGTGTTGGAGCCTTCACCGCTTCTGGAGGCAGGTAGTTCCACTGGTTAATTGTTCTCACTGTCAGGAAGTTTCTCTTTAGTTCCAGGTTGCTTCTCTCCTTGATTAGTTTCCATCTGTTGCTTCTTGTCCTGCCTTCAGATGCTTTGGACAATAGCTTGACTCCCTCTTCTTTGGAGGAGCCCCTGAGATACTGGAACTCTGCTATCATGTCCCCCCTCGTCCTTCTCTTCATTAAACTGGACAGACCCAATTCCAGCAACCATTCCTTATATGTTTCAGTCCCCTAATCATCTTTGTTGCTCTTCTCTGCATTCTTTCTAGAGTCTCAACATCCTTTTTACATCGCAGTGACCAAAACTGGATGACATGTTCCAAGTGTGGCCATACCAAGGCCTTGTAAAGTGGTATTAACATTTCACGTGATCTTGATTCTGTCCCTCTGGGTAATGCAACCCAGCACTGTGTTGGCTTTTTTGGCAGCTGCAGCACACGGCTGGCTCCTATTTAAGGGATTGTCCACTATGACTCCGAGATCCCTCTCACAGTTACTACTATTGAGCCAGGAAGAGCAGGTCAACCTAATTTCCAAAGCACCTGAAGGCAGGACAGGAAACAACAGAGGGAAACTAACCAAGGAGAAAAGCAACCTAGAACTAAGGAGAAATTTCCCAACAGTGAGAACAATTAGTCAGTGGAACCACCTGCCTCCAGAAGCGGTGAATGCTCCAACACTGGGAGTTTTATTAGAAGAGATTGGACAATCACCTGTCTTGAAATCATATAGGGTCTCCTGCTTGAGCAGGGGCTTCGACTAGAAGACCTCTAAGGACCCTCCCCACTCTTTTATTCTGCTCTCCGGCGATCAGAAGTAATCAAAGTCCTGTATCTGGAAACCGCTGATGTCTTCCCTGGTGGACAGATTAATTTCAGGACCCTGGACAGCTTCTCCCGGCCATTAGCCGACCGGCGTCTCCTCTGACCCCCTCCCATGGGACTCTTTCACTGAGTAGTAGTTGTAGTAGCTACTCCTGATCTGTCTGAACTTGCTGATTTAAGCACGTGATCAAAGGGGAAGAGGGAAGCATGCCCAATGCTGCAGAATGGTGTCATAATCACACCACAGGATATTTCAACTGGCCGTGATCTAGCGTTTGGCTGCCAAGGCCTCTAACATTTTTGCTGTCTGATTAGATGGTGAACAGGCATGTCAACGTGTCTGTGTGGGGGGAAAGAGGAGGTCAGATTAAATTGAAAGCATCTGGCAGCAGAAACTCACACTGCACCTTCTCCATGCCACTTAGATCTCCTAATTACATTGCATCTGTCGGAATGAACATGGCTGCAGAGAGAAGCATATTGGAGCATTTGAGCACAACCTGGTTTATTCAGATCAAGCACAGAAGAAGGGAGAAACCACGGGGGATTCTGACTGAAGAAATCACCAATATTTTCTAGAGGAGAACAAGCTCTCCTCTCAGAAAGGATGTGCTATACCAGGGGTAGGCAACCTTGGCTCTTTTATGACTCGTGGACTTCAACTTGTTCGGGTTTTAGAATTGGGATTTTAACAGGTTTTAGTAACAGCCATGTATTAATTTAATTTATTTTTAAATATTTATTATTATCTGTTTTAATTGGGCTGTAAACTGCCCCGAGTCCTACGGGAGAGGGGCGGTATAGAAATTTAAGAAATAAAATAAATAAATAAAAATAAAACTCCCAGAATCCCTGAGCCAGCCATGCTGAAGGGAAAGGGAGAGGTTTCCAAGCTGAGCCAGGCTGGCTCAGAA
The DNA here is from genome assembly GCA_034064705.1 of Bothrops alternatus. Lineage (NCBI taxonomy): Eukaryota > Metazoa > Chordata > Lepidosauria > Squamata > Viperidae > Bothrops > Bothrops alternatus. The sequence continues at coordinate 517,288 of JARGCV010000726.1, forward strand.
ATTCTGGGAGTTGAAGTCCACGGGTCATGAGGGGGCCATAGTTCCCCCATGCTGGCTCAGGAATTCTGGGAGTTGAAGTCCACAAGTCATGAGGGGGCCATAGTTCCCCCATGCTGGTTCAGGAATTCTGGGAGTTGAAGTCCACGAGTCATGAGGGGGCCATAGTTCCCCCATGCTGGCTCAGGAATTCTGGGAGTCCACAAGTCATAAAGTGGCCTAGGCCTAGGCCAGAGGTAGGCAACCTTGGCTCTTTTATGACTCGTGGACTTCAACTCCCAGAATTCCTGAGCCAGCCACGCTGAGGGGAAAGGGAGAGGTTTCCAAGCTGAGCCATGCTGGCTCAAGAATTCTGGGAGTTTGAAGTCCACCAGTCATAAAAGAGCCTAGTTTGCCTACCCCTGTCCTATACAGTAATATCATGCACTCCACAGTCCTGGAGATGGTAACAGAATAACAGAATTGGAAGGGACCTTGGAGGTCATCTAGTCCAACCCCCTGCTCAGGCAGGAAACCCTATACTATTTCAGACAAATGGCTGTCCAGTCTCTTCTTAGAAACTTCCAGTGATGGGGCATTCACAGCTTCTGGAGGTAGGTTGTTCCACGGATTCATTGTTCTGACTCTCAGGAAATTTCTCCTTAGTTCTTGGTTTCTTCTCTCCTTGATGAGTTTCCATCCTTTGCTTCTTGTGCTTTGGAGAATAGCTTGACCCTCCCCTCTTTTTTGCTCTGATGGGAGCTGCAATCCTGTTTATTTGGAGGATCCCAGATTGGGAGAGGTTGAGGCATACATGATGTCTACTGATTTGGGTGTTAAGCTCCCAAGGTGATAGAAAAACTGAATATGTACAGCCTAAATAGGTACAGGAATTTGTACAAGGTACTTACAGCCCGGGTTCATGATCCGAGCACCATGCAACAGAGTGAGCGCCTGTTCCCTGCCCACCTAGCAGTTCAGAAGCATGCAAATGCGACTAGATTAATAGGTACCACTTTGGTATAGTCGTGCCAATTGCTGACTCCCTTAACCAAGAAATGGAGATTAGCACCTCCCTCCCTAAAGTCAGACACACCTGGGTAGGGGAAACCTATTACAAGGAGGGAACTAGAAAGAGTGCAGAGAAGAGCAACAAAGATGATCAGGGGGCTGGAGGCTAAAACGTATAAGGAACGGTTGCCGGAATTGGGTCTGTCTAGTTTAATGAAGAGAATGATGAGCGGGGACAGGATAGCAACTCTTCCAATATCTCAGGGGCTGCCCCAAAGAAGAGGGAGTCAAGCTATTCTCCAAAGGGCCTGAAGGCAGGACAAGAAGCAACGGGTGGAAACTAACCAAAGAGAGAAGCAACTCGGAATTAAGGAGAAACTTCCTGACAGTTAGAACAATTAACCAGTGGAACCACCTGCCTTTAGAAGCGGTGAATGCTCCAACACTGGAGGTTTTTAAGAAGAGACTGGACAGCCATTTGTCTGAAATGGTATAGGGTTACCTGCCTGAGCAGGGGGTTGGACTAGATGACTTCCAAGGTCCCTTCCAACTCTGTCTATTCTATTCTATTCTATTCTATTCTATTCTATTCTATTCTATTCTATTCTATTCTATTCTATTCTATTCTGTCTGAAATGCTCTAGGGTTTCCTGCCTGAGCAGGGGGTTGGACTAGATGACCTCCAAGGTCCCTTCCAACTTCATTATTATTATTATTATTATTATTATTATTATTATTATTATTATTATTAATAGGAACCAGTTGCCAAACATCTGGATTTTGATTGCGTGACCCTGGTGCAACAATCATAATTGTGAAAAATGGTCATAAGTCACTTTTTTCACTGCCCTCGTAATTCTGAACGGTCACTAAACAAACCAAGTCGAATACTTCCTGTATATTACCTTCCAATGGGAATGGGAAACTGTTTTTGAACGAAATTGCTTTACCATGGTTTACTGAATAAGCCACTATGGATTTTGTTTACGTATCATACTAAGCAACAATGTTTTACAAACTACAGTGGGCCTTTTACCCACACTCTTCTAAAATCAAAAAAAAAAAAAAAGGGCAATATAGCTGAAGACAACATCTCAAGTTAGCCAGTTCTTTCCCTCAGGACAAGTTGCTAGCCCACTTGAGGGTCACCACACACAAAAAAGGGCCCCACACGTTTTATAAAGAAATAGAATTTATTCATGCCATTCTGTCTGTTGTATTTTCTTTCCTCTTGGGAATGAAGAAAAGCTGAGGATTGCAAATATTTCACTATTAAACAGAGTTGTCTTTAAAAAAACAAAACAAAAAAAAACAATTGTGATTTCAGGGCTCTGAGAAAACCACATTTCCCTGTGAAAAATGGCTGGCGAAATCTGAAGACGACGGTGAAATTATGAGGGAGCTGGTTCCATCCAGAGTTTTTACTGAAAAACTGAGGAAAGACGGCACTCTTACGCAGATTGAGGAAGAAATTGACGACTCGCTGGAAAGTCAGTTTCCAGGTCTTATTTTATTTATTTATTTATTTTATTTGGACTTATATGCCGCTCCTCTCCGAAGACTCGGAGCGGCTTACAACATATATAAAATAATATTCACAATCTAAGTCCAAATTAAAAAAAGCATTAAAAACAAAAACACATTCATCATTCACACAACAGTCCACAATCATCCTCAGGCCTGCCGGCAAAGATAGGTTTTAAGGTTCTTTCGGAAGGCCGGGAGGGTGGGAGAAGCGCGGACTTCAGGAGGCAGTTGGTTCCAGAGGGTGGGCGCCACAACAGAGAAGGCCCTCCCCCTAGGACCCGCCAGACGACATTGTTTCGCTGACGGGACCCGGAGGAGGCCGACCCTGTGCGCTCTCACCGGTCGAAGGGAAGTATGTGGCAGAAGACGGTCCCGTAAGTATCCTGGTCCAGAGCCATGAAGGGCTTTATAGGTAATGACCAACACTTTGAATTGCGCTCGGAGACAGATAGGCAACCAATGCAGCATGCGGAGAGTTGGCGAAATGTGGGCACAACGTGGAAGGCCCACAATTGCTTGCGCAGCTGCATTTTGCACTTATTGTAGTCTCCAAACACTCTTCAAGGGTAGCCCCATGTAGAGAGCATTGCAGTAGTCGATCCTCGAGGTGACAAGGGCATGTGTGAATGTGAGAAGAGAGTCCCGATCCAAATAAGGGCGCAACTGGTGCACCAGGCGAACCTGGGCAAATGCCCCCCTCGCCACAACGAGGATCAACTGTAAATTTTATTCTCAGCTAGTTGTTGTTGCTAGTTGGGAAGTCGTGTCCGACCCATCGTGACCCCATGGACAACGTTCCTCCAGGCCTTCCTGTCCTCTGCCATCTTCTGGAGCCCATCTCAGCTAATAAGAGATGCCTCTTAGGTGATGTGACAGAGGGACAGAATCAAGATCAGGTGAAGTCTTAATACCACTTTACAAGGCCTTGGTAAGGCCACCCTTGGAATCCTGCATCCACTTTTGGTCACCAGGATGTAAAAAAGATGTTGAGACTCTACAAAGAGTGCAGAGAAGAGCAACAACGATGATCAGGGGACTGGAGGCTAAAACATACGAAAAATGATTGCAAAAATTGGGCATGTCTAGTTTAATGGAAAGAAGGTATAGGGGGTTGACATAATAGCAGTCTTCTAATCTTTGAGCGGCTGTCACAAAGAATAGGTCACCTATTTGGACAATAGGTCACCCTATTGTCCAAAGCACCCGGAGGCAGGACAAGAAGTAATAGATGGAAACTCATCATGGAGAGAAGCAACTTGGAACTAAGGAGGAACTTCCTGACAGCGAGGACAATTAACCAGTGGAACAACCTGCCTCCAGAAGTTGTGAATACTCCATTGCTGGAGGTTTTTAAGAAGAGACTGGACAGCCATTTGTCTGAAATGGTCTAGGGCAGGGATCTTCAAACTTGGCCCTTTTATGACTTGTGGACTTCAACTCCCAGAATGCCTCAGCCAGGCATGCGTGCCTGGCTGAGGCATTCTGGGAGTTGAACTCCACAAGTCATAAAAGGGCCAAGTTTGAAGACCCCTGGCATAGGGTTTATCGCCTGAGCAGGGGGTTGGACTAGAAGACTCCCAGGGTCCCTTTCAAGTGTCATTTTGTGAAACCTTATAAAGATATAGACTAATTGTTGCATCAAAACCAATCGTACGATTCTTTGCTAGCAGGGATAAACTGTGCGATATTTTTTTTTTCTGTTCATTTTACGTGGAGGACATTGCATCACTGTATCCATAGAGAAACAAATCTGGCATATAAAGATATGCAGATCCTTTGCTCCCTAAAAATAGAAACTGAGTTTAAACATCACACCAAGCCCTAATGCGATCTGTACGTTCTTGGCTCAGAGTGACTTATAAAGGGGGTCGAAATAAACCATAGTTTTAAGGCATAAATCGCAATGTGTGATTGGCTGGACGACTGCAGCCATGGGTGAGGCAGAAACAGTCACATACCATTTGTTTACAGCTTCCTGACTTGTTTCTGGTTTATTTTGATACCCTAAGATTTTAACTAAAGATGCATAGCAAGAACAGATAGATAAATAGATAGATAGATAGATAGATAGATAGATAGATAGATAGATAGATAGATAGATAGATAGATAGATAGATAGATGAGAGAGAAGTAGAGATAGATAGATAGATAGATAGATAGATAGATAGATAGATAGATAGATAGATAGATAGATAGATAGATAGATAGATAGATAGATAGATAGATGAGAGAGAAGTAGAGATAGATAGATAGATAGATAGATAGATAGATAGATAGATAGATAGATAGATAGATAGATAGATAGATAGATAGATAGATAGATAGATAGATAGATAGATAGATAGATGAGAGAGAAGTAGAGATAGATAGATAGATAGATAGATAGATAGATAGATAGATAGATAGATAGATAGATAGATAGATAGATAGATAGATAGATGAGAGAGAAGTAGAGATAGATAGATAGATAGATAGATAGATAGATAGATAGATAGATAGATAGATAGATAGATAGATAGATAGATAGATAGATAGATAGATAGATAGATAGATAGATGAGAGAGAAGTAGAGATAGATAGATAGATAGATAGATAGATAGATAGATAGATAGATAGATAGATAGATAGATAGATAGATAGATAGATAGATAGATAGATAGATAGATAGATAGATAGATGAGAGAGAAGTAGAGATAGATAGATAGATAGTGTTGTGAGTGTCTCTAGACAGGCTGGGTACATATCAGGGGATGACGAAGCACAACCAGGCCCCTCTGGGTATTTTCCCCTCCCATCAGCCGAGCTAGACAATGAGGAGATTTGTATGCAGGATGAGTCAGACTCTCAAAGTGATGAGTCAGATTCGGATCAGGAAGCTAGATGGCTTGATCCGAGATTCCGAAGGTTTGATAGGCGGAGGAGTCAGTTAAGTGGAAAAAGGAAGTGACGTATTGAAAACTATATTAGAAGAGGAAGAAGGAACTAAGTCTTTGTCACGAGCAACGTTAAAATCAAGAGGCAGTCTGATGCATCACCGAGTTCGTTAGAAATCAGTTTTCTGGTGTTTTTGAAATCTACAGAAGATTAATGAAGTCTTGGACAATGTAAGAGATAAAGAGTGAGTTAATTGGAAGGTGGGAGAATGTTTAATCTAAATGTAAATAAATCAGAATTGGCCGTTCCGGCCAACAAACTGCCAGCAGCTTGCTTTGAAGTGAATCTTTTGAAATGTGTTAAATAAAACTCTTAAAGAAATATTTATGTGGATTTCACTCAGCTGAGAAGGGCCAGATACAACAGATAGATAGATAGATAGATAGATAGATAGATAGATAGATAGATAGATAGATAGATAGACGAGAGAGAAGTAGAGATAGATAGATAGATAGAGATGGATGGATGGATGGATGGATGAAAGGAAGGAAGGAAGGAAGGAAGGATGGATGGATGGATAGATAGATAGATAGATAGATGGATGGATGGATGGATGGATAGATAGATAGATAAGATAGATAGACAGACAGACAGATAGAACACAAATCAGAAATTATCTTGATCTTGTTTATTTGTCAGACTGATTGAATTCTTACAATAATAATAATAATAATAATAATAATAATAATAATAATAATAAAGTTGGAAGGGACCTTGGAGGTCATCTAGTCCAACCCCCTGCTCAGGCAGGAAACCCTATACCATTTCGGACAAATTATATGAGGTTGTGAGCCTTCCAGTCAATGCTGACTCTTGGCAACTGTCCGGACAAGTCCTTGTGGTTCTTTCTAGATTATTTAGTAGCTTACAGTTAAAACAAACTCTGCATGAACGTGCCGTGAAGGGAAGCCCAGCCTTACAGTGGGAGCACTGAGAAGAGGTGCATATTTCATTGGAGGTTATTTATTTGATGAGGAGTCACATTTGAAGTGGCACTCAGCTGGGCTGTAAATAGATGAAGATGCTCATCAGCCATTTGGGATTGGTTGCTATTGCTGGTTGAACACTGAGGAGCAACAAAGAACAACTTTCTGTTGATAAAAACAAGGGATGGGGGAATCCTTAGCTCACGACAGCCACTCCTATAGACTGCATTCTTCACTGTGTTATCAAGGGTCCTTGGCGCTCACTGAGCTGCGTTGTTTCCTTGTAGACATTTCATTACCTATATAGATATAGAGAGATAGACTGATAGATAGATAGATAGATAGGTGGGTGGGTGGGTGGGTGGGTGGGTGGATGGATAGATAGATAGATAGATAGATAGATAGATAGATAGATAGATAGATAGATAGATAGATAGATAGATAGATAGATAGATAGATGGGTGGGTGGGTGGGTGGGTGGGTGGGTGGGTGGGTGGATGGATGGATGGATAGATAGATAGATAGATAGATAGATAGATAGATAGATAGATAGATAGATAGTGTTATGTCTGGCCTCTCATAACTCATTAATATCCACGTAAATATGTCTTTAAGAGGTTTATTTAATACATTTCAAAAGAATTCATTTCAAAGCAAGCTGCTGGCATTATGTTGGCCTGAACGGCCAAATAAAATCTATTTACATTTAGATAAACATGCTCTTCTCCTCCTACATCCCAATTAACTTACTTTTCTTCTTTATCACATTGTCCAAGAGCTCATTATCCTTCGGTAGGTTTTCAAAACACCAGAATACTGAGTTCCAAAGCACTGCCAAAGTTTTCAGCCCACTCTTTGATCAACGTTGCTCGTGACAAAGGCGTAGTCATTCTTTCCCCTTCTAATATAGTGTCCGATACGTCACTTCCCCAATTACTTCCTTTTTCCAGTTAACTGACACCTTCGCTTATCAAACCTTCGGAACCTCGGATTAATCCATTTATCTTCTTGTTCTAAATCTGACTCATCATTTTGAGAATCTGATTCAGAATGCATACAAAGCTCTTCATTATCTCTCTCAGCTGCCGGGAGGGGAAACCACCCAGAGGGGCCTGGCTGCTGATCCTCGGCTGCCGGGAGGGGAAACCACCCAGAGGGGCCTGGCTGCTGATCCTCGGCTGCCGGGAGGGAAACACATTCAGAGGAACCTGGCTGCTGATCCTCATCCTCTGATACTTCCCAAGCTGGTCCAGGGACACTCACAACACTATCCCCCCCCGCAGGCCCCTCCCCCCGGGGCCGTCGCAGGGGATGTGGTTTGTAGGGAAACGCAGAATGAAAATCCCAAATTAACCGAGGAGCCTCAATATCACGAGCATCGACCCAACAGCCAGCGGCTGGCCCACCCCCGGTCCAATCAACCAAATATTGGAAGCGGTCGATGAGCCATCGGGAATCTCGGATGCCGGACACCTCCAACCGGGAAACAGGAACGTGAGCACGGCGAGCTGTCGGGCCCGGATCAGGAGGTCGAAGCGGAGAATCAGGGTTGACAGGAACAAGCAAGGAGCGATGAAACACGGGATGTACACGAAGAGACCTAGGCAAAGTCAAACGATAGGTCACCGGATTGATGACCGTCTCCACAGGGAAAGGACCCAGGAAACGTTGATCAAGCTTGCGGTGAATTCTCCCTGGAAACAAGTACTTGGTGGAGAGCCAAACCCGATCTCCAACAGCTAACGGCGGCGTGTCACGACGCGAGCGGTCTGCAACCCGCTTGTAGTCTTCCTTGGCCTTAGTCAAGTGCTGCTTAACCATGTCGTGGACTGACTGCAGTTCGGTTAAATAGTCTTCTGCAACTGGAACTGGAGAATCGAGGAGCGTGAGCGGGAAAAATCTGGGATGATAGCCGTAGTTGGCAAAAAACGGGGTGGTCTGAGTGGAAGTATGCTGAGAGTTGTTGAAAGCGAATTCGGCCACGGAGAGATATTTGGACCAATCGTTCTGTTGGTCGTTGATGAAACAACGCAAATACTGCTCCAGGATGCCAATCACTTTCTCTGTACCCCCATCAGTCTCTGGGTGATGCGTGGAGGCTAGATTAACTTGGACTTGAAGCGCAGACATGAGTTCTCTCCAGAACTCCGAGGTGAACTGGGTTCCTCGGTCGGACACTATTTTGTCAGGCAAACCGTGTAGCCGGAAGATATGTTGAATGAACAGCTGAGCAGTGACCTTGGCTGTCGGTATTCTTCGGCAAGGAATGAAATGTGCCATTTTGGTCAGCATGTCCACCACTACAAAGACAACGGTGTAGCCGGCAGAAACAGGTAGACAAGTCAAGAAGTCCATGGAAATAGCTCCCCAGGGTCTCTCCGGCGTGGGTAAAGGCTGTAATAATCCCGGAGGGGCTCCTGTGGCATGTTTTGCCTGACGGCACCGTACACAGGAATTTACATAGGATTGCACATCATGGCGAAGTCTGGGCCACCAAAAAGTCCGAGACACTAAGTGAAGAGTCTTAAAGAAACCAAAATGACTTGCCGCAGGGTTATCATGGCATTGAGCTTGCGATAGTCACAGCATAGGCGTAAATCTCCGGTTTTCTTCTTCACGAATAACACAGGAGCTGACAAAGGCGAGGAAGAGGGACGAATGAAACCCCTGGCCAGGTTTTTGTCCACAAAGTCTTTCAATGCGGCCAACTCGGGTTCTGACATGGAGTAAAGGCGTCCCCTTGGAAGCTTGGCATTTGGTAGTAAATCAATGGTACAGTCATATGGTCTATGCGGAGGCAATTGGTCTGCCTCTTTCTCATTGAATATATCTGCAAAGTCCGCTAGATCGGCCGGCAAGGTGATGTCAGGGTGGGATGGTAGCTGGGCTGCACAAACTTGGCGTACGTGGTCTACGCATTGCAAACTGGGAAATGAAACAAAGTTCTGGGACCACACTACACAAGGATCATGGGTTCTCAACCAGGCTAGGCCGAGAACTAAGGGAAAATGAAGTCCCTTGGTAACATAGAATTGGATGGCTTCTTCATGTTGTCCTATGACCAGGCGTATGGGCTGGGTCATAAACTTGATCGGTCCAGACAACAACTCACGACCATCGATTGTCTCAACCAGCATAGGCGGCTTCACGGAGCACAAAGGTATGGCATGCTGACGAGCGAAAGCTTCATTCATAAAATTGGTGGTGGCTCCAGAATCCAACAAGGCGTGGGCCGGAATGCCCTGGGCATGATTTCCCAGAAGTATATTGGTTGCTAGGATCAGATGTCTCGGAGGACCGGGGTCGTTGTCTGCGGAACTGGAACTGGGTTTGGCGCCTGCCCGACCCAATGTTTCCATTAGGCCGGGCTCTGGCCGTTTCCCGGCAAGGTGGCTTGAAACTGCTGAGTGGGAGGCCGAGCTGGAACAGGAGTAGGACCTGCCGTACCACGTCTTTTCTGGGGGCAGGCCATGACGAAGTGACCCATCTCTCCACAGTACAGGCACAAGCCCTCAGCTCTCCGTCTTGCCTTCTCAGCCTCGGTCAAACGAGATCTGGCTGCACCAAGATCCATGGGCTCATCTCTGGTCATGGGTGCAGGGCGCCTCTCAGTGTAAGCCGGCCCTGTTTGGAAAATACGTCTGGGTGCCGGGATAGGTGGAGTGATAGGTAGGGTCTGGAATCCTCTGCGTGGTGCAGGAACTGGCTTGGCACTTCCGGTGACTGGAAACATCTGTTTGACCAGGCGGGCATCCATGGCTTGCGTTTGCGCCTCAATAGCCAAACAATGTTGGTATAATGCATCCAGGGTCGCAGGTATTACAGTAGTTTTCAATCCATTCAAGATCTGAGAAGACAGGCCATCTTGAAAGATTTCCATGAGAGCCTCATTATTCCAATTAATTTCTTGAGCTAGGCGGCGAAAATCTGATATATAGTCCGCTACGCAGCGCGATCCTTGACGTAGCTCTCGTATCTGCCGGGTGGCATTTTGTCTACGAAGGGGGTCAACAAATTCTCTTTCCATCAGCTTGCAAAATCCTGCATAATTGCGTAGGACAGGATCTTGTCCGTCTATCAGAGGAGACGACCAATCAGCAGCTGTCCCAGAGAGTAAACTTAAAATGAAAGCTACTTTCGTTTCATCAAGCTGGAAGTCGGCTGGAGTTGAGGCAATGAATGTTTTGCATTGGTTTAAAAAAGCTGGAAATTTACTACGCTCTCCAGTAAACTTATCAGGCAAGGCTAAATAACATCTGCTCTGTCTGGGAGGGGGGGCTGGAGCTGGTCCTGCTGCAGCTTGCTGAATCTGCTGTTGCAAATCTCCAATTTGTTGCTGGAGAATTTGAACTAATAGATGCAGAGCCGGGTTATCAGCGAGGAGTTTCTCCATGACGTCACTGAAAGCTCGGACTAATTTTCGTCTTTACTGTTTTTGGGTCACGAGCAATCTGTTATGTCTGGCCTCTCATAACTCATTAATATCCACGTAAATATGTCTTTAAGAGGTTTATTTAATACATTTCAAAAGAATTCATTTCAAAGCAAGCTGCTGGCATTATGTTGGCCTGAACGGCCAAATAAAATCTATTTACATTTAGATAAACATGCTCTTCTCCTCCTACATCCCAATTAACTTACTTTTCTTCTTTATCACATTGTCCAAGAGCTCATTATCCTTCGGTAGGTTTTCAAAACACCAGAATACTGAGTTCCAAAGCACTGCCAAAGTTTTCAGCCCACTCTTTGATCAACGTTGCTCGTGACAAAGGCGTAGTCATTCTTTCCCCTTCTAATATAGTGTCCGATACGTCACTTCCCCAATTACTTCCTTTTTCCAGTTAACTGACACCTTCGCTTATCAAACCTTCGGAACCTCGGATTAATCCATTTATCTTCTTGTTCTAAATCTGACTCATCATTTTGAGAATCTGATTCAGAATGCATACAAAGCTCTTCATTATCTCTCTCAGCTGCCGGGAGGGGAAACCACCCAGAGGGGCCTGGCTGCTGATCCTCGGCTGCCGGGAGGGGAAACCACCCAGAGGGGCCTGGCTGCTGATCCTCGGCTGCCGGGAGGGGAAACCACCCAGAGGGGCCTGGCTGCTGATCCTCGGCTGCCGGGAGGGAAACACATTCAGAGGAACCTGGCTGCTGATCCTCATCCTCTGATACTTCCCAAGCTGGTCCAGGGACACTCACAACAGATAGATAGATAGATAGATAGATAGATAGATAGATAGATAGATAGATAGGTAGATAGATAGATAGATAGATAGATAGATAGATAGATAGATAGATAGATAGATACATAGATACATAGATAGATAGGTGGGTGGGTGGGTGGGTGGATGGATGGATGGATGGATGGATGGATGGATGGATGGATAGATAGATAGATAGATAGATAGATAGATAGATAGATAGATAGATAGATAGATAGAGATGGATGGATGGATGGATGGATATAGAGATAGAGATAGATAGACAGACAGACAGACAGACAGACAGATATGGATGGATATAGATATATAAATGTGTATATGTATCTTTTCGCCCTTCTCCAGTCTATTCATACAAGGTCTCCGTTTTCACGGGTGATATTCAGGGCTCCGGAACGGATGCGAATGTATTCCTAACCATCTACGGAGACTTAGGTGACACCGGAGAAAGAAAATTAAGGAAGTCTGAAACAAACGCCAACAAGTTTGAAAGAGGACAGGTACTGGTGAAAGCGCCTTCTTTTTCTGGCTGCCCTGCTGGTTCCCAGGGTCGTTAATCCCTCCGTTTTACATCCCGACTTTCCTTTCAGGATTTTAAGGTGTCCTAGGTAGAACTCCCCCTTCAGGTTACCAACCCCCCCAGGGATGTAAGTTCTGCTAAGAGACTTTTCATGGCCCAAAGTCACCCAGTAAGTTCCCATCGCTGAGGGTGGATTCGAACTCAAGTCTCCCTGAGGCAAGACATACCCAACCTTCGTTCAAGGTGGCACCCAAATTGAGTGTGTAAGTAAATACAGGCAGTCCTCGGCTTGTAACCATTAGTGATGGTTTGAAATTACAGTAACGCTAAAAAAAAGGCGACTTATGACCTTTTTTCACATTTATGATTGTTGCAGCGGCCCCACGGTCACGTGATCAACGTTTTCACACATGACAATTGGCATGTACTTATGACGGTTGCAGTGATCCTCTTTTGCGAGCTTCCGAGAAGCAGAATCAATGGGGAAGCCAAATTCACTTCAACAACCGTGTGGCTAACATAACAGATGCAGTGATTCACTTAACAACTGTGGCCAGAAAGGTCATAAAATGGGGAAATTCACTTAACAACTGTTTTGCTTAGCAATGGAAATTTTGGGCTCAATTACGGTCATAAGTCGAGGATTGAATAAGAATAGAATACAATAGAATAGAATAGAATATAGAATAGAATAGAATAGAATAGAACATTTATTTATTTATTTATTTATTTATTTATTTATTTAATTAATTAATTAAATCTGTATGCCGCCCCTCTCCCAAGACTCGGGGCGGCTCACAACAATAATATGAACATAGATAAAAAACAATAACAATAATTACATCCAATATAAAAAATCGACACACATACAACAAGCAAACACAATCAAGTAAACACTCAACAATGGAAGGAGATTCCTCGGCCCGGGGGCAGAACAAGGTTCATACCCCCCAAGCCTGTCGGCATAAATAGGTCTTTAAAAGTTTACGGAAAGCTAGGAGGGAGGAGGCAGTACATACCTCCGAAGGAAGCTGGTTCCAGAGGGCTGGGGCAGCGACGGAGAAGGCCCTTGCCGTAGGCCCCGCCAGATGACATTGTCTAACAGACGGGACCCGTAGGAGGCCAACCCTATGTGCCCTAACCGGTCGCTGGGATTCATGAGGCAGAAGACGGTCCCGCAAGTATCCTGGCCCATTGCCATAAAGGGCTTTATAGGTCATAACCAACACTTTGAATTGTGTTCGGAGACCAATTGGCAGCCAGTGCAGCTCACAGAGAGTTGGAGTGATATGAGCATGTCTTGGGAGACCCAAGACAGCTAGCGCGGCCGCATTCTGGACTACTTGCAGTCTCTGGACATTCTTCAAACGTTGCCCCATGTAGAGAGCATTACAGTAGTCGAATCTCGAGGTGACAAGGGCATGGGTGACTGTGAGGAGTGACTCCCAGTCCAAATAGGGCCGCAACTGGCGCACCAGGCGAACCTGGGCAAATGCTCCCCTCGCCACAGCCGAAAGATGATGTTCCAAACTTAGCTGTGGATCGAGGAGAACACCCAAGTTGCGAACCCTCTCCGAGGGGGACAAAACTTCTCCCCCCAGGGTAATGGATGGAAAGTTAGAATTGTCCTTGGGAGGCAGCGCCCATAGCCACTCCGTCTTGTCGGGATTGAGTCTGAGCCTATTGGCACCCATCCGGACCCCAACAGCCTCCAGGCACCGGTTCATCACTTCCACTGCTTTGCTGTAGTGACACGGGGTAGAGATATAAAGCTGGGTATCGTCAGCATATTGATGATAACTTACCCCGTGTCGACGGATGATCTCACCCAATGGCTTCATGTAGATGTTAAAAAGCAGAGGTGAGAGAACAGACCCCTGAGGGACTCCACACGGAAGAGGCCTCGGAGCCAATCTCTAACCTCCTGCGAACACTGACTGCGACTGGCCGGAGAAGTAGGAGGTGAACCACCGTAAAACGGTGCCCCGCACTCCAAGCCCCTCCAACCAGCGCAGAAGGATACCATGGTCGATTGTATCGAATGCCGCTGAGAGGTCAAGAAGCACAAGGATAGTGGAATAACCTCTATCCCGGGCCTGCCAGAGATCATCTATCAGCATGACCAAAGCAGTTTCTGTGCTGTAACCGGACCTGAACCCAGACTGCTGAGGGCCCAGATAATCAGTTTCATTCAAGGACCGTTGGAGTTGGAGTGCTACCACCTTCTCAACAACCTTCCCCCAAAAGGGAAGGTTGGAGACTGGACGATAATTATTTAAAACTGCCGGGTCCAGGGAAGGCTTCTTGAGGAGGGGGCGCACGAGTGCCTCCTTTAAGGGAGCCGGAAAGGACCCCTCCCTCAATGAAGCGATAACGACCGCCTGGACCCAGCTCCGTGTCACCTCCCTGCTAGCCGAAACCAGCCAGGAGGGGCACGGGTCCAGTAAACAAGTGGCAGAACTCACAGCTGCAATGGCCTTGTCCACATCATCAGGAGTTACCAGGTCGAACTCATCCCATTCAACAGGACTAAGACGGGCCTCTATCATCTCGACTGACTCATTGTCAGCCAACACTGCATTCCAATTGGAGTCCAAGTCAGTCCGGATATGAGCGAATAGAATAGAATAGAATAGAATAGAATAGAATAGAATAGAATAGAATAGAATAGAATAGAATAGAATAGAATAGAATAGAATAGAATAGAATAGAATAGAATAGAATAGAATATAGAATAGAATAGAATGTGGAATAGAATAGAATAGAATGGAATAGAATAGAATAGAATAGAATAGAATAGAATAGAATAGAATAGAATAGAATAGAATAGAATAGAATAGAATAGAATAGAATAGAATAGAATATAGAATAGAATAGAATGTGGAATAGAATAGAATAGAATAGAATAGAATAGAATAGAGAATAGAATAGAATAGAATAGAATAGAATAGAATAGAATAGAATAGAATAGAATAGAATAGAATAGAATAGAATAGAATAGAATAGAATAGAATAGAATAGAATAGAATAGAATAAATATAGGAATAAAGAATAGAATAGAATAGAATAGAATAGAATAGAATAGAATAGAATAGAATAGAATAGAATAGAATAGAATAGAATAGAATATAGAATAGAATATAGAATAGAATAGAATAGAATAGAATAGAATAGAATAGAATAGAATAAATATAGGAATAAAGAATAGAATAGAATAGAATAGAATAGAATAGAATAGAATAGAATAGAATAGAATAGAATAGAATAGAATAGAATAGAATAGAATAGAATAGAATAGAATAGAGAATAGAATAGATAATTGGAGAATAATTGTCTGAAATGGTATAGATAGGTTCTCCTGCTTGAGCAGAGGGCTGGACTAGAAGACCTCCAAGGTCCCTTCCAACTCTGTTATTCTGTTGGCATAAGAAATGCCCTTTTAAAGACCAACCAAGGATTTATATTCTGTCTCCCACAGGAAGACATATTCACAGTCGAAGCTG
The DNA here is from genome assembly GCA_034064705.1 of Bothrops alternatus. Lineage (NCBI taxonomy): Eukaryota > Metazoa > Chordata > Lepidosauria > Squamata > Viperidae > Bothrops > Bothrops alternatus. The sequence goes on from JARGCV010000726.1 coordinate 532,907, forward strand.
TGGACCTCGGAAGCATCTATAAAATCCGCATCCGCCATGACAACACTCTGCCAAGGCCGGACTGGTTCTTGGAGAAAGTTGAGATCCTGAACGATGCCACCGACAGTGCCTACCTCTTTGAGTGTGAACGTTGGCTGTCGAGAAAAAAGGAGGATCTCAGCGTTGAGCGAGTCCTTTGGGAAAAAGTAAGTCTTGATCAGGGGTCTTCCAACTTGGCCCTTTGATGACCGGTGGACTTCAACTCCCAGAATTCCTCAGTCGGCCATTTTGATGAAACTGCGGGCTTGGATCCAGACCAGGGGCCTTCAAACCTGGCCCTTTTATGACTGGTGGACTTCAGCTCCCAGAATTCCTCAGTCGGCCATTTTGATGAAAGTGCAGGCTTGGATCCAGACCAGGGATCTTCAAACTAGGCCCTTTTATGACTGGTGGACTTCAGCTCCCAGAATTCCTCAGCCAGGCAGGCTGGCTGAGGAATTCTGGGAGTTGAAATCCACCAGTCATAAAAGGGCCAAGTTTGAAGACCCCTGGCTTTGATTTTAAAAGGCTGTCCAACTTCCTAAAATTTAGAGAGAGAGAAGAACACATTTTTTTCCCCAGAAAGTCAAAAGCAGATTAAAAGACTGGTCAGCATACATGGTGATTGCATATACACAAGATACTACTATGGTAAACTATGGTGATCAATTTAGGTGTGCAGTTAGAATTAGTCCGTTGCCAAGCATCCAAATTCTGATCATGTGACCCTGCAATGGATGCTGCAATGGTCATAAGTGTGAAAAACGGTCCTAAATGACTTTTTCCAATGCCATCATAACTTTGAATGGCCCCTAAATGGTCTTTTGTACCTCAACTTTAAAAACAGCAGGAGATTCACAGAAGTAACCATCATGAGCTTTTCTTGGCTCTTAATTAACCAGTTGGAGCTATTTTCTTAAACACTGGCAGTTTTTAAAAAGAGACCGGACAGCCATTTGTCTGAAAGGGTATAGGATTTCCTGCCTGAACAGTGGGCTGGACTAGATGACCTCCAAGGTCTCTTCCAGATTCTATTCTATTCTATTCTATTCTATTCTATTCTATTCTATTCTATTCTATTCTATTCTATTCTATTCTATTCTATTCTATTCTAATTAACCAACGGAACCACCTGCCTCCAGAAGCTGTGAATGCTCCAACACTGGAAGTTTTTAAGAAGAGACTGGGCAGCTATCTGTCTGAAATGATCTAGGGTTTCCTGCCTGAGCAGGGGGTTGGACTAGATAACCTCCAAGGTCCCTTCCAGCTCTATTCTATTCTATTCTATTCTATTCTATTCTATTCTATTCTATTCTATTCTATTCTATTCTATTCTATTCTATTCTATTCTATTCTATTCTATTCTATTCTATTCTATTCTATTCTATTCTAATTAACCAGTGGAACCACCTGCCTCCAGAAGCTGTGAATGCTCCAACACTGGAAGTTTTTAAGAAGAGACTGGACAGCCATTTGTCTGAAATGGTATAGGGTTTCCTGCCTGAGCAGGGGGTTGAACTAGATGACCTCCAAGGTCCCTTTCAACTTTTATTACTATTATTATTATTATTATTATCCATTTGTCTGAGCAGGGGGTTGGACTAGATGACCTCCAAGGTCCCTTCCAACATTATTATTACTATTATTATTATTATTATTATTATTATTATTATTAAGAATCATGAGGTGTTCTTGGTTCTCGATTAACCAGTTGGAACTGTTTTGTTGTAACCCAGAGCCAGATAGTTTTTTTCTTATTTTTGGCCATTAATCTTGATTCATCTATTAAAAATCATCTTTCCAAGGGCTGCAGCTCAGTTCATTCTTGTCTGCCGAAAATACCGCCGCAGCTGAGTTCTGGCCTTCCGATGCAAGCAGGCTTGTGACAGATAACACATATGGGGAAGCGAGATATTCCGCGAAGGGTGTACTTTTGACTCTCTGAAAAATTGTATTTTTATCTTCAGCCTATCAGTCCTGCACTGGGGTCCCAGGGAAATGAAAATCTAAGACATGTGGTCCTTTTGATGGAACACTTGGGTTTCCAGGAGGGAGGCACAAGCCGTTCTGTTTTGGAAAAGCAAGTTTATATCCAAGATCAAAGTCACCTTCTTGGATATAATTAAGGTTGAAAAGAAAAGAAAAGAAAAGAAAAGAAAAGAAAAGAAAAGAAAAGAAAAGAAAAGAAAAGAAAAGAAAAGAAAAGAAAAGAAAAGAAAAGAAAAGAAAAGAATGTTACTTAAAAGCATTTTTACTTTTTTCCGGGGGAAGCATTGCGGGAGGGGAAGAAGAACTTCAGGCCCACCAATATCTCAGGGGCTGCCCCAAAGAAGAGGGAGTCAAGCTGTTCTCCAAAGCGCCTGAAGGCAGGACAAGAAGCAACGGATGGAAACTCATCAAGGAGAGAAGCAACCTGGAACTAAGGAGAAACTTCCTGACAGTCAGAACAATTAACCAGTGGAACAACCTGCCTCCAGAAGCGGTGAATGCTTCAACACTGGAAGTTTTTAAGAAGAGACTGGACAACCACCTGTCTGAAATGGTATAGGGTTTCCTGCCTGAGCAGGGGGTTGGACTAGATGACCTCCAAGATCCCTTCCAACTTATTATTATTATTATTATTATTATTATTATTATTATTATTATTATTATTATTATTATTATTATTATTATCATGATCATCATCATCAAGATTGCATCTTGTGGTATGATATTTGCTTATTTATTAATTTTAAATTTTTTAAATTTATTTTAATTTTGTTTTGGTGCGGGGTGTGAATAGAGAAAGAGTGGCATACTGTCAAGCAAAAAGCCAGCTTCGGTTTAACAGAATAACAGAGTTATTCTAGTCTTCTAGTCTTCTAGTCCAACCCATGCTTCAGTACGAGACTCCTATTCTATTCTATTCTATTCTATTCTATTCTATTCTATTCTATTCTATTCTATTCTAGTCTAGTCTAGTCTAGTCTAGTCTAGTCTAGTCTAGTCTAGTCTAGTCTATTCCATATTTTCTATTCTATTCTATTCTATTCTATTCTATTCTAATTCTATTCTGTTCTGTTCTTTTCTTTTCTATTCTATTCTATTCTATTCTATTCTATTCTATTCTATTCTATTCTATTCTATTCTATTCTCTATATTCTATTCTATTCTATTCTATTCTATTCTATTCTATTCTATTCTATTCTATTCTATTCTATTCTATTCTATTCTCATCATGTTGTGGGTATTTTAACAAAATGGCTGCCATGTAGAAAGCTTGCCCAGTAACCAAATGGTTGCCATAATAGTGCAATCAGACACAACATGCTATTTTGTTGAAAAGCCCACTGCGAATAGTTCTCTAGTTTTTTCCTGTATCTGTGAGAGGGACCTCAGAGTCCTAGTGGACAATCACCTAAATAGGAGCCAGCTGTGTGCTGCAGCTGCCAAAAAAGCCGACACAGTACTGGGCTGCATGAACAGAGGAATAGAAGCAAGATCAGGTGAAGGGTTAGTACTGGTTAATAATGTCTTGGTAAGACCATATTTGGAATATTGCATCCAATTTTGGTCATCACGATATAAAAAAAAGATGTTGAGACTCTAGAAAGAGTGCAGAGAAGACCAACAAAGATGATTCAGGGGACTGGAGGCTAAAACATATAAGGAACGGATGCTGGAATTGGGTATGTCCAGTTTAATGAAGAGAAGGACGAGGGGTGACCGGATAGCAAGTCTTCCAATATCTTAGGGGCTGCCCCAAAGAAGAGGGAGTCAAGCTATTCTCCAAAGCCCCTGAAGGCAGGACAAGAAGCAAGGGATGGAAACTAATCAAGGAGAGAAGCAAGCTAGAACTGAGGAGAAACTTCCTGATAATGAAGAAGAAGAAGATCGAAGGCTGAATCTGATCGAACCAGGTTGAGATCACACATTAGATCCTACCTGAGAGCGATTAAAGCGGCAAAATCCCGGTATTTTTCCGCTTTAATCGCGTCTGCGGAATCGCGCCCGGCTGCCCTGTTTAGGGTGACTCGGTCTCTCCTTGGTACGGGGAGGTCCGGGGGACCCTTGCAGGGAAGTGCCGAGGATTTTAACAACTTTTTCGCAGACAAAGTCGCTCAGATCCGGGCGGACCTCGACTCCAACATTGTAGCAGTGGCGACTGATAATGATTCAGTCGAGGTGACTGGGGCTCGTCTTAGTCAGTTTATTTGGGATGAGTTTGAAGCTGTTACACCTGATGAAGTGGACAAGGCCATTGGAGCTGTTAGTAATGCCACCTGCTTGTTGGACCCGTGTCCCTCCTGGCTGGTCTCGGCCAGCAGGGAGGTATCACGGAGCTGGATCCAGGAGATAGTCATCGCTTCTTTGAGGGATGGGTCCTTTCCGGCTCCTTTAAAGGAGGCACTTGTGCGCCCACTCCTCAAGAAGCCTTCCCTGGATTCAGCCATTCTTTCGAACTATCGTCCTGTCTCCAACCTTCCCTATGTGGGGAAGGTTGTTGAGAAGGTGGTGGCGCTTCAACTTCAACGGGCCTTGGAGGAAACCGATTATCTGGGTCCCTTGCAGTCGGGATTCAGACCCGGTTACTCTACGGAAACTGCTTTGGTCGCGCTGATGGATGATCTCTGGCGGGCCCGGGATAGGGGTCTATCTTCTATCCTGGTGCTTCTTGACCTCTCAGCGGCTTTCGATACCATTGACCATGGTATCCTTCTGCGCCGACTGGAGGGGTTGGGGGTGGGAGGCACTGTTCTCCAGTGGTTCTCCTCCTACCTTTCTGGCCGGTCGCAGTCGGTGTTGGTAGGGGATCAAAGATCGACCTCTAGGCTCCTCCCTTGTGGGGTGCCGCAGGGGTCGGTTCTTTCGCCCCTGCTGTTTAATATTTACATGAGGCCGCTGGGTGAGATCATCCATAGACACGGGGTGAGTTACCATCAGTACGCTGATGATACCCAGTTGTACGTTTCCACCCCGTGCCAAGTCAGCGAAGCAGCAGAAGTGATGTGCCGGTGTTTGGAGGCTGTGAGGGCCTGGATGGGTGAGAACAGACTAAAGCTTAATCCCGACAAGACGGAGTGGCTGTGGGTTCTCCCTCCCAAGGACAAGACCAACTGTCCGTCCATTACTCTGGGGGGGGAAACTTTGAACCCCTTGGAGAAGGTTCGTAACTTGGGTGTTCTCCTCGATCCACAGCTGCACTTAGACCAACATTTGGCGGCTGTGACGAGGGGAGCATTTGCCCAGGTTCGCCTGGTGCACCAGTTGCGACCTTATCTGGACAGGGAGGCCTTGCTCACAGTCGCTCATGCCCTTATCACCTCGAGGATCGACTACTGCAATGCTCTCTACATGGGGCTACCCTTGAAGAGTGTTTGGAGACTTCAATTAGTCCAGAATGCAGCCGCGCGAGCAATCGTGGGCTTACCTCGGTATGCCCACATTTCACCAACGCTCCGCGAGCTGCACTGGCTACCTATTAGTCTCCGCTCGCAATTCAAAGTGTTGGTTATTACCTATAAAGCCCTACATGGCCTAGGACCAGGTTACTTGCAGGACCGTCTTTTGCCTCATACCTCATCACGACCGGTCAGAGAGCACAGAGTTGGTCTTCTCCGGGTCCCGTCGACCAGTCAATGTAGGCTGGCGGGCCCCAGGAGAAGGGCCTTCTCTGTTGCGGCCCCTACCCTCTGGAATCAGCTCCCTCCGGGGATTCAGACCGCTCCCACTCTTCTGGCCTTCCGAAAAGAATTAAAAACTTATTTGTGTCGGCAGATCTGGGAATGATTGGTGTTGAATGTTGGATGAATGTTTTTTTTTTTTAATTAAAAAATTTGGGGTATTGTTTTAACTTTATGATCATCTTAATTTAATTTATATTAGACTTATTAAATGCGATTGTTATTTATCTATGTTGTAAGCCGCTCTGGGTCCCCTGGAGAAGAGCGGCTTATAAGTCTAATAAATAATAATAACAATCAATCATGGAATGGCTTGCCTCCAGAAGTTGTGGGAGCTCCAACATTGGAGGCTTATAAGAAGAGACTGGACAGCCACTTGTCTGAAATGGTATAGGGTTTCCTGCCTGAGCAGGGGGTTGGACTAGATGACCTCCAAGGTCATTTCCAACTCTGTTATTCTTCCTTTGTCACCCAAGCATTCACCTTTGCAGCTGTAGAATTAATCCATTTATCTTTTTTTTTTTAATAATTTTTTATTAAAATTTTTTATAAAAAAACTTTTAACAATTATAACATAGTAACCTATTAACTCAACTGAAAACAAACAAATTACATAATAAAAATAAACAATACGAAGAACTGCTCGGAACCCCCCTCCAGAACACCCTCCACCAGCCCACTCCTCTTGTATTTTCGCTCCTCCTCCTCGCCATCCAAAACACTAGCTGCAATTCTACCGAGCATCCTACAAAAATTATCTAATCCCTAAGCCCCCAACTACAGTTGAGAAACATAAACTAATGTATATTATCTCCCTCCCCCCTCCCCCCCCGACTTCCCAGAATGAATACAGGGTGAAAACACAAGAAACCTCACTAAACTACTATATTAAACTATTTAACTATATATCAAATCTAATTCTTTCAACTGATATTTCTTTTGCATATAATCAATCCATTTCTTCCAGTCCATCAAAAACATTTCATTTGAGTGGTTCTTCAGGTATGCCGAAATCTTGGCCATCTCCACAAGATGGGTAACTTTTAATGTCCATTCTTCAATAGATGGTATTTCAGATGACTTCCAATATTGTCCCACCAACAGTCTTGCAGCAGTAATCAAGTTCAAAATCAACTTAGTCTCTGTGGTGGAACAGTCCTTTGTAATACCCAACAAAAACAACTGTGGTACAAACTCAATACGCTTTTTCAAAATATTTTGAAGAATCCACCATATTTTTATCCAAAAAGCCTTAATTTTTTTGCAAGACCACCAAATGTGAAAGTAAGTAGCGTCCATAGAGTCACATCGCCAACATTTGGGTTGCAAATTTGGATACATAGACGATAATTTTTTGGGATCTAAATGCCATCTATAAAACATTTTATAAAAATTTTCTCTTAGATGCTGAGCTTGTGTAAATTTAACATTTTTCACCCATATTCTTTTCCAAGTTTCCATCATAATTGGGTGACCGAAGTTACCTTCCCATTTAATCATACAGTCTTTAATTAATTCAGTTCCAGAATCAATTTCAATTAAAGCATCATATATTCTTTTAATATGCATCTTTCTTTGATCTCTAATTTGTATAATTAATTTTTCATCATCCTTTAAAGAAAAACCCATCTTAACATCTTTTTGCCATCTGGCTTGAAGTTGTGCATGATAAAACCAATTATGAGCTATACCTTCCTCCCTTAATTTATCTAATGATTTCAGTTCTATGCTATTCCCTTCTTTATTTAAAAGTTTATCATAGGGCACCACGTCTTGAATTTGTTGTATACCTATACTCTGTATTGCGTGTCTGGGAACTGTCCATAAAGGAATTTTACCATTTAACTTATAATAATACTTTTTCCAGACTCGCAAGACAGAGTTTCTTATTATATGTTCTTTAAAACTCCTATCCAATTTTTTGTCATAAACTAAATACACGTGGAGCCCATATACTAACCCATATCCTTCTATATTTAATATTCTTTCATTTGTTAAATTAATCCAATCACTTATAACCACTAGAACTGCTGCATAATAATATAATTTAAAATTAGGCACTTTCAAACCACCTCTCTCTCTTGTGTCTTGAATAATTTTAAATTTAACCCTTGGTTTCTTGCCATCCCAAATGAATTTGTTTATACCTTTCTGCCATTCATCGAGATTTCCATCCTTTTTAAGTATTGGTAACATTTGAAATAAAAATAAAAATTTCGGCAATACATTCATTTTAATAGCGGCTATTCTGCCCAACATGGATAATTGTAGTTTTTTCCAATTCTCCAATTCTTTTTGTACTTTACACCATAAAAGTTCATAATTATTCTTATATAATTTACCATTTGAAGCTTCTATATAAATTCCTAAATATTTAACTTTTTTAACTATCTCGCATCCCGTTATTCTTTCCAAGTCTTGTTTTAATTTGTTATCAAGATTTTTAACCAACATCTTTGTCTTGGATAAATTTAGTTTAAAACCTGAAACTTTTCCATAATTTTGAATAATTTCCATCAAACTCTGAGCCGATTGTATTGGCTGAGTTAGCATCACAAGTAAATCGTCTGCAAAGGCACATAATCTATAATCATGTTGTCTAATTTGTACCCCCCTTAGTTCCTCTGATGCTCTAATCCTATTCAATAGTACCTCTAAAGTTAAAACAAACAATAAAGGGGATAAGGGACAACCCTGCCTAGTACCCTTTTCTATATTAAATGAATCTGTTAATTGTCCATTCACTATAATCTGTCCTGTTTGTTTCTGATATATAGCTGATATAGAATTAATAAACTGGTCCCCCATTCCCATCTTTACCACAAGCCTTTGCAGAAACGTCCAATTCAGTCTATCAAAAGCTTTTTCTGCATCTAAAAACATTAAAACAGCTGGTACTTGGATATGTTTATCCAAATATTCCAATATGTTAACAAGTTGTCTAACATTGGTTTTCATCTGTCTCCCTTGTAAAAAACCAGTTTGATCCGGGTGAATCCTCTGTGTCAAAACTGTCATTAATCTATTAGCCAAAATTTTTGCAAAAATCTTATAATCCGTATTCAACAAGGAAATAGGTCTAAAATTTTCTACTTGAACATTATCTTTACCCTCTTTAGGAATCAAGCATACATTAGCCGTTTTCCAGGAGGGTGGAACCCGACCACCCTCTTGTATATTCACAAATAACTCCCTCATATGTTCCACCATTTCCTCCTGTAAACACCTATAATAAATCGTGGTAAAACCATCAGTGCCTGGAGATTTTCCCAATTTCAATTGCTTAATTGCATCAATAATTTCTTCTGACCTAATCAAAGCATTTAATCTATCTCTTTGTTCCAATGTAATTTCGGAAACATTTTGATTTTGTAAAAAGGCATCTATCTCTTTCTCTTGAACTTTTTCTTCAGCATACAATTTGGTGTAGAACTCTAGAAAAGCCTTCTTAATAGTTTCTTGATGAAATACTTCTTGCCCTTTATATTCAACCTTCTCAATTAAACGGGATTTTTGTTTTTTCCTTAATGTATAAGCCAACCATCTGCCAGGTTTATTAGCATTAAAAAAAGTATTATGTTTAGCATATTGTATATTCCTGGCAACCTGGTCGGTCATCAAAATATCAAATTGTTTCCGTAAAACCTTTATCCCTTCTTTAATGTCACTATCATCTGGTTTATCAATTAATAATAACTCTTTCTTTCTTATTTCCGCTTCTAAAACTCGCCTCTTTTCCTCCTGTTTACGTCTATACCTAGCATTCAGTTCAATTAATATTCCACGCATGTGGGCCTTACTAGAGTCCCACACCACTTCTATTGGTAAACCTACATTCTTGTTTAACCTAAAAAATTCCTTGATAGCCTTTTTACATTCTTGCACATACATTTCATAATTAAACAGATTTTCATTAAGTCTCCAGGATCTACGTAAAAATTGGCCAGACCTTAATTCCATCATAACTGGATTGTGGTCAGACAATACATTAGGTAGAATTTTAACTTTCTTTAAATTTAACATAAAATCACTAGTAGTTAAAATAAAATCAATTCTAGAAAATGATTGATGTCTGTCAGAGAAAAAAGTAAACTCTTGATCCCTACCATGTCTTTCTCTCCAAATATCAAACAAATTAAAATCATCTTTAATATCAAAGAAAGATTTAGGTAAAATTGAACGCGATTGAGAAACTAATGAAATCTTTTTCTTATCCAAACCAGCATCAAGGATTCCATTCCAGTCTCCCATTAAAATACAAGATCTATAGTCCAACTCTAATAGCTTTTTGTGTAATGATTTATAAAACATGCCTTGTTTTTGGTTTGGAGCATATATACCCATCAAGAGAACTTTCTTCCCATCCAGTAAAATTTCTATAGCTAAAAATCTACCTTGAGTATCTGCTTCTAATAACTTAGCTTTTATATTATTTTTAACATAAATAACAATTCCATTTTTTTTATCTAAAGATGATGCCACAAAGTGTGTACCCAGCTTATTATTAATCAAGTATTTCTGGTCTGAAAATCTAATGTGAGTTTCTTGTAGACAGATTACATCATTTTTACATTGCTTCAAATAATGAAATATCTTCTTCCTTTTTTGTGGAGAATTTAAACCGTTGACATTCCACGTCAAATACTTATTTGACATGGCCTTTACGTGAAAGCTTCTGCAAAGACCATTCCACTTCTTCCTGCCTCTTGGGTCTTGCTCCCATGGCTTCCATAGATGTCAGATCAGTTTGCTTGGTTTGAGTTGGTTGTGTTTTTTCTCTTTGTTCAATAGCTTTAGTAGATTCACGTACACGCCTTGGATCTTTAGGCTTGTCTAGTGCCAAAGGTTGAAAGATATCAATTGGCTGCACTGGTTGCTCAACTGCTTTATCCAAAAGAACCGATGAAATTAGTCGAGGTTGTTGAAGTTCCGCAGATTGCAATAATTCTAAGTCTTTAACCAACATTGCCCCCTTAGGTTTTGGGGAGGTAGATCTATCAGCCATCAATATATTCTCAAAGAAATCTTTCGCTTTAGCTACGGTAAACAAACGGTATCTTTTATTTTTGAAAAGTAAAGAAAGTCCAGTTGGTACCTCCCATCTATATTGTATTTCTCTTCTTTTAAGCTCCTCCGTCAAAAAGGCGTAATCTTTCCTTGATCTCAACATCTTAGGAGGTATCTCTTTCAAGACCTGTACATCTTGACCAGCAACACTCAGTTGTTTATTATAGGCTATAGATAGAACCCAATTTCTATATTTTCTTGTGTTAAAATATATCACAATATCTCTAGGCAAATTCCTTTGTGCTGCAATGCGTGAGTTCACTCTGAACAGTCGTTCAATCTGCCAGGCCACATTCTCAACTGAGTCATCCAAAAATTTTGCTAAAGCTTCAGAAAAAATTTTTCTTAAATCTTCTTGGTTCTCATTTAATACATCTCTAAATCCCCTAATTCTAACCGCAAACTGCATCTGATGATATTGTGTCAAAGTAGCTTGATCTTGAACATCGCTTCTAATTTCTTCTAATTTTTCTTCAAAATGTTGCTCAGCATTCTCTAATTTCTCTTCAACAACAATAGTATAGTCCCAGACACCCTTAATAGCGTCTACAATATCTTCTCTCATCTCCTGATTAGAGGCTTCTATCATAGCTTTAAAGTCTTTTTTCTGCTCAACCATCTTTTCCTCTATTTTCACATCAAATTTATCTTCCAATTTATCAAACCTATCATTAAAAAAGGATATTACATCTGTTAAAGCCGACTGTAGATCTTTCATTGTAAGCATTTGTGAGGACTGTACAGGTTCTTGAGATTCCAAAGGAGCAGACTGTGATTTGACAAGCTGTCCTGGAGAGGGCATAGCCGCCTTAGCAGCTGCCTTTTGTCTTGTAGTCATAATTGAAACAAAGAAAGGGAAACTAAAAAAAAAAAAATTTTCCACTTCCGCCCTTCTCAAGTTCTTTTTAAAAGTCCAATTATTTTATAATTTAGTAAAAAAATCAATAAATAAATCAAGTCCAAATAGTCTCTCAAACAAGTCTTGAAAAGAAAAGAAAAAAAGTTCCGTTTCAATTTCTCAGTGGAATAAACACTTTCATCTTTCACTTTCACTCAGCAGAAAAAGCAAACGCCATCTTAAAAAGGTTATATTGATTCAAAAAAGTTTGTAGATACAAAGGCAGAAACAAAGTAGCAATATACTTGCAGTACAGAAGACTCCTGTATCCATTCCGTCTGAATAAAGCCCTTATTATTCTTGCTAAAGGAACAGAGGCGGTCGCGACGTCTAATTCTGTCAGCCGACAGAAGCGTTTCTGAGCAGGAGCTTTTCAAGAGCCTGGGGAGCACACCTTCTCTGCCCCTGAAAATTTATTCCAGGGGTCTTGGAAGGGCTCAACCCGGCTCTTAATGCTCTACTCCCCTTCTTTGCCCGAAGGGGAGTTTTTCCGCCGCAACAAACAGCTGATGAGCGCTGTTGTTGACGGCTATACTGCTTCAGAGACCGGAGCCTCACATTAGAGGCTCCATCGACGCCGGCGGAGCCACCGGAAGTCGAATTAATCCATTTATCATCCTGGAAAATCTGTGAAAGAGGCTGAGTAGATATAGAGAGGAAGGGAAAAATTGCTTTAAGGTCACTTTGTTAGCTTCTGGCTGAAGGAGATTTTGAACCAGAATTTACTTCCAGTCCCCCCAAAATAAATTCAGCAATAATATTCTCTGGAGAAGGAGAAATATCTCCTGGCTGCAGAAGAAAACAGATGCAATTGGTGTTCTTTCATATATTTGTGCTCTCTTATTAGAATTACGATCCCGACTCCCTCAGCACTGGGAACACATCCCTGAACCGAGACGACAATTCCAGTCTAAAGGACGAGAAGACCAACAGATCTGCATTTGATGGGTCACGTAAGAAAGTAATATTGTGTGGAGAAAGCAGGGTATAAGACCAATCCAGGCTTACATCTAGACTCGGCCATTTTGATGAAACTGCGGGCTTGGATCCAGACCAGGGGTCTTCAGACTTGGCCCTTTGATGACTTGTGGACTCCAGAATTCCTCAGCCAGGCATGCTGGCTGAGGAATTCTGGGTGTTGAAGTCCACCAGCCATAAAAGGGCCAAGTTTGAAGACCCCTGGTCTAGACTGTCTCAAACACTATTGGGAAGGCCAAAGGTCCCAGTAAATGCCACAATAACAAAATGTCTATGGAGCGTCTCAATCATCCAGGTCATGGTTGTCCCTTTTTCCTTTTTTTAAAATCTATGTTATTGATTAGCAATCTTAGTGCTTAATAAACAGTGTGTTGTCTGGGTTCATATATTTAATAACTATCCCAAATCAGTAATTTCTATAATTCCATCATCAATATATTAGTTAAGGATATATTTTATTGGTCTTCTCTTCTCCCAGCAGTATTCTTTTGTCCTTTAGTCAAATATTAAACAAATATAATTCTTAATACTTTCGACACATACGAGGGTGGATATAAATGTTTCTCTTATGTTTGTCCAAATAACAATTATATCAACATATATATAACATCTTTTCTGATCGGCTTACGTTTCAATTGTGTTTGTAAAAGTCATTTTAGAGAGGTTTTTCCGCGGACTGGAGGGTGCGTGGCTTTGTGTGCTGCCTGCATCCCACAGATGGGGCTTTGCTTGTTTGTGTGGACCGATTGCTGGCATGCCACGGCCCGGGACTGGTCCACGGTACTGGTCCACTGGTCCACAGTAAGCTGTGTCTCCATCTCGTTTGCCTGAGGTGATTTTCTTTGTTTTTAGTCATTCCTTACCACATTGTCCTCACGACGGGGAAAGAATACGACTCAAGCACCAGCAGCCGAGTGTTCATAATCGTGCTAGGTCCTCAAGAAGAATCCACAGGCCACATGTGGCTCGATCTCCCAGAAGGAAAGACCCAGTTTGCAGAGTCTTCTGTGGAGAAATTCTCTGTTGTGGGAGCCGACGTTGGCGAGGTCAGAAAAATTGAGGTAGGCCACATGACTGACAAGTGAGGTCTGAAAGAGCGATCGGTAAGATCCTGGAGCTCAGCTTGGCCTAAAGAGAGGCAGAGAAATTGCAGATCTCCGGAGGTTGTGGGTTCTCTATGCCTGGAAGGTGTTTTTTTTTTTTCAGAAGATATTGGAGTCCTTTGGTTCAAGTTGGGTATGTTTAGAATAGAATAGAATAGAATAGAATAGAATAGAATAGAATAGAATAGAATAGAATAGAATAGAATAGAATAGAATAGAATAGAATAGAATAAGAGGATAGGATAGAATAGAATAATAGAATAGAATAGAGTAGAGTAGAGTAGAGTAGAGTAGAGTAGAGTAGAGTAGAGTAGAGTAGAGTAGAGTAGAATAGAATAGAATAGAATAGAATAGAATAGAATAAGAGGATAGAATAGAATAGAATAGAATAGAATAGAATAGAATAGAATAGAATAAAGTTGGAAGGGACCTTGGAGGTCATCTAGTCCAACCCCCTGCTCAGGCAGGAAACCCTACACCATTTCAGACAAATGGCTGTCCAGTCTCTTCTTAAAAACTTCCGATGTTGGAGCATTCACCGCTTCTGGAGGCAGGTGGTTCCACTGGTTAATTGTTCTGACTGTCAGGAAGTTTCTCCTTAGTTCCAGGTTGCTTCTCTCCTTGATGAGTTTCCACCCATTGTTTCTTGTCCTGCCTTCAGGCGCTTTGGAGAAGAGCTTGACTCCCTCTTCTTTGGGGCAGCCCCTGAGATAGTGGAAGACTGCTATCATGTCCCCCCTCATCCTTCTCTTCATTAAACCAGACATCCCCAATTCCAGCAGCTGTTCCTTATATGCTTTAGCCTCCAGTTCTCTGATCATCTTTGAAGGTAAAATATAATTCATCCCGCTTGGTGGAAATATTTCGATCGGGAGTAAAAGCTCGCAAGAGTTCTGCAACCAGCGGAAGCCTCAACTTGTTCTTTCGGGGTCATTTCGTCAAAATGAAGGATGGTTGGGATACTTGACTTACAGAATCTGGGGCATGCTAAGATCTCACCATTTCTAAAAATAGCGCAAAGCAAAATCAAACCAGGCTGCTGAGCTTAGCACCAACCTGAAGTGTCGTTTCTCTTCGTCTTTGTACTTAACTGTGGGAAGACCCCAGAGAAAGGACTATTTTGGGAAATATTAAAAAGGCAAAATATTATATTTCCCCCAAGGATCTTAAAGGCAGAAACCAACCCCACCTCCCCCCACCCCAAGTCTCCCTGCCCTAAACAGAGATCAGGTCTGCAGAAATGCAGATGTGACAATCTTAGGGGACTAGAGGCTAAAACATATCAGGAACAGTTGCAGGAATTGGGTCTGTCTAGTTTAACAAAGAGAAGGATGAGGGGGGACATGATAGCAGTCTTCCAGTATCTCTGGGGCTGCCCCAAAGAAGAGGGAGTCAAGTTCTTCTCCAAAGTGCCTGAAGGCCGGACAAGAAGCAACGGATGGAAACTCATCAAGGAGAGAAGCAACCTGGAACTAAGGAGAAACTTCCTGACAGTGAGAACAATTAACCAGCGGAACCACCTGCCTCCAGAAGCGGTGAATGCTCCAACACTGGAAGTTTTTAAGAAGAGACTGGACAGCCATTTGTCTGAAATGGTACAGGGTTTCTTGACTGAGCAGGGGATTGGACTAGATGACCTCCAAGGTCCGTTCCAGTTCTATTCTATTCTATTCTATTCTATTCTATTCTATTCTATTCTATTCTATTCTATTCTATTCTATTCTATTCTATTCTATTCTATTCTATTCTATTCTATTCTATTCTATTCTATTCTATTCTATTCTAATTAATCAGTGGAACTACCTGCCTCCAGAAGTTGTGAATGCTCCAACCCTGGAAGTTTTAAGAAGAGATTGGACAGCCATTTGTCTGAAATGTATAGGGTTTCCTGCCTGAGCAAGGGGTTGGACTAGATGACCTCCAAGGTCCCTTCCAACTTTATTATTATTATTACTATTGTCAGAAAGATTGGAGCCAGCAAGCCTGGATTAAAAAGACAAAGATCGCTAGAATCAACAATCTCTCACACCAAAAAATCAAACAGTCATCAGCCTTCCATCTCTACTCTACTCTACTCTACTCTACTCTACTCTACTCTACTCTACTCTACTCTACTCTACTCTACTCTACTCTACTCTACTCTACTCTACTCTACTCTACTCTACTCTACTCTACTCTACTCTACTCTACTCTACTCTACTCTACTCTACTCTATTCTATATTCCAATATCTATTCTATTCTATTCTATTCCATTCCATATTTTCTATTCTATTCTATTCTATTCTATTCTATTCTATTCTATTCTATTCTATTCTATTCTATTCTATTCTATTCTATTCTATTCTATTCTATTCTATTCTATTCTATTCTATTCTATTCCATTCCATATTTTCTATTCTATTCTATTCTATTCTATTCTATTCTATTCTATTCTATTCTATTCTATTCTATTCTATTCTATTCTATTCTATTCTATTCCATATTTTCTATTCTATTCTATTCTATTCTATTCTATTCTATTCTATTCTATTCTATTCTATTCTATTCTATTCTATTCTATTCTATTCTATTCCATATTTTCTATTCTATTCTATTCCATATTTTCTATTCTATTCTATTCTATTCTATTCTATTCTATTCTATTCTATTCTATTCTATTCTATTCTATTCTATTCTATTCTATTCTATTCTATTCTATTCTATTCTATTCTATTCTATTCTATGTTTTGGCCTCCAGGCCCCTAAACATCTTTGTTGCTCTTCTCTGCACTCTCAACGTCTTTTTTTATATATATAACGTGGTGATTAAAACCGGGTGCAATATTCCAGATGTGATCTTACTAAGGCTTTATAAAGCAGTACTAATACTTCACGTGATCTTGATTCTATCCCTCTGTTAATGCAACCTAGGACTGCATTGGCGTTTTTTGTCTGCTGCCGCACACGGCTGGCTCGTATTTAAGGGATTCTCCCCTGGGGCTCCAGGTTCCCTTTCTCAGCTACTGTCACTGGGGCAGATTTCACATAGTCTGTACCTGCAGAGTTGATGTTTCTTGCCTAAGTGTAAAATTTTACTTTTCTCTGCACTGAATTTCATTTTGTTGGATGGGGCCCAGTTTTCGAGCCTTCCTATCACAGAATTATTTGCTCTTTTCGTTTAGCCCCAGTTTCAATCATCCCTTCGTGTTCGATCTTTAAGACATTTGCCCAGGTTCGCCTGGTGCACCAGCTGCGGCCCTATTTGGACCGGGAGTCTCTTCTCACAGTCACTCATGCCCTTATCACCTCGAGGCTCGACTACTGCAATGCTCTCTACATGGGGCTACCTTTGAAAAACGTTCGGAGACTTCAGGTAATGTAGAATGCAGCCGCGCGAGCAGTGTTGGGCTTGCCCAGAAATGCCCACATTTCGGCATCACTCCGCGAGCTGCATTGGCTGCCAATTGGTCTCCGAACCCAATTCAAAGTGTTGGTTATGACCTATAAAGCCCTACATGGCATCGGACCAGGTTACTTACGGGACCGTCTGCTGCCGCATGAATCCCAGCGGCCGGTTAGGGCCCACAGAGTCGGCCTTCTCCAGGTCCCGTCAGCCAGACAGTGTCGCCTGGCGGGGCCTAGGGGAAGGGCCTTTTCTGTTGCGGCCCCGGCCCTCTGGAACCAACTCCCCCCGGAGATCCGTATCGCCCCCACCCTCTCCGCCTTTCGTAAACTGCTCAAGACACATCTTTGCCGACAGGCCTGGGGCAGTTAACACCTGGCCCCAAGCCAGTGTATGTATGTTTGTATGTCTGTTTCTGGATGATTGGTTTTTTAATTAATGGGTTTTACAATGTATTTTAATACCAGATTTCTTCATGTTAGTATCCATGTTGTGAGCCGCCCTGAGTTCTTGGAATAGGGCGGCATAGAAATCTAATTAAATAAATAAATACATAAATAATAAACCCCACCTACAGTATGTTCGTTGTGACCAAGTTGGGTGATTTTTTTTTCCCCTGTCTCCTAGATTGGCCATGATGGGGCTACTCCAGAGAGCTCTTGGCTCCTGGACGAACTCAGCGTCGCAGTGCCAACGAAGGGTGTGATCTACACTTTTGTTTGCAAGTGCTGGCTGGCCCAGGATAGGGGAGATGGTCTAACCTCACGCGTCTTCAACATCCTGGATGCAGATTGCGTCAATATTGGCCTAAAGGTGAGTCTTCCTGCAAGACCTTCCGATTCTCCTTGGAAGCAAACACGCTGCACGTAGGTAGCCCTCCCTTACAACCCTTTTAGGGCGACCGTACAAATAGCCATGGAAATAGCAAACTGATGTACTGCCCCTTAGTGCTTTTACAGCCCCCTCTAAGCGGTTCACAGAGTCAGCCTATTGCTCCCCCAACAGTGTGAGTCCTCATTTTACCCACCTCGGAGGGATGGAAGGCTGAGTCAACCTTGAGCCCCGTCAGGATTGAACTCCAGGCTGTGGGCAGAGTCAGCCTGCAATACTGCCTTCTAACTACTGTGTCTTCAGGGAGGGAAGGAAGGACGGAAGGAAGGAAAGGGAAGGGAAGGGAAGGGAAGGGAAGGGAAGGGAGGGAGGGAGGGAGGGAGGGAGAGAGGAAGGAAGGAAGGAAGGGGAGAGCAAGGGAGGGGGAGGAAGAAGGAAGGAAGGAAGGGAGAAGGGAGAAGGGAAGGAAGGAGGGAGGAGGGAAGGAAGGAAGGAAAGGAAGGAAGGAAGGGGAGAGGGAGGGAGGGAGGAAGAAGGAAGGGAGGAAAGGAAGGAAGGGGGAGGGAGGGAGGAAGGAAGGAAGGAAAGGAAGGAAGGGGAGAGGGAGGAAGGAAGGAAGGGAAGGAGGGAGGAAGGGAAGGAAGGAAGGAAGGGGAGAGCGAGAAAGGGGAAGGAAGAAAGGGGAGAAGGGAAGGAAGGAGGGAGGAGGGAAGGAAGGAAGGAAAGGAAGGAAGGGGAGAGGGAGGGAGGGAGGAAGAAGGAAGGGAGGAAAGGAAGGAAGGGGGAGGGAGGGAGGGAGGAAGGAAGGAAGGAAAGGAAGGGGAGAGGGAGGAAGGAAGGAAGGAAGGGAAGGAGGGAGGAAGGGAAGGAAGGAAGGAAGGGGAGAGTGAGAAAGGGGAAGGAAGAAAGGGGAGGAGGGAAGGAAGGAGGGAGGAGGGAAGGAAGGAAGGAAAGGAAGGAAGGAAGGGGAGAGGGAGGAAGGAAGGAAGGAAGGGAAAGGGAGAACGAGGAAGGGGGAGGGAGGAAGGAAGGAAGGAAAGGAAGGAAGGGAAAGGGGAGGGAGGAAGGAAGGAAGGAAGGAAGGAAGGAAGGGGGAGGGAGGAAGGAAGGAAGGAAGGAAGGAAGGAAGGGGAGAGGGAGAAAGGAAGGAAGGGAAAGGGGAGGGAGGGAGGGAGGAAGGAAGGAAGGAAAGGAAGGAAGGGGAGAGGGAGGAAGGAAGGAAGGAAGGAAGGAGAAAGGGAGGGAGGGAGGGATGAAGGGCAATAACAAAAGCACTTAGATGTATATCCCACTTCACAGGGCTTTGCAGCCCCTCTCTAAGCAGTTTACAGAATCAGCATATTTGCCCCCAACAATCTGGGTCCTCATTTTACCAACCTCGGAAGGGTGGAAGGTCGTTTTTATTTGTTTAATAAACAAGAATGAAGAGAGGGGGGAAAAAAACAGCAAAGAGAAAGAAGAAAACGACACAGTGAAAATTATATGTATGCAGTATGTCCTTTATTTACCATGGTGCAAACCTCTTTGAGATGTGCTGTTTAGAAATAGGAAGTATCGATAAGCCAAAAAAATCCCACAAATAAATACAAATATGTAAACGTTTTACACCACATTCAGTGAACAATACCCACATTTCATTGCAATCGTCCACAGGATCTACTTTTAACTTGTTTGTAAGCTGAATCTGGACTGTCCATGCTACCGGTCGAAAAAGTCATCAGGGTGCCATTAACACTCTGGACATTAAAGGAGTTTTGATTGTAGCATTGTAGTTGTCAGCTTGGAGTTGAGGTAACATCAATGTATCTGCAACTGATCAATGGCTAAACAACTGGCGGCTAATCAAAGACTTCTGTTGAAGCCATGTCCCAACCTGCTTATGATTGT
>JARGCV010000727.1:0-20000 GCA_034064705.1 Bothrops alternatus
AGAGAGAGAGAGAGAGAGAGAGAGAGAGAGAGAGAGAGAGAGAGAGAGAGAGAGAGGAGAGAGAGAGAGAGAGAGAGAGAGAGAGAGAGAGAGAGAGAGAGAGAAGGTATCTTACAGCAGAGGTAATGCCTCTATAAAAGCTATAAATCTCTTTTTACAGGTTGGGTTGGGAAAAGGGATCCGGCTGTTGTGTTTTGCGCTTTCCAGCATATTGTTGATCAAGTCCATCTTATAAACTGAGGGCTGATGTCTCTGCCTTCTGGATCCTCCTAAGGCAGGGTTCTCAACCTTGGCAACTTTAAGACTTGTGGACTTCAAAACTCAGCTTTGCTGGCTGAGGAATTCTGGGAGTTGAAGTCCACAAGTCTTAAAGTTGCCAAGGTTGAGAACCCCTGTAAGGGGTACTCCAATGATGGAATCAAAATAAATCTGTTAAGTCTTCTAAGATGCCACAGGAGTAGCCCTTGGTGGTTTGGTTGGCTCTTTTTGATATGAAGTGAGGGAAAAAAAACCACAAAATCTTCCCTTAAATGATTGCAAAAGTGCTTGGATCCTAAGATGGCCGCCCCCCCTTGCCTTCCCACCCTCCTTTCTGAGCCGCAGTAAAAAAAAGTCCATCGGGAAACCAGTTTTTTCCCCCCAGTTTGCTGCAAGTCTGGAAAAGCAACGCCTGTTGAATGCAGCGAACGTGGGCAAAATATCCCTTTTTTTTTAAATCCTAATTTCTTCCCCCAATGCTCTGTTTCTGAGAAGTGGTGGGGAAAATCCCTCCCCGAAGGCTTCTCTACGTTAGTTTTAGATTTATTTTAGCTAATCAGTTGTCAGGACAATTTCTAACCAAGGGGGCGACTCAAAATGAGAGTTGTGGGGGCGCTCTGCCCCTGGAGGTGTTGAAGGAGAGACTGGACGGCCCCTTGTCGGAAGTGGTCTAGGGTCTCCCTGCTTGAGCAGGGGGGCTGGACTAGATGACCTCCGAGGCCCCTTCCAATTCTGTTATTCTGACAGCCCAGAGAGTGCTTTGACTCAGGGCTAATACATCCGCAAGGAAAAATGAGGGACTGTTTTGGATGGCACTTTTAAAAGAAAGCAAATTGCAGGTGGGCTTTAAGTGACAACAATTCATTTAGTGACCGTTTGAGGTTACAGTGGCACTGGAAAAAGTGATTTGTGACCATTTTTTCATACTTAGGACTTATCTGTCTGTCTGTCTATCTAACTATCCCTACCTACCTATCCATCCATCCGTCCATCCATCCATCCCCTCTCTAATCTCCTCTCTCTCTCTCTCTCTCTCTCTCTCTCTCTCTCTCTCTCTCTCTCTCTCTCTCTCTCTCTCCATCCATCCATCCATCCATCCCTTCTCTAATCTTTCTATCTATCTAGCTATCCATCTACCTCCTCTTTAATCTTTCTATCATTTATCTACCTATCTACCTCTCTCTATCCACATCCCCTCTCTAATCTTTCTATCATCTATCATTTACCTACCTACCTACCTACCTACTCATCCATCCATCCATCTTCTACATCTGTCTGTCTGTCTGTCTGTCTGTCTGTCTGTCTGTCTGTCTATCTATCTATCTATCTATCTATCTATCTATCTATCTATCTATCTATCTATCTATCTATCTATCTATCTATCTATCTACCTGGGAATCCAGAGAATTGCACAAGACTAGTTTGACAGTTAAAGACCAAACCTGTTTGAACTGCCAGGAAAGTTCCCGCTTATTCTTGTTCGCTCCCTCACTCTGCCTGGCTGAACTGAACAAATTCTGATCTCTCAGAGGTCCTGCTGCTACACCCAACACTGAACGATCGAGCAAATCATGGCTTGTTTAAACTAGCCACGAAAGAGGAGACCCGGAGGAGGAGGAGGAGGAGGAGGAGGAGGAGGAGGAGGAGGAGGAACAATGCTGTGCTTTAGCTGCCAAGCCTGAAGGGTGCTTGGCATCCCGATCCCTTTGGATGCAGAGGTGGCTGCTTTCAGGCGAATGAGCTCCATGCACAATGACCCCTTGAAAGAGACCGACAGGTAGTCACCTTCTCCTGTCCAAACAAGTCACTGTAACGATCCGGAAAGTCAACGTCAAATGTACAGTTTGGGGAAAGTCTGAGCCTGCTGCTCCTTTAAGACGAGGCCGGTGTGCAAGTTGCACGCCAGCTCTCATATTCAGAGGCACTTCGGCTGCTCTTTCCTCAAACATCCCCCCCCCCTTTGGAAACTTTCCTGCCCAATTGTTATGTGTGATCCGATCTGGAAGTTACTCTCTAAGCTTCTTGTCACATTTTGACTTAATGAAGTGCAACTGAAGTGGGAATTGGGGTTCATCACGTCAGCTTCTCGCTACTCCCCGGTTGCTGGGAAAGAGGGGGCGATTGGGGACCGCCGTGCAACGCTGCAAGTCGTTATCATTCCGGTCAGTCTGTTTAACACAAAATTAAACAAAGAACTAATTAGTGCCTCATGAATTAATAAATACGCAGTTGCTGGTGAGGAAGAAGACGGGGGGGCGGGGGGGGGAGGGGAGAAAAGATTGGGAGAGGAAGGATGCTGGGGGAAAAAAAGTCAAATTAAGAGAACGCCAGGCCGGGAAAGGGCGAAGGGACGGCCGGTGTCCGATTGTGCCAGAGAAAGTTAGTTTTTTGCTCTCTCTCTTTTTTTTGGAGGGGGGGAGATGGAGTTTCTTTCCCTTGCCCAGCCCCAGGTTTTGGTAAATCGGGGGTCACGTTCCTGAGAGGTATGAATATTTATATAGGGAAAAGACATGGCTGCCAGTCAAGGCAGCTTCCGAGGTCAAGAGGAGGGGATACCAAGCAGTGCCCCTTGGTGACGGTGGATTTGCATGCAGCTGCCTTAGGTGACAGCACCGTAAGCCAGGCTGGCTTGCCAGTTCTAGGACCCAGCGAAGAATTTTCAGCATCGGGAGAAGTGGCAAATGCTCCTTCAAGAGGAGAGCAAGTTGCTAGTCCTTAACGTTCCACGGAGACTTTGGAGAGTTCTCCCTTTCTCTCTGTCCCTCTTTCCGAAAGCGGAGGTTTGAAGTCTCTGTGGACGCGGCCGCTTTTAAGAGCAAGCCGAATGAAAGTGACGATGCCCACGGTAGTAACCTCGGTTAAAAATACATTTGAAGCGTATCAGCGCATCCTTTAAGTAGCTTTTTAATGCCTGGCTCCTGGCTGGTAATGCCGTATTGGAGTTGCACCGCCTCCCTCTCTTAAGTCGCCTGTATCGAGCGGATAGATGCTTTATTTCTTTTTTCGCCTCTCTTTGCCTTTTTTGGGGGGGAATCGGTGAAAAAAACTAGACGTCTGGAGTGTTAAAAAGGCTACTGCATATAAAATCCTGCAAAATACAGTGGGAAGGGGAAACCATTGGACTAGTGGCTAACCTGTAAAATGGGTACAGCGGGGACTTTGGCCTGCCTGGGTGTTTGACCACATAACACAGGGCTCTTCCGACGTGGCCCTTGGCTGACTTGTGGACTTCAACTCCCAGAATTCCTCAGCCAGGCACCCGTGTTGAAGTCCACAAACTGAAGTCCACAAGTCCCACAATTCTGGGAGTTGAAGTCCACAAGTCTGGGAGTTGAAGTCCACAAGTCACCCGTGCCTGGCTGAGGAATTCTGGGAGTTGAAGTGCACAAGTCATCCAAGGGCCACGTTGGAAGAGCCCTGACATAACACACAGTTGAAAGCCTGCTACAATATAAAACATTTGATTGTGTAATAAAGACCAGCAGGTTCGGAGGGAGCGATCCTGGCTTACGCTTTAGTGCCCTTCAGACAATGAAGGTCTGGCTTTCATTCAGAGTCCAGCTTGACAGGGCCCCTCCCCTTCACCGCCCTCATTTGCATATGCAGATCTTTGGACTGGGCTTCCTTCTGGAGGACCGTATTGTCTGCAGGGACTTAAGTCTACCGACGACGACACGTTGGCTGTTTTTTTTTTTTAATGAAAAAATTCTTTTATTAAAACAATCAGCATTGAACAAAAAATCATAGTATGCATCAATCATCATAGCACCTGATATACATCATTAAGTATTAATCTTTATAATCGTCTGGTTTGGTAAACATTTTTCACTCCGCACATCAAGCCTCAACTAAACGCCTGTTACAATTTATTTGATTGGTGTTTCTCTTTTCTATAGTCTATCCACAGTAATCCCTGATTAGCCCCGGTCCAGAAAGGGGAATATCTGGAGAGCAGCAGGTTCTCCGGTGGGGAGGGAGAGATTGGGCAAATGGAGGGGGGGGTTTTCGAAAGTTGTGCGTGTGTTGGGTACCTATTTTAATGTTTTGATGTTTTGTATATGTTGTGAGCCGCTCCGAGTCTCCGGAGAGGAGCGGCATACAAATCAAATTAATAAATAATAAATAAATAAATCTTCCTTCCTGGGGTTGAAAGAAGGAGAGCCGGGCCCAAAGATTGGGGCGCTGGGACCCCCGGGGGTGGGCTTAGCCTGGCTGGCCCTAGATGGAGAGAGCCCCTGCTGCCTCTCCTCGTCAGGAGCGCTGAGGAGGAGCGGAGAGTCCATCCTTAAGAGGACATGTCACGTTCAATTAGTGTTATCTGTCTAAATATGTGCTGGGAACAGAAAATACAAGCCAAGGCTTGGTGGCTTTGATGGAGACATATGCAAGGTCAGCCTGCCTCCTGCAATCCCTCAATCTGATTTGGGGGGGATTACACCTTCTAAGTAAATTGGCGTTACTCCTCTTGCATCATTGATAAGCCGCCAGTGGCCAAAATAATAAAGGGGAGGTGGAGGGGGTGAGCATGGAACGAGTGCATGGCGGGGCGGAGGGGGGGCGGGAGGGAGAGTGCTAAAATCTTTTCTTTTTTTAAAAAAAAGTCTGGCAGCGGGTGGGGCGAGGCAGGCACGGTAGAAAGAGGCCAGGGCGGGAGGAGGAGGCCTAGAGGAGCGTGTGGCATTTGAAAATCAAATGCTGTTGGCACTGGGGGTGTCTCTGTTCATGCCCAGAGTGCCTCTTGCATTGCCACTTGGAAGCTTGGTGTAAGGACCAAAGACACAGGGCAAAGAAGACTTTGAACTCCTCGGACAAAGTGGCCGGTGTCGTGGACACAAGGCTGGGAAGCTGCAGACCCCCTGCCCCCCTCCAGTCTCACTACCACCAGGAACCCTGGCCTACCTTGCAAGGCGGTTTTAAAGATGGCGCGGGGCTGGAAAAACACCAGCCTAGCTGCGAGTTGCAGTTGCCCCCCCTTCCTCAAATAATCCCTTCTCTCCCCCCTCCCGAGACCCCTTTTTCTCTCCACCCCACGCCCCCCCGCTACAAAGGGGGACCCCGCCATGCCTGCCTATGTGCTTACTTTTGAGGGGGTAAGGAGTAGGGGGGTGCTCTGTGGGTTACACCCACCGAGTGGGCCAGCGAGGGCGTCACCTCCCGCTCTCGGTGGGAAACCGGAACCCCTGGCCAGCTGTTTTGTAAACAGCTGGCTCTGTCTTTCCCCCCCTCTGTCCAAACACGAGGAGGCTCCCGATCCTCACAATATGGCTCTTTTTTTTTTTTTTTTTAGGCTCCTTCACAGTTTGGGAACATAATGGGTCTAAATAATTCAATTTACTTTGACTGGGTTTTTTTGTGTGGGGGGGGTGGGTTGGTTTCTTTTATTGCAACTGTTGCAAGACGTGGAGGAGACTGTGAAAAGATTGCACCCCTCAACACCAGCTATCTTTCGAGCTTACGTGCTGAAGCTTGCCCCCCATTTGTGTGTTGTCCCCCCTTAAGACAAAAAAAACCCTTTTTTAAAAAGAAAGAGAAAAGAACAGAGGGAACGGCGCACTTGCCTCTGTGGTCCCTTTTCAAAGAAACAGCAAGTAATCCCTGAATCAGGTTAAATTGGCCATAATAATTATTAATTATTTAATAATAATAATAATAATAATAATAAAGTTGGAAGGGACCTTAGAGGTCATCTAGTCCAACCCCCTGCTCAGGCAGGAAACCCTATACCATTTCGGACAAATGGCCGTCCAGTCTCTTTTTAAAAACTCCCAGTGTTGGAGCGTTCACCGCTTCTAGAGGCAGGTGGTTCCACTGGTTAATTGTTCTCACTGTCAGGAAGTTTCTCCTTAGTTCCAGGTTGCTTCTCTCCTTGATGAGTTTCCATCCGTTGCTTGGTTCAGGCCGTCAAATTTCAACGTCTAAAGGGTGTCGGTGATTTTAAAATAAAGGTTCTAGTCCCTAGGCCATGTGTTGGAGACAAGAGATTCCTGGCCTGCATTTCTCCTCTGGCTTTGACAAAATGGTCGCTTGCCTAGGGCTAAAAATCCTTCCTAGTGAGGTCACGAATAATCGAGTTTAAGGGATAGGAGGATATACGGCGCTGTTTATAATATTTTAGGAATAATGTAATATAATATTTTTATGAGTCTTATGTAAGATGGTGTGTGTTTCTTCTTTGTGGACTGTAGCATTGCCCTGCCTGATTTTTATTTATTTTATTTATTTTGCTTTTAGAATGATTGAAAGGTTTGTTGACCAGATTTTATTTTCAAGAAACAAACCGACTGAGTATAATCGTTTGAATGGTGACTCTTGCCAGACAGTAAGAGATCTGAGTGAAATTTCTCTCCCCTTTGTACTGGAAAGACCCTCCTGTTCTCCATAACAGACAAACAAGCCTGATTGTGAGGTGGCTTACAGGGAGAAAAGAAGCATAAAGATAATTAACCCTCTTAAAAGCATTTTAACTTTTATTCCCCCTGCTCAGATTCTACCTCATGCACGTATGAAGTCTGCAGGTGAGAGAGGCTTGGCTTTCCTTGCCATAATTCCACATTAACATCCCATTTAAGGGATGAAATGGGAAGACTGGGGTAGTCTCTGCCTTCCTGGACTGCTAAATAATCAGCGGTCTGGGGTCTCAGGAGCTGACCATCTTCCCTTTTTATCCCCCCCCCCCAGGATGAAGTGACTCCACAGCTTTAATTCAATCAACCAATTTGCGGGATCTGAATCCAGAGCTCTCGAAAAGTAGGAGAGCCCACCAGGACGACAAATGGGTATGTCTGCCCACACAGGGTCTTTTTTCTTATTTTTGTGTGTGTGCGTGCGTGCGTGTGTGTGTGTGTGGTGCTTAGGTCCATCTGATGGCCTTTCTGATGCTTTTTTTACTTCTCTGGACCTAAAAGACAAAGTATAAAGCAGGGGTCTTCAAACTTGGCCCTTTGATGACTTGTGGACTTCAACTCCCAGAATTGAAGTCATGAAGGGACTTTAGTTCCACCATGCTGGCTGGGGAATTCTGGGAGTTGAAGTCCACAAGTCATGAAGGGGCTTTAGTTCCCCCATGCTGGCTGGGGAATTCTGGGAGTTGAAGTCCACAAATCATCAAAGGGCCTTAGTTCCCCCATGCTGGCTGAGGAATTCTGGGAGTTGAAGTCCACGAGTCATGAAGGGGCTTTAGTTCCCCCATGCTGGCTCAGGAATTCTGGGAGTTGAAGTCCACGAGTCATGAAGGGGCCACAGTTTCCCTCATGCTGGCTGAGGAATTCTGGGAGTTGAAGTCCACGAGTCATGAAGGGGCCTTAGTTCCCCCATGCTGGCTGAGGAATTCTGGGAGTTGAAGTCCACGAGTCATGAAGGGGCCTTAGTTCCCCCATGCTGGCTCAGGAATTCTGGGAGTTGAAGTCCACAAGTCATGAAGGGGCCATAGTTCCCCCATGCTGGCTGAGGAATTCTGGGAGTTGAAGTCCACAAGTCATGAAGGAGCCACAGTTTCCCTCATGCTGGCTGAGGAATTCTGGGAGTTGAAGTCCACGAGTCATGAAGGGGCCACAGTTTCCCTCATGCTGGCTGAGGAATTCTGGGAGTTGAAGTCCACGAGTCATGAAGGGGCCTTAGTTCCCCCATGCTGGCTGAGGAATTCTGGGAGTTGAAGTCCACGAGTCATGAAGGGGCCTTAGTTCCCCCATGCTGGCTCAGGAATTCTGGGAGTTGAAGTCCACAAGTCATGAAGGGGCCATAGTTCCCCCATGCTGGCTGAGGAATTCTGGGAGTTGAAGTCCACAAGTCATGAAGGAGCCACAGTTTCCCTCATGCTGGCTGAGGAATTCTGGGAGTTGAAGTCCACGAGTCATGAAGGGGCCACAGTTTCCCTCATGCTGGCTGAGGAATTCTGGGAGTTGAAGTCCACGAGTCATGAAGGGGCCTTAGTTCCCCCATGCTGGCTGAGGAATTCTGGGAGTTGAAGTCCACGAGTCATGAAGGGGCCTTAGTTCCCCCATGCTGGCTCAGGAATTCTGGGAGTTGAAGTCCACAAGTCATGAAGGGGCCATAGTTCCCCCATGCTGGCTGAGGAATTCTGGGAGTTGAAGTCCACAAGTCATGAAGGAGCCACAGTTTCCCTCATGCTGGCTGAGGAATTCTGGGAGTTGAAGTCCACGAGTCATCAAAGGGCCAATTTTGAAGACCCCCTGATATAAAGTGTCAGGAAAAGGCCCAGCCTGCAGCCACCCAGTTTCCTGGGTCCAGCTTCCTCCTGATGCTACGCTGGGCCCATGTGGCGGCCTGCTCTCTCGCGGGGAAGGAAGGGGAAATACCCCTTTGAGGACTTCACGCTCGAATTCTCCCAGTATATAAGAAGCTTTTGTTACTGCAGGATTTGCAGACCGTCTTTTAGGAGACCTCAATTCGAAATCTTAGAGGTCAGCAGTTTGAGATTAAGCAGGCCACCTGTGGCACATTTCCACCTAGGAGTTAGGGGGTCCTTCTCCAAAGCCCCTTTTCTGGATCAGACCCCACCCCTTCGAACCAGGCCAAGCAGAGCAGGATCAGACCCTGCATTTGGGGGAGAAGAGGCAGAGATGGGATCCTGACTCCCTGTTTGAAGAGCTCTAGAGAGAACAGAAGGCTGAAGCCATCCTCCCAGCCGTGCTATTTTTACAAGGAACATTCCCCCCCCCCGCCTTACACACACACACACACACACACACACACACACACACACACACACACACACACACACACACACCGAGGTTCAAGCCAGGCCAAATGTGCAATTTCTCTAAATCCGTGAGAACTCATCTGCTTGTTAGCTGTCCTGAGCACTTTTGCCTTAGGGCCAGGGCGATAAATTTTGAATATTCCCCTCGCCCCACCATTTTCAGCTGCCTGGTAACTATCTCTGGAGGTTCCGCCGGGAAGACGGGGTGCCTGCTCCCCACCTGTCCCCCTCCTCTCTTCAGCCAGGTGTCAAGAGAGGGTGTGAGCAGGGCCTCTCTCTTCCCCAGGGTGATCCATGCAGGGAGCCCAGCCCGGATGGTGTCAGGGGTGACCGATAGAAGGCCAATGTTATGTAAATATTTTCCTGCTGCCACACGGGCAAGAATGGGCCGGTCCTTGCTCATCCATCCACCATTGACATGGCCTCTCTGGAGGCAGGGGGCTTCAGTGGGGAGGGGGGAGAAGGAGCCAGAGGCAGACAGAGGCAGCATGTGCCCCACTCGTCAACTGTTTGTTTCCTTTGGTTTCAGGGAGCCCCACTGGGCTCCCGACTCCGGGCTTTGTCCTCCCCACCGTCCCACCCTCCTACTTGGCCCTTCGCTTTGCAGGCATCTCTGTTCCCCCCCCCTCCAGCCCTGCAGAAAGGGTCTCCCCTTTTTTGCTTTTCAGTTTCTTTCTCTGACTTCAAAGGCGCCCTCGTATTGTCTCTGGAATTGCCAGGCAGTGGCCTTGAAATGCGATCACAGCCGGGCATGGTGTAGGTCACCCTCTGAGCACCCTGCCTCGCGCGCTCAAAGGGACGGGCGGATGCTTCCTTTTGCGGGCTTCACCGCCCTGGTTACAGCTCTTTCCCTCCTGCCTCCCCTCCTCCCCGCCCTCGTCCTCACGATCCCGCAATCTCCCCCTATTCCCTCCCTCCTCAAATCTGTTTTACTCTTCCCTCCTGGATCTCTGGTGGCCTTCTGCCGGTCTCTTTCCCGACACCGTCCTTCCTATTTGGATCTTTTGTCCTTCGTATTTTGCGCCATTCCCTTCCTTTTTTTTAAATTTTTTTATTAAAACAATCAACATTAAACATAAGATCATATTAAGAAGCAATCATCATAGAACCTGAAATACAACATTAAGTATTAGTCTTTGTAAACGTCTGATTTGGTAAACATTCCTCACTCCTCACGTCAATCCTCAACGATTCTGTTCCACCCTTTCTTTGATAGTGGTGTCCCTCTTGTTCCCGTGGCACCTTGGCTACGGCTGGTTGGCCACGGTGATCTGCGGCAAATGGTCATAGACCCCTTGAAAGCTCTTGGAGGACTGGAGGAAATATCTAGGAAACATCTGGGAAATACCTCAGAGGGTTTCTCCAGTCCAGTGTCCCCATCCCCACTCCAGCTGTTGGCCTCCCAGGGCCAGGATTCGTGCCTTTGGTGCCTGTGAGAGAGTTGCTGGTCACCCAGCCTCTCTGGTCTTGAAATGCCCAGGATGGAAGGCCTTGCCTGGCTCGGCTTGTGACTGGCAAGTCCCTTTCTGCCTCTTGGAGCTAGCCCTGGCATTTCAGACCCCCAGGTGTGAAGAGAAGGAGAGAGATACCTGGCTGGGAGCTGGCATTGCACCTTTCCTCGGCCTCCTTGCCCTTCATACATAGTCTTGTACCTGCAGCCTCCCTTGTCGGGGAAGGTTTCTGCCTTCACTCCCAGGTCTTTCCCTGAATCGTCCAGCTTCTATTGATTCTGGGTTTGTTTTGCTCTATCCTCGACCCCGAGTAACTTTAAGACGCGTGGACTTCAACTCCCAGAATTCCCCAGCCAGCCACGCTTTATATCCCACACTTTTCCGGAGGACGGGAAATCTTTCTCTTTTACTCTGCGCCAAGAACGCCTCCCAAACTTTTTGAGAGAGGGTGGAGAACAAGTGACCTAATCATATAAATAGAAATAATTCATCTTATTTATATTCCTTTGAATGTCGGGCAGCCCCCACCATCTCACGCCTTGCCCCCTCTTAATAATAATAATAATAATAATAATAAAAGTTGGAAGGGACCTTGGAGGTCATCTAGTCCAACCCCCTGCTCAGGCAGGAAACCCTACACCATTTTGGACAAATGGCTGTCCAGTCTCTTCTTAAAAACTTCCAGTGTTGGAGCATTCACTGCTTCTGGAGGCAGGTGGTTCCACTGGTTAATTGTTCTGACTGTCAGAAAGTTTCTCCTTAGTTCTAGATTGCTTCTCTCCTTGATTAGTTTCCATCCGTTGCTTCTTGTCCTGCCTTCAGGCGCTTCGGAGAATAGCTTGACTCCCTCTTCTTTGGGGCAGCCCCTGAGATATTGGAAGACTGCTATCACGTCCCCCCTCGTCCTTCTCTTCCTTAAACTAGACACACCCAATTCCAGCAACCGTTCCTTGTATCTTTTAGCCTCCAGTCCCCTAATCATCTTTGTTGCTCTTCTCTGCCCTCTTTCTAGAGTCTCAACCTCTTTTTTACATCGTGCTGACCAAAACTGGATGCAGGATTCCAAGTGTGGCCTTCCCAAGGCCTTGTCAAGTCATCTTGATTCTCTCCCTCTGTGAATGCAGCCCAGCACTGTGTTCGTCTTTCTGGCACGCAAGACAGGCTCTTGGCCAATTGACAGTGAAGTGGGGTTTGCCCAGGTCTAGTGTGTAGAGAGGAAAATTGGGGGGGGGGGGTTACGTTCTTATCTCCTCTTCCCTTCCCCCCCCCCAATCTTCTGCAGAGGCTTCTTCAGCCTTTGTCTCTCTTTTTCATCTACTCCAAAGCCTTTACTTCCTTGTCACCCTAATTGATTGCATTAACCTTTCAACGTATTGGATTTCCCGGGCCTCGTGTGGAGAGAACAGTGCAATATGCTTATAATCTGGGCCAGAATGGACAGGCAACAGTCAACAAGGCTTCTTCCACCAACAGGAACCCTGACAAATTGGCTTTTAGAAATGGAGGGGGCGGGAGGAATCGCTGCGCTACTGATGGGGCAGGCAATGCATCAGCCATTAAATAGTGCAACAGAGAGGGGGGGGAGAGGGAGAGAAAAGATGCAAACTAGATGGACTTGCCAATGCAGAGGAGTCTGCGGACTACAGCAGAGTTAAGGTTTTCTGTAGGGATTGTGACATATTTATAAAAACTTCAGCAAATGTTTGTGTGAATGAGTGGCGGAGTGAGGGAGTGGGGGGGGGTTCCTCCCAACTTCATCCTATCAAGTTATCAAGCGTCAGGTTGGATAGAGATTTGGACGGAAGAGAATCAGGGGGGTGGGGTGGGTGGGTTTGTCAGATCCTCCCTTGTCCAGTGACTTCCCTAAACTGACCTTCAGCCAATCTCAACCTTAGGAGGGTAGAGAAGAGGATAAAAAAAGAGGGCTAGGGAGAATTAAAATCAGAGCACTTCCGTCTGGGGGAAAATGTGTAAAAATCAAATACAAATGCATTCGTGGATCAAATGAAACGCTTGGCAGGAGAAATCAAGGACCGCTATCGGGTCGGTTTTGATTTGCCGGTATCGAGAAAGAAAACTTCTAAAACCAGGGGCGAGGCAGAACTGGGGCAGGAGACGGGTCCTGATGCAACAAGGCACAAGTGGTCAAAAAAGAATAATTAAAAAAAATGGCTGTATCTTTGCGTAGAGCGGAAAGCAGGCACCCGGTGGCATTAAGTTAATTGATTGCTTTGCAACAGGCAGCCGGGATAACTGTGTTGTGCTGTCACCGTGGCAACAACCCCAAATTGTCAGCCTGTTTTAGATGAAGCGAAGTAAAACACTGTCTCATTTGCAGCGATCTTGGCGATTGTTTGTCTTCAAAGGGCAGGAGTCATTGATCCCCTTTCCCCCCCAGTAATATGATTTTTTAAAAAGCAAATGCAGTGGTGTCGACTCAAATAGGCGAACCACCGGTTCTCTGCATGGATGCCATTTCCGGATGTCCATTCTGGGCCTGGGCAACGAAAAGCTAGCTACTGGTTCTGCCAAACTGGTGCGAACTGGCTGAATCCCATGGAAGGGAGGGAGGGAGGGAGGGAGGGAGGAAGGAAGGAAGGAAGGAAGGAAGGAAGGAAGGAAGGAAGGAAGGAAGGAAGGAAGGAAGGAAGGAAGGAGTGGTGGGATTCAAATATAAGAACAACTGGGTTCTCTGCGTGGATGCCATTTCCAGAAGTCCATTCTGGGCCCGGGCAACAAAAAGCTAGCTACTGGTTCTGCCAAACTGGTGGTGAACTGGCTGAATCCATGGAAGGAAGGAAGGAAGGAAGGAAGGAAGGAAGGAAGGAAGGAAGGAAGGGAAGGAAGGAAGGAAGGAAGGAAGGAAGGGAAGGAAGGAAGGAAGGAGGGAGGGAGGGAGGGAGGGAGGGAGGGAGGAGTGGTGGGATTCAAATATAAGAACAACTGGTTCTCTGCGTGGATGCCATTTCCAGAAGTCCATTCTGGGCCTGGGTAACAAAAAGCTAGCTACTGGTTCTGCCAAACTGGTGTGAACTGGCTGAATCCCATGGAAGGGAGGAGGGAGGGAGGGAGGAAGGAAGGAAGGAAGGAAGGAGTGGTGGGATTCAAATATAAGAACAACTGGTTCTCTGCGTGGATGCCATTTCCAGAAGTCCATTCTGGGCCCGGGCAACAAAAAGCTAGCTACTGGTTCTGCCAAACTGGTGTGAACTGGCTGAATCCCATGGAAGGAAGGAAGGAAGGAAGGAAGGGAGGGAGGGAGGGAGGGAGGGAGGGAGGGAGAGTGGTGGGATTCAAATATATGAACAACCGGTTCTCTGCGTGGATGCCATTTCCAGAAGTCATTCTGGGCCCGGGCAACAAAAAATTAGCTACCGGTTCTGCTGAAGTGGTGCGAACCAGCTGAATCCCACCACTGAACAAATGGATATGGTGGAAGCCAGGAAAGAAAGAAAGAAAGAAAGAAAGAAAGAAAGAAAGAAAGAAAGAAAGAAAGAAAAAGAAAGAAAGAAAGAAAAGAAGGAAGAAGGAAGGAAGGAAGGAAGGAAGGAAGGAAGGAAGGAAGGAAGGAAGGAAGGAAGGAAGGAAGGAAGAAAGGATTCCCCACCCAACCCAGGTCACTTTGCTTTTGAGAACGAAATATGCAAGGAAGTTTCCTTGCTTTTTTGCCTTTTTGAAGGGTGGGGTTGTGTGTGGCCTACAAGCGAAACTGCTCTGCCTATGAAATGAAAAGAACAACCGAAGTCCCGTGTCTCCCTTTTCATTCATCTTGCTCAGAAATAAAAGCAACAACTAATATAAAGACGGGGTTATTCCCTAATGTAACGTTTATTTCTTCACTGGCTGAGCTTCTATACAGAAGCAGGTGGGACGCTCTGCTCTGTCCTTTTACATGCAGGCCGTTGCATCTCTCCATGGAGGGGGAGCCTGTGGTGTTCAACAGGCTGCTTGCTTCTCCCAAGCACAGAGATTCTGCTGGGGGCAGTGTGTGTGTGTGTTGTGTGTGTGTGTGTAACGGAGTTGTCCATTTTTGCACACTTTTTTGCCAGGCGTCTCCGTGAATTGCCTTGGGGGATGCCCTTGCCGTAGCGCGCCTGCCCTGTTTTTTTTTTTGTTGTTTTTTTTGAGCAAAATGCCCATTAATAGCCCCTGACATGTTGAAATAAAACATTATAGACAGGATCAAATGTACAAGGGAAAGGGGGGGGGGGAATCAATCCGCAATACCTGCCTTGTTTTCATTTCCCTTTAAATCATAGCAGTTGCCAGCAGAGCATGGCTGGCACCTGTTGGAAAACTCCCGAACACTCTTTTCAACGGTTCCGCGAAAGCGTCTCCCCGTGGCACGAGGCTTGTTGTTATTACAACTCCTCCTTGCTGCTCCTGATAATAACAACCATAATAATAATTAGTATTTATATCGAGGGCTTTCAGTCATCCCGAATCCATTAGCAGAGGACTTGGTTGTCATTCTTACAACACCCCTGCCTAGTGAGTGAGTGAGTCACTATAATGAAGCTTCACGTTGCAGTTGAGTTGACGGAGAGACAGAGAGAGAGTGTGTGAATGAGTGAGTGAGTGAGTGAGTTACGGAGTCCTTTTAAGCGGCTCTCAAGCCCTGGGTGTCAGGAGGGCACTGAGTGAAGTTTGTGAGTGAAGCTTTCTCTTTAAAAGAAGCTGTTGATTATTTACTCTGCTTCTCCTAACTAACTTCATGCGCCTGGCTGAAGCCTACCTGTTGGCAGATGCGCTAGCCCGGCCTATTCTAACACCATGAAGGAGCCGGGCGGGAGGGAGGGAGAGCTGCGAAGGTGAGGCCTGAGCTGTTGAGGAACAATAGCCAGGTCCTGTGTGTAGGACATTCCTTTTTATCACTTCCACAAGCCAGGCAGCAACCGGAGAGTGCGGGGAGTGTTACACACACGCAGGATGTGGGAATGCAGCCAGACGGCAGCCGGGTTGAGGCAGAGATTTGATGGGTTTTTCTCTGCTTTCACTTTCTGCTCGTCTCCTCCATTCTTCAGCTCCCGGGATGTATTTCTTTATTCTACAACTGAATAGAAGAGAAAGTGACTTTTGTGAGGTTGATGAGATTTAGTTTTTCTTTCTTTCTTTCTTTCTTTTTCTTTCTTTCTTTCTTTCTTTCTTTCTTTCTTTCTTTCTTTCTTTCTTTCTTTCTTTCTTTCTTTCCTCCTTCCTTCCTTCCTCTTTTTCTTTCTTTCTTTCTTCCTTTCTCTTTTTCTCTTTCTTCTTCTTTCCTTTCTTCCTCCCTCCCTCCCTTCCTTTTTTTCTTTTTCTTTCTTCCTTCTTTCCTTTCTTTCTTCCTCCCTCCCTTCTTTCCTTTCTTCCTTCCTTCCTTCCTCCCTCCCTTCTTTCCTTTCTTTCTTTTTCTTTCTTTCTTCCTTCCTTCCTTCCTTCCTTTTCCTTTCTTCCTCCCTTCCTTTTTTCTTTCTTTCTTTTTCTTCCTTCCTTCTTTCCTTTCTTTCTTCCTCCCTTCCTTCTTTCCTTTCTTCCTTCCTCCCTCCCTCCCTTCCTTCTTTCCTTTCTTTTTCTCTTTCTTTCTTTCTCTTTCTTCCTTCCTTCCTTCTTTCCTTTCTTTCTCCCTTCCTTTTTTCTTTCTTTCTTTTTCTTCCTTCCTTCTTTCCTTTCTTTCTTCCTCCCTTCCTTCTTTCCTTTCTTCCTTCCTCCCTCCCTTCTTTCCTTTCTTTTTCTTTCTTTCTCTTCCTTCCTTCCTTCTTTCCTTTCTTCCTTCCTTCTTTCCTTTCTTCCTTCCTCCCTCCTCCCTTCCTTCTTTCCTTTCTTTTTCTTTCTTTCCTTTTCCTTCTTCTTTCATTCCTTCCTTCCCTTTCTTTTTTTCTTTCTTTCCCTCTTTCCTTCCTTCCTTCCTTTCTGTCTTTCTTTCTTTTTTTCCTTTCTTTCTTCCTTTCTTCCTTCTCCATGGGGTATCCACCCTTCTTGCTCAGCACCTCTTTTGAGTATCCATCACTTCTGCTCTGTCTCACTTTTCCATCCTTCCTGCCCTGTCATCCCTTGTCTCCCGCTGAATTGCAGTCCCCAGAACAGGTTGATGAGCAATTCTTTCTCTCTCTCTAGCTCTCTCTCTCTCCCCGCCCCCATGTGTGAAAAAGAACCAAGTGTTTGACTGGCAGAGCTGCCTGTAGAAGCAGAGATGGTTATTGGTGTCAGAAAAAGCTAAATAACCCTCTAACTGGTATGAAGGTGAATTCACGGTCTGGCGAGCACTGAAAATATGAGACAGGCAGCCTGGAGCAGGAAATAACATCACAAAAGCTCCAGAGAATGCTTGAATACCCAAAAGCAGACTTGAGGCCAGAGGCTGGTGTGTAGGCTGTTGCGTACTTTGATTTCTTGTTATAAAGCTTAGGAATTTGGGGTAGGAAAGACTAAGACCCCACCCCAGTTCCTCGGGGATTCTGGAGAAGAACTGTAACACGTCTCTCACTTCTTTTGTGCCCGCAGTTTTCAGGAATATAAAATCCTGGAAGTCAACAAAGCATGAATATTTGCAGATATACACACCTACCACAGATAAAATCTCCTTGCAGGGAATAAAAGGAGACCAAAAAAAAAAAAAAAAAAAGGATATGCCACCTCGAAGAGGGCTGGCAACACCCCGGTGTATAAAGTGGAACCATTAAGGCTTATCTTTGCTGTGAACAAGTTGATTGTGCAGCTGCTGGGAGCCAACTACAATCCTTGGGCAGCACAGTTCCACCAGGCTTCTAATGCTTTATGTCTGAAGGAGAACACGCCAAGCGGCCTTGGGCCTGCCCTGTAGATTAACATTCACCTCGACGTCCGTATGGCCCCCAAGATGCCATAAAACAGCGGTTCTCAACCTATGGGTCGCGACCCCATTTGGGGTCAAACGACCGTTTCGCGGGGGTCGCCGGACACCGCGGTCCCGCCTTTTTTTTGTTTGTTTGTTTCATCGCGCGCGCGCGCCATGCATGCGCGGATCAGCCCATCGCGGTCCGCCATTTTGGTTTTTTTGTTTTTTTTCGTCACGCGTGCACCGCGCATGCGTGGTTTGGGCCGTCACGGTCCGCCATTTGTGGTTTTTTTTGTTTGTTTTTTTTTCATCGCGCGCGCGCCCGGGGTCGCACCGCGCATGGGCCGGGGCAAGTGGGGTCTCAACCTGAAAAAGGTTGAGAACCACTGCCATAAAACAAAACCCCATGAGTGGGTTGCTATCTGGTGCCTGATATTAGGATGGAGTTTGGTCACATGGTGGGTGGTTTAGCTAGAACCACTCCATGACGGGGTGGCGTACAGTTTTATGAAATGAGTGGAGTGTGTGTTGAATGTCCTGGCTCTTTCCAAGGTGAGCAGGGAAAAAAAGTAGACATGAGAAAGAACAGGGGAGACGAGGAGAGGTTAGACTTAATAATAATAAAGTGGGAAGGGACCTTGAGGTCATCTGGTCCAACCCCCTGCTCAGGCAGGAAACCCCACACCATTTCGGACAAAGGGCCGTCCAGTCTCTTCTGAAAAACTTCCAGTGTTGGAGCCTTCACCAGCTTGATCCAGAACGTTCTGGTTCTGAATCCAAATAAATGGTCTCAAGTCAGTCTTGGGAAATTTGCCTTCTAAGGAGGCTTAGAGAGGGAGCCTTGTTTTAATTCTTCTTGATTTGCCAGCATTTGCATGAATTCTCCTTTTCTTTGACATTAAGGAGGAGGGAAGTCAGAATGAGAAGAGGGAGAAGAAGAAAAAAAAAAGGATTTAGTAACAACTCCGTCCGTTGCAAAACTTTATCCTTTGAATAATGTGTCACAGAAACTGATGCGCGATAAAGGGGGAGACGGAGCCCTGCCAAGAATCCGGCTCAGCCAGTTTCCCTTATTTATTAAAGAAGAAGAAAAAAAAGCTTAGATAATTAACTTTTTTGTTGTGTTTCACGGGCAACTCCCCAGACTGGCAACTTCAGGGCGCCTGGCAAAAGAAGCTTTCTATCAGCTCTGCCAGAATGGCATAAAACAAACCAGATCTGTGCCCGTGATTGCCTCGAAACCAACGCTAGTCGGGATTTGTCAGTTTCAGGGACCGGGGAATATCATTCCAGGCTTTCGGGAACACTCACCTTCTCCGGGAAAACTCTCGTTTTCCAGCTCTGTCATCACCAGCCCCACCAAGGCACGAAGGCGGCTTGCTGGAACCTTGGAGTGCAATCAGACAATCCAACATTAAACAGTTAAGTATCTCCAACAGGGCTTCTTCAGGAGGGGGCCCTGTCCCTTCTTCACCGTTTACCCATTATTGTTGTTAGTTGCGAAGTCGTGTCCGACCCATCGCGACCCCATGGACCACGTTCCTCCAGGCCTTCCTGTCCTCCACCATCTTCTGGAGTCCATTGAAGCTCCCGCCTGCTGCTTCAGGGACTCCATCCAGCCACCTCCATCTCTTCTTCTCTGGCCCTCCATCTTTCCCAGTATCAGCTCTTCTCCAGGGAGTCCTTCCTTCTCATTAGGTGGCCAAAGGACTTGAGTTTCAACTTCAGGATCTGGCCTTCTAAAGAGCAGTCGGGGTTGATCTCTAGGACTGACCAGCTTGATTGCCTTGCAGTCCAGGGTACTCACAGGAGTCTTCTCCAGCACCAGAGTTCAAAGGCCTCAAGTCGTGTCCGACCCATCGCAACCCCATGACAATGTTCCTCCAGGCTTTCCTGTCCTCTACCATCTTCTGGAGTCCATTGAAGCTCAGGCCTGCTGCTTCAGGGACTCCCTCCAGCCACCTCATTCTCTGTCATTGTCCCCTTCTTCTCTTGCTCTCCATCTTTCCCAGCATCAGGCTCTTCTCCAGGGAGTCCTTCCTTCTCATTAGGAGGCCAAAGGACTTGAGTTTCAGCTTCAGGATCTGGCCTTCTAAAGAGCAGGCGGGGTTTACCCATAGAGTAGGTTTTCCTGGTAGGAGGTCAATATAGCCTGATAGGAAGCATTATTTTTCTTCAAGGAGAGGCCTACTAGGAAAAGGGGGGGGAAATGAAGCACCACATCTCTCCTTGATTTAAGATGAAAGGGGTTTGCAGAAAAGACCCACCTATTGCTTTCCAGGACCAGCTTGGGCTCTGCTGGGTACCCCCAAGCTAGTACCTCTTCTTTGTGATTCCGTCCCTCCTTCTGTGGCTGCCTTCAACGCTCCAATGGATACTTGGGAATATTGCCTTCTCGTCTTTGTAATCCCGCCCCAGACTTTGTATGCTGCTGATCTGCGCCAAGCGGTAGGGAGGGGAGACGGATCTTGAGCCATAGAAGATCAGAGCAAAAGATGGGGGCCATCTAGTAAGTAGGTTTTCCTGAAGGCCAAATCACACACAGATGGACGTGTCTTCCCATGAGGTGCCGTGGAAGGGTTCAGAGACACAACGGGCTACAATGCTGTTGACACTAAGGTCTAGAACAGGGGTCCCCAACCTTTGGACCGTAGACCAGCACCAGGCAGGCCGCAGCATGCCAGCAACCAGGCCGCATAAACAAGCAAAGCCCCATCTGCGAGATGCAGGCAGCACACAAAACCACGCAGCCTCCGGTCTGCGGGAAAACCTCTCTACA
>JARGCV010000727.1:25000-30000 GCA_034064705.1 Bothrops alternatus
TTCTGCCTTCAGGCGCTTGGGAGAATAGCTTGACTCCCTCTTCTTTGGGGCAGCCCCTGAGATATTGGAACGCTGCTATCATGTCCCCCCTCGTCCTTCTCTTCATTAAACTAGACCTACCCAATTCCTGCAACCTTTCCTTATATGTTTTAGCCTCCAGTCCCCTGATCATCTTGGTTGCTCTTCTCTGCACTCTTTCTAGAGTCTCAGCATCTTTTTTACATCATGGTGACCAAAACTGGATGCAGGATTCCAAGTGTGGCCTTACCAAGGCCTTGTAAAGTGATATTAATACTTCACGTGATCTTGATTCTATCCCTCTGTTAATGCAGCCCAGCACTGTGTTGGCTTTTTTGGCAGCTGCAGCACACGGCTGGCTCATATTTAAGTGATTGTCCACTAGGACTCCAAGGTCCCTCTCATAGTTACTACTATTGAGCAAGGTACCCCCTATACTATACCTGTGCATTTGGGGTTTTTTGCCTAAATGTAGAACCTTACTTTTGATGGGCCGTGAAGTCTCTCTGCTGCTGAGCAAAGTGCTTATCTGGTTTGGTTGATTTTGACCAACAGCCCCAAAGGACGTACCAGCACGAGCGATATCCTACAGGCCAGCTCGTCTCCTGGTTCCAGAAGTGACCACCTCGTTCAGGTTGTCAAAAGAAACAGACATATTGTGCCAGTTCAGCCTCCTTCCCCAAAGTTGTGTCTCTCACTGCTTTGCAGTTCTCCTGCTCAAGTAGGTGACCTCTACCATTTCAGACAGGTGGCTGTCCAGTCTCTTGTTAAAACCCTCCAGTGAGGAAGTGCCCCCAACTTCCGCAGGCAAGTCATTCCACCGATCAATTGTCCTCCCTGTTAGGAAGTTTCTCCTTAATTCCAGGTTGCGTCTCGTAACTCAAGAGGTCTCCAACCTTTGGGGCACCAGGGACCGGAGAGTGAGTGGTTTTGTGTGCTGCCTGCATCCCATGGATGGGGCTTTGTTTGGGCGGACCGCTTGCTGTCATACCGGTCCATGGACCGGGGGTCCTAACTGGTTCCATCCCTGTTGTCCAAAAGGCAAGGAGATAGTTGAACTTCACCTGTGATGGTGGAGTTCTCTTTCTGTCCTCTGTCTGTTGGCCATAGAGGCTTCCTCTTGGCACCCATTGCCAAAATTATACCAAGAGGCTAGTCCCAGCTTAGGTGTCTTTCCTATTCTCAGCTTTGCAGCTCATTCATTAGCGAATGGGCTGACCCTTTATGGAGGGACTCCCATTGCTTTGCCACCCGAATCATTTCTGATCATTGAACCCAGGGGTAGGTCAACCTTGGCTCTTTTATGACTCGTGGACTTCAACTCCCAGAATTTGTGAGCCAGGAATTCTGGGAGTTGAAGTCCACGAGTCATAAAAGAGCCAAGGTTGACTACCCCTGATTGAACCTTACTTACATTTTAGTGCTTGTTTGGGCAGCCCCCTGGTCCTCGACTTAACAACAGTCCATTTCGTGACCGTTCAAAGTCACAGTGGCACTGAAAAAAAAACAGAAGGAACTCGGGGCCGTCTTTCACAGTGACGGCCTTTCCAGCCACCCCCCATGCTTCGGGTGGTCAAAATGCAGATCAGTTTCCTACTTACGACCTTTATTATAACGAAGCACTTTCTCTCAAGTAGGAGGCTGACTAGGCCTTGCAGAAATGGAGCCAACAAACTGAAGTTTCTTAACTATTTTCCTCCCTCCCCCCCCTTCTTGGGAGAGGATGGCACTGCAGCTGCCTGGAGTGGAAACCAGCTGGAAACGGGATGGGAGGGAAAGAGGATTAAATGACTGTAACCGAGGACTGGCGGATTGCAATGCGCTGCAATCCTGCCAGCCTTTTTTTGGCTTTAGGGGGCCCAGCCCTGTGCACTGATACTTAATGCGCTGGGCTTTGGCAACGCTCCTCTGCCGTGTCATGCTGCCAGTGAAGCAATTGCAAGCACACCGTGGAGGGAAAGAGGTAGAATTGGAGGGAAAGAGCGCATGGGACGTCTGCCGGGCCTGACGCCTAGGCGCCTCCCTTTACGAAATCCTAATCAAACAAAACAAAAAAAAACTGGCTAAAAGAGGGCAACTCCGTTTGCCTAACAGATTACCAAATCGAGAGAGGGAGGGAGAGAAAATTATCTTTCCAGCAGGTAGATCAACAGGGATGGGGGTTGGGGGGAAACCATCTTCAGGCATCCGGGTGGAAGACGGGGAGGGGGCCGTCCGGCAAAAAAGTGGAAAGTCAGCTCCGGGACAGCGTGAGGTTTCTCAAAACATTGTAAGTGAAGGTCTGATTTGGGGGAAGCCAGCAGAACAATTAGGGAAGGCAGGGAGTCCTCGCCTTACGACTGCAGTTGGGCCCAACATTTCCGTGGCTAAAACGAGACAGTTGTGAAACGTGAGCTTTGCCCCCATTTTTATGACCTAACTTGCCAGAGTTGTGAAGAGAATCACTGCAATTGTTAGTGGGTTTGATTTCCCCGTGGACTTGTCAGGAGATTGCAAAAGGGGTTCGCGTGACCCCGGGACGCTGCGACCGTCGTAAGTCTGAGCCAGTTTTCCCAGCGTCTGAATTTTGATCAGGTGACCCTGGGGGACGCTGCAATGGCCGTAAGTGTGAAAAACGGTCGTAAGTCCCTTTCTCTCAGCACCGTTGTAATTTCACACAGTCGTGAAATGAACGGTTGACCTGACAGCCCAAATTCTATAGTGACATTTCATGGGCACAGCATGGATCACGATCTGCCAGCGGGGTAGAACTCTCTTACCTGCTTTTCGTGAATCCAGTGGGTTTCCAAGATCACTTTCCCTTTTGCTTGAGCATCCACTGACCAGGAGGAACGTGTTCTGAAGATGGTCAGGTTTGCAGTCCTCACACAAGCTCTTGAAACCCGGAGCCAAATCTTTCGTATTATCTTCGGGCTGAATCTCATGCTTTGCAGTCCAAGGTTCCCTGCCTCTTAAATGCACCTCTTTCAGATTTTCATAATGGGTCATCTGGACTCCGGGAGGATTTATTGTATTGCCTGGAAGAAAAATAA
Organism: Bothrops alternatus; assembly: GCA_034064705.1. Taxonomy (NCBI): domain Eukaryota; kingdom Metazoa; phylum Chordata; class Lepidosauria; order Squamata; family Viperidae; genus Bothrops; species Bothrops alternatus. Next base: position 28,051 of record JARGCV010000727.1, read on the forward strand.
TAATAATAATAAGAGGATGTTGGGTTTTGATTGTAGATCTTAAGCAAGATATCCTCGGAATGAAGCAATGTCTTGGCAAATGAAGAAGTAGGTAGGAGGGGTGGCAGCCATTTGGTGTGAGAAAGGATCAGTGCTCAAACTTGCAGCTTCCCAGAACTTAATCACTGTAGCACCTCTAGTATCCATCCTTTCATTATAATAATGATGAATCGCTAATATCCTTTTTCATCCTCCCTAATCATCCTCATGCTGTTACATACACTTGGTGAATGTTTTAGAATGTTTTCCCCAAAAGAAACCCTCGCGGATTTACCTCAGGCCACCCAACCTGCCCTAAGATCCTTAGAGCAGGGCTTTTCAACCTTTTCACCCATTGTACCACTTTTAGGATATGGCAACATCCGAGGACCACCAGTCGCCTAGCCAGGGGTCAAAAACTTGATGACCAAAAAAAAAAAAAAAGGAAAAAAAAATGATACAGGTAGTCCTCGACTTACAACAGTTCACTTAATGACTGTTTGAAATTACAATGACACTGAAAAAGGGCCCCCCAAGCCACAGCCGAGCAAGACACCCGCCTGCCCACCCGGCGGCGCTCTTCCTCCTGTCCGAGGTTTTCATTGTTGTGAGCATTTCTGTTGAGGATTGGCAGCGGGGGTGGGGTGGGGGGTGTTTGGTTTTTATTCCCCCCCCCCCGTCTGCTGGGTGGTTGCAGCAGGTTTTGGTCACTTCCCATGACCCTGGGACACTGTGACCGTCATAAATATGGATCAGTTGCCAAGCATCTGAATGTAAATCACAAGACCCTGGAGGGGCTGCAACATTCCAGCTGATTGGTGCTTCTTCTGGGCTCAGTGGAAGTGTCAGGATCAGTGCCGCTTTCCAGCTGGAGCCTGGTGCTGATCCTGGCGCTTCCACTGAGCACTGACAGCCCCGAAGAAGCGCCGATCAGCTGGAAAGCGGCACTGATCCTGGCGCTTCCGCTGAGCCGTCTCTCGCTCAGGCTTGTGTGGTGCTGCCACCAGTTCAGCTCATTCCCCTCCCCCACTACCACTTTTCTAGGATGGCCGCATATCACCTGCCAGGTGCCAATGTACCGCAGGTGGTACCCGTACCCCTGGTTGAAAAGCCCTGCTCTAAGTCATGTCCAAGAACAGGATCTTGGCTGGGGCCGAGTAGTTCTACGTTCGGACTTTTGCAGAAGTTTGAATTACTTCAAACTCCACCATAAGGGCCACGTTGTATGCAGGTGTGCAGACAAAATCTGAGCATCCGTTCAAGAGGTCCCAGGCAAGAGTCAGTAGCTTCTTCCCCAAAGCCTTTTGTATTGTAGGAGACCAGTTCACTGCCTACGGAGATGCTACACACACACCTTAGATAACTCCCAGTTGATCTTAGCTGTAGATGCCTGCCTTTAGTCCCAGAGGACTTAAGACAAATAATTCTACAACACTCTCTCTCTCTCTCTCTCTCTCTCTCTCTCTCTCTCTCTCTCTCTCTCTCTCTCCTCTCTCTCTCTCTCTCTCTCTCTATCTATCTATCTATCTATCTATCTCAGGTTGCTGTGCTGGATATAAGTCCCATTCAAGGCAGTGGAGTTTCAGCGGAACAATCTTTCATATCTAAGTAACTTCTGGAGGGCTCAGGCAATTAAGGAGAGCCAACCTGTAGTTGCAAAATAGTGGTTTTGTGCCTGGTTAAACGCCATCCGTATTTAAATGCCCAGCAGAGGACTGGGAGGAATTTAGTCCAGAGGAATTGTGTCCCTTTGCTGTCTTTTCACGATGTCAGCTGTATGGTGTGCGTGCGCTGTGGCAAAGGAAACCCCAAAAGGGGAGCTGTGGTTCTTTTCTGAATTTTTGTAGGATTTTGCGCGGATTAATTGCAATCTGGAAATTAATGAAACATAGCTCCCCTGTCCTTCTGTGAGAGAGGGGGGGAGGGAGAGAG
>JARGCV010000727.1:35000-55000 GCA_034064705.1 Bothrops alternatus
TTTTCACCCTGTTATCATTCTGAATGGGAAGACCGCATTGCTTTTAAGAAGCAACGAATCTACGGTAAATAATTATTGTTGTCACGTTGCCAGTCACCCCCTTATCTTTCTCATTCTACCTCCTCCCCTGTTTAAAAAAAAAACATAACTACAGTTAGACATACAGCAGGCCAACTTCTGCCCAGAGATCCAGCTTGTATGGGATAATTGCTTGGTATTTGTTTCATAACTCATAAATTGTAATAAAATGGTTGATGATTGACTGGCCTCAACTTTGCACCTGCTATTTTGGTTTAAAAAGAATGGAGGTTATAGATGTTTGTGTGCTTTTAATTTTTTTTTAAAAAAACCTTTAATTTCATTTAATTATCACTGTATCATGCCCGGGATTAAAAACACCAGGAAGGACTTAATATGCATTGTTTTGAAATGTTGCTTCTCGAATGATCCAGTCTTGGGTGTGTATGTACGTGTGTGTATGTGTGTGGTTTTACTTTATTTTATGTTTTCCTTTTATTAGGTCAAAGGCCTAATGTGTAGGCTTGATATGCGCTTGCTAAGGGTGTGTGCGTTTGTGTGTGGGCACTTCTCGTGTTTTATTAAGAAGCCTGAAAAAAAAATAATTTCAAGAGGAAAAGTTGTGGTTTCCTATGTTAGTGTTAATTCTGAGGCTTGATAGAGAAGTATAATTCTTAGGGCTCAGAATGCTGTATTTTGCAACCATGCATTCAAGACTTTTCCTTAATTCCCTACTTAGATAAATCACTGACCTCTGATGTGATAGCTGTAATTTAATGACCCCCCTTTGCAGACAGGTCAAGAAGACCCCCTTGATATGCCTCATCACGCAGTGTTGAACTCCAGAGGAGTTGGTGTCCAGCTGATTAAGGCTTCTCCATCACTCAGGCAGAAAAACACAAGGGGGTCTCCCGCCTGCATCTGCTGGAAATGAAGGTCTTGCATAGTAGAGGCCTTGCCTAGAAGTTGACGATGTTGGCCATGCCCTGGGACAAGGCCCCCCGAAACGGCATGGAGGTTAGCCGGACACTAGGCCTGTGGGTCAGCCTATCTCCCAAGGCTATTGGGGTTGTTCTCTTGACACCCTGGTCTTTTTGGGGGGCTCTGTCAAATCTCCCTGAGTCAATGCCTTTGAAGCGAGAGTTGAAAAGGTGTCTGGTGGGTGAAGAAAAAAAAAATCAGAGTTATTACGCGGAGGACAAATTAATCTTACCTTTAGGATGCAGGCAGTCGTAATTACTTTACGCGGGTTCATGGGTCTAACTTTATTCAAAAGCCCCCCTGGACTTCTTAAACTGCAGGCTTTCACCTCTGTTCAGTGACACCACCCTGTGAATGGAGAACTAACCATACTTTTTTTTTTTGAAGAGCCGTCTTATAGGAAAGAGATTAGTGGAATAAGGACAGGGATGCCCGCGTCTTCTCTGCCTGTCCACCTACTCACCTGTACGGAAGTATTTGTTACCTCTGATGACTAGGCCAATTGTTAAATGCAAGGCTATAGTAATCTTCTTTTAGCAGCCCGAGACTTTATTCCATCTTTGGGTGATCTCCGCTTTTTCTCTGCAAACGTAATTTTTCAAGGAGCAATTTTCAAATGGTTGCAATCATCGTTGCGGCGTGTGCACATAGGTGTGTGAGACCCCATGCTTAATTTTGTCATTTTTACACAGAATTCAGTTTTCATTCAGAAGTAGTGCAGCTTCTAGATTGCATCAGTTGTGAAGATGGATTGTCTGAGACATACATAACATACATACATACATACATACATACATACATACATACATACATACGTGGGCGAAGGGGTGTTCAATGTCTAATACACCTTCTGCTCCATAGGAGAAGCAGGATAAATTATGCAAACAAGGCATGTTTGCTTAACTTAGGGGGGAAGATTTTCTTTGGCACTTTTTATTGCCCACGTGGAATAAAAGAATTTCTAACCCGTCCTTCCATTGTAAAACATTTCTGCAAGTAATCAGATCCTAACAATTTTTTGGGAGAGGGCTCGATGAAAATATTACTTGATACTGGATTTAAGGAAACTAGTCAGAATCTCCATTAGCACATTATGTTGCAATCTTCTTTTTTTTTTTAGAATAAATAATAATGTTTATTCCTACACAAACTCTGTGGAATACAGTACATTCACTTGATGAAGTAGACTGGGATCCATAACAGTTTAACAAAAACATCATTCTTTAAAGTGATATGGGAAGCATCTTATGATCACTGACATGTTCAGTCCCCACCATATGGTCTTTTTTGAGGAAGTCTCCTGGTTTACCAATTGCTAAGTGTTCGAATGCATCCCAAATTAAAACGAAGATAAAATTGATCTTCCTAACGTATTCACTCCGTTTTCTCATTGCTTCTAACCTTCTGGGATGCTGGATCCTTAACCTTTCGTCTCTCCACCTTTCTTAAAGAAAAGAATGGAATCTTGTTTCTGTGTTCTAGTGCAGTAATCAGTAGATCCTTCCTGAGATCTATTTCACGGATTCCTAATTTCAGCCTAGTATTTTGGGGGGGGGGGGGTTTACTGTCACTCTCTTAAACGACAGATCCTTACGGGTTTTCTGCAAACTCCCTAACACGTCCTTGTGTGTGAATCTGTGTCGGTGTGAAATTCAAATGTGTGGCTCTGCTAGGAAGCCCTTCCCATAACCTCAATGTGTCCAGATAAAACAAAACTCAAACTGTGGCATTGTTGAGCTGCCAGCAATGACAATGTCCATGCCAGCAAGCCATCAGATGAAATAACTTTCTGTAGTTCTTTACTTTTCTTGCATTTTATGGCCTTTTGATGTTAGTGGGAGGAACTTTCGTCATTGATTGGAGTCGGGCAACTGAGTAAAGGACACAACGTCCGTGGCAGGTAGGGCTGCTAGTGTCACAACATACTTAAAAGGCTGTTTCTCTCGCTGCGTTTTGGCGGGTTGCTCACGCCTGTTACTTTGAGGTATCATGGCTTTTCCTTTCACATTCAAAAGCATTTGAATCAGAAAATGAGAAACACAAAATCCCAAACGGAAAGAGGGTGGCCATTAAGCAACACAATTGAATCCTTGAGACTAAGAGCACACGTCTAGCTGAAGAGATGTGTTTTAATGGAGTTGAGGAAACCAGGGTATGGGAAGTACTTAATGCACCTCCGAAAGCAGGGGATTCCTGGGGAGAATTGCTCTCTCTGAGGAGGCCCTTGCTTTGGTAAGTGCTCCTCCGAAAGATCTCCCCTTGTTGGCATCAAAAGCCTCCTCCTGAAGATGGGTTTTGTAGTCTTTTAAATATATACAGCACTAAACAGGTGCTGTCTCCGGCTAGTCTCCGGTCCTAGCACAGAACCTGGAACACATGGATCGTTTAGTGCCGAAAGGGCAAACAAATTGTTGTTTGTCAGAAGAGGGAGATGGTCCTCTTGCAGTCCTGTGATGGGGAGAGACTTCTGACGGGATGGAGAGATCATTAAGACGAGCTCGGATAGGTTAGGCCCGGGGTAAGCAACCTTGGCCCCCTCATGACTGGTGGACTTCCAGAATTCCTGAGCCAGTATGGCTCAGCTTGGAAATCTCTCCCTTTCCCCTCAGTGTGGCTGGCTCAGGAATTCTGGGAGTTGAAGTCCACCAGTCATAAAAGAGCCAAGGTGGCCTAACCCTGGCCTAGGCCTAGGCCGCTTTATGACTCGTGGACTTCAACTCCCAGAATTCCTCAGCCAGCATGGCTCAGCTTGGAAATCTCTCCCTTTCCCCTCAGTGTGGCTGGCTCAGGAATTCTGGGAGTTGAAGTCCACCAGTCATAAAAGAGCCAAGGTGGCCTAACCCTGGCCTAGGCCTAGGCCGCTTTATGACTCGTGGACTTCAACTCCCAGAATTCCTCAGCCAGCATGGCTCAGCTTGGAAATCTCTCCCTTTCCCCTCAGTGTGGCTGGCTCAGGAATTCTGGGAGTTGAAGTCCACCAGTCATAAAAGAGCCAAGGTTGAGGACCCCTGATATAGGGCAGGGGTGGGGAACCTTGGCTCTTTTATGACTGGTGGACTTCAACTCCCAGAATTCCTGAGCCACCATGGCTGAGCTTGGAAACCTCTCCCTTTCCCTTCAGCGTGGCTGGCTCAGGAATTCTGGGAGTTGAAGTCCACCAGTCATAAAAGAGCCGAGGTGGCCTGCCCCTGGGTCAGGCCTAGGCCTGCCTTAGTCCAGCATGTTGTCTCCCACCCTGGCCAAGTAGAAGCCCTCAGGACGCTAGCAAGCGCTAGTTGAGACTTTCCACCGTTGGTCCCTGGCCACTGGCGATGCCAAGTGCCGAGTGCAAATTGAGTCTGCTTCTCTTTTGCCCTTTGAAGAGAAAATTCCTCCTGTGGGCGATGGAGCAGCTGCTCAGGGCCAACCTCTTCTGTGGGACATCCCAAACAGCAAAAGGTCTCTTCTTCTTTTTTTTCCTGACTATTTTTTAAAGGGACTTCTCCAACCACGGGATGCCCTCTGACCTCACCGAGGGGATTCTGGGAGTTGAAGTTCAGCATCGGGCGCGGCATGGGGTGGGCCCCTTGCTTTCTCCGAATGAGGCCCAATGGCACTTCAGTTCTGGAAAGGAGCAGGTGGAAACCGCTGGCCCAGGAGACACAAGGCGAGGGGAAGGCTGTCTTGTCACCCTGGGGCACCAGACAAGTTGGCAACTCCCAAAAGTGACATCATCAAAACAACCACCTCGCTCGTTCAGGATGTGGTCACGCCACCGTTGATACAATCATTTCCACATTGAGGGAATGGCTGGTTTTCAAAGAAAAAGAGTGGGGGGGGGACCCCCAGTAGAACTAGCAAAAAGTGTTTGTGTGTGTGTGTGTGTGTTTTATTAAACCTGGGTAGGTCTCCATCCTGCCTGGTGGTGGGCTCTGGACCCCGCGTTTACACCCTCTAGTTCGCTGCCGACCGGATCAATTTGGACGTCTTCAGCAATAAAAAATGCCGATGTCGTCCTAATTCACCAGGCCCCGAGATGACAGCAAATTTACATTTTTTAATTAAACTAGCAGCCAGTTTTTATGAGAGGGGGCTGGGTTATGCAAATCAAATGGTTGTGTACGAAAGATTAGGAGAGTTTGGGAATAAATTCCACAAATGCTAATAATAAAAAAGAAAAAAAAAGAAAAAAAGAAAAGAAAAGAGAGTGCGAGAGAGGAAGAGAATGAGTGAAAGAAAGAAGGGATATTGTTCCATTAGCCCCTTTTAGACTGATTTCCCTGGAGAGGAGGCAGAGGGGGGATGGAGGGGGAGCTGGCGCGAAGCTTTCAAAGGCAGCATCAATTTTTAGGATTGAAGGCTCTCCTGGATGTTGACCCCTCCCAGAGGGAAGTGATAGCAAAGGCAAGGAGAAACTTATTTACTGTTGCATTAATGCGGGGTCTTGCTGAGACCCTGCAGCAGGAAGGCTGCACAACTCTATTTGCCCCCCCTCCCCATGTGCAGATGAAAGACTCTTCCGTGAATAGCAGAGGGGCAGTGATCCTTAGTAGCATGGCATGAAGCTGGCAGAGGCCGGGGGGCGTGCTCCCTGTTCTGAGACCGTGATCGGGGGTCTGTTTGAGACCCTCGTAGGAGAAATTGCAACTTGGGTGCCCCCCCTCCCTGTTTAAAACTTCAGCGTAATCCATTCCAGTGCGCCTGTGACATAACTTCTCTCATTTTGCCCCTTTGGCATGTTGTGATCGAGGCACAATGTTCTTCCTTCTGTTGGTCCTTAGTTCCTGCCCTGGGCACGGTCCTTGTGACATTGTTCTTCTTCGACTCTGATGTTATTGTTATGGAACAGAAGCTGATTTTCCAGAGAGTTTATAAACAGAACAATCTGATCAGAGAAAGGAGGGTTTGTTAACGGCACATCCGCCTGGTCGGCAGCTGAAGGGCTGGCAGCTCCTGAAAAACTTGGCCCAGCAAAACTGAGAAATCCCCGGAGGAGCCAGGTGGGAGGAAAGACCCAGGCCGGTTGTGATGCACTGAGTATTGTGAGTTCCTGGGTGCAGCCAGTCAATTGCCGTTGACGTGGATTGTCGGCGTCTGACATTTTGCATCTGAATACAAGATCACCAATAGTGCTCAGGGACACAGAAGTCTACGACCCCCCTTTTTTTCTCGTTTCAAAAGGGACGATTCTTTCCAGCCCTTTTCTCTCTGGGGAGCCCTCTGGTATCTATCTTCCAGCCAGCCAGAGTCTGTGTCAGAGGTTGAAAGAGAGAGGATTCCCAAGGTTGGGAAGTAGTGGAGTTTCCAATCCCGGGGCAGTTTCACACTCGGGATGAAAGGCAGGCGGGTAGCCTTGCAAGGAAGAGTGAGAGTGGAGGGATCACAGCTTGCTGGAACGCAAAGCCTGGGGAGGGGAGTGTGTGCCGAAGTTGGCAGTCAGGTCACACCCGGTTCAGTTCCTCCTAGGTGACTTCGCCACGGGGGAAGGCTGGGCCAGCAGCTCCTATCTTCTTTTCGTTTGGGTGTGATGAGTCACATCCACTATTTTTGGCTACACGCATTTCACCTGGGCCCTGATCTCACTCCTTTTCTGGATGGGTTGGATCACAGCCGTGGTGGCGCGGTGGTTGGAATGCAGCATTGCAGGCTAATTCTGCTGACTGTCAGGGGTTCGATCCTGACTGGCTCAAGGTTGACTCGGCCTTCCATCCTTCCGAAGTCGGTAAACTGAGGACCCAGATTGTTGGGGGCAAATAGGCTGTAAACCTCCCAGAGGGGGGCTGTAAAGCACCGTGAAGCTGTATATGGGTGCGGTTGCTACTGCGACAAGCTCAGCAAATTTTCTAGGCTCACACAGTGCCCTACGCCACCCCAAACCTAAACCGGATTTACCAGGAATCGAGGCTGGCATTGGGCAAGTGCAGCTTTTCAGCCTTGCGAAGGGAGTCCTGTGTGTGTCGGGTGAACCGTGCCAGCAATGGAGCCGGGCGTAGTGCACAGCGCCCAAGCATGGAAAGGCAGGAGAGGAAACACCTGCTCCCCCCGGGGTGACATTCACCACTTTGGGGCTGAGGTTTGCAGCTGTCCGGGCTGAGCAGAACCGGGAGCAAAATGCAAAGCTGTGGAGTTGGGGGTCTTGCTTGCATTGTATGGGAATTTCTCCATCTCTAGGTGGAGCTTTTGTCAGCCCTGCCTCCCGTCTCTCTCCTCAAGCACAGCGGGTGGACCCGAAAAGTATCGGACGCCTAACGGAAGGATGCTTCTCCTCCCAGTCCCTGTATTACTCCTTCGTGGGTACTTAATCCGTCACGGGTTGAGCAAATCCAGTGGAGGACCCCTGCTCTTGTCTCCATTTTACAGACAGGGGCCGACCTCCCGTTTGAAAGGTGAGAGGTATTTTCATCTTGCACAACATGCGGAAATTTGTAATTAGCGTGACTGTTTCTTCTGTCTATGGCTGTAGAATAGATCGAGGGGTAACTAACATTTGGTAGGAAGCCACTTCAGACAACACACTGAGGCTCTGGTTGCTGGTTGCCAGGGACCTCCACCTGCCGTCGCGTGGGGTTTCCCTGGATTGACACCCTCCAGAAGTGTGCAAGCAGCGCACAGGGCTGTGTTAATAGAATAGAATAGAATAGAATAGAATAGAGTCGAGTAGAATAGAATAGAATAGAATAGAATAGAATAGAATAGAATAGAATAGAATTCAGAATAGAATAGAACAGAATTCAGAATAGAATTCAGAATAAGAATAGAATAGAACAGAACAGAACAGAACAGAAGAATGGAATGGAATGGAATAGAAATCTAGACTAGACTAGACTAGACTAGACTAGACTAGACTAGACTAGACTAGACTAGACTAGACTAGACTAGAATAGAATAGAATAGAATAGAATAGAATAGAATAGAACAGAATTCAGAATAGAATAGAACAGAATTCAGAATAGAATTCAGAATAAGAATAGAATAGAATAGAATAGAATAGAATAGAATAGAATAGAATAGAATAGAATAGAATAGAATAGAATAGAATAGAATAGAACAGAACAACAGAACAGAAGAATGGAATGGAATAGAAATCTAGACTAGAATAGAATAGAATAGAATAACAGAACAGAAGAATAGAATGGAATAGAATATGGAAAGAATAGAATAGAATAGAATAACAGAAGAATGGAATGGAACGGAACGGAACGGAACGGAACGGAACGGAACAGAACAGAACAGAACAGAACAGAACAGAACAGAATAGAATAGAATAGAATAGCAGAACAGAAGAATGGAATGGAATGGAATGGAAATATAGACTAGACTATAGACTGGACTGGAATGGACTGGAATGGAATGGAATAATAGTTGGAAGGGGCCTTCAAGGTCATCTAGTCCAACCCCCTGCCTGAGCAGGAAACCCTGTAACCTTTGACAGTTCTCACAGCCAGTCTGTGCTGCTGTTAACGGCTCCTTGACTTCTGAAGGAGCAAGGACAGGGACAGATTTAAGCCCACCCCAGAGCAACGGGATCCACATTCCTGTATGTTGGAGAGGTCTAGCTGACCAGTTCTGCAGCATCCTGGGGTCCACCTTGCCCAACTGGAAAGCTCCCTTCTAGAGCCACTCAAAATGGCTGCCCCCGGGCCCCCAGATGCCCTGCCCAGGCATCCATCCCGCTTTCCAAGTCTGGAACATGCCTGGTCAATATCTCTTCATTTCCTCCCTCCCTCCCTCCCAGCCAGTCCTGCTTCCTCCCCTCCCCACCCAGCGCGGAGTGGCATTCTCCTAGGAAAATGCAGTTTGTTTTGCCAGGGTGACCTGTTTAATCATCTCATTTTCTGGTGGCCGTTTATTCCTTGTTACCACGGTTACGGCCCCATTAAAAGGAGAAGCAATAAGGCAGCGAGTCAAACAGGTAATAAAAACATTAAAGCCATGTGCGTATCGGGCAGTGAGACGCAACGGGCCCACGCCAGCCGCCAGAGAGACAGCAGCGGGGTCAGCACCAGGAGGCAAGGGGACTGGGAGGGAAGAGGGAACAGGGGGAGAACTTTGCTCAACTCCAGCAAAAAGTTTTGGGTTTTCTTTTTTTTTTTTTTAAAGGAGAAGCATCAGCACTACTCCGTTCTCCCTAAAGCCCCTTTTCCCACGTTGCTGTCCCACTTAACAGCATCCAGCTTCGGCAAACGTTAGGGCCGTGGCTCGCTGCCCATATTATACCCTGAGCTGTACAAATTAAAATCGGTAAAATTAAAACAGGAGAGAGGACCTCCCAGCGCTGTCAACCTGCGCCGTAGGTCTGCCTTTATTTTTCTTCATTTCCACCGCAAGGGAGGCTTGAATTCGGAAATGCGGGGCCGGCGAGCCAAGCTCTTAAGGTTGCCGTCATTTATTTACAGAGAGTCCTCGACTTAACGACCAGAATTTCTGTTGCTAAGTGAAAACGGTTCTTCCGTGAATGTTTGCCCCCTCAGAGCGACCTTTCTCGCCAACGTTGTTAAGCAAATAACACGGTTCTTAAGCCAATCCGGTCCTTAAAACTGCCGGCTCTTTGAAAGAGGGCAAGCGGTCAGACAGTCGCAAAAGGGAATCGCACAACTTCGGGACACGACAACCGTCCTATATACATGTCGGTTGCCAAGCATCCGAATTTTCGATCAGCGGTCATAAGCGGGGGGAAAAAAACCCCAGTCGTGTCCTTTTTTCAGTGCCGTTATAACATGAAATGTTGTAAGTCGAGGACTGCCTGTATTTTGAAGGGATATTTCTTAACTTTTCTCCTCAACTCAAGCTGGCGAGCAGGTCGCTCCAGTGTGGAAGGGGCCATTTTTGTCCACAACTGCTTTTCCCCACAACAACCAGATAGGTAGGACCGCTGTAGCTGAGGGTGGGCTAGGCCAGGGGTAGGCCTATGACTGGTGGACTTCAACTCCCAGAATTCCTGAGCCAGCCTGGCTCAGCTTGGGAACCTCTCCCTTTCCCCTCAGCGTGGCTGGCTCAGGAATTCTGGGAGTTGAAGTCCACCAGTCATAAAAGAGCCGAGGTTGCCCACCCCTGCTATAGACCAACTCTACATCCGGTGGAACTACTGGTTTGTACCTTTAGAGCAGGGGTCTTCAGACTTGGCTCTTTCATGACTGGTGGACTTCAACTCCCAGAATTCCTGAGCCAGCATGGAGGAACTCCTTCATGACTGGTGGACTTCAACTCCCAGAATTCCTGAGCCAGCATGGGGGAACTCCTTCATGACTGGTGGACTTCAACTCCCAGAATTCCTGAGCCAGCCTGGCTCAGCTTGGGAACCTCTCCCTTTCCCCTCAGCGTGGCTGGCTCAGGAATTCTGGGAGTTGAAGTCCACCAGTCATAAAAGAGCCAAGGCTGCCTACGCCTTGGGCTAGGCCTTGGGTCTCCTTCAATGGGTGGGAGGTGTTAGCAATACCACCAGGGCACCATCTTCTGTTTGGCCTTGGCTAAAAGAAGATGGCCAATCCTGAGAACAGCGTCTGTGTGTAGGGAGGTGGACAAATTTGCTTTTTCTGCCCCGTTTTTCCCAGACTGGCTTTGGGGAGTGGATTAGAACAGGGGTCCCCCATCCCCGGTCTGTGGACCGGCACCGGGCCGCTCAAACAAGTGAAGCCCCCATTCTCAGGATGTGGGCAGCACACAAAACCACGTCCCATCTGGTTCACGGCAAAACCTCTCTCCGTGGAACTGATTCCCCCCCCGTGCCCAAAGATTGGGGTCCGCTGGATTAGACCATCAGCAGAAGGCCTAGGAACAAAGCATTTCTACATATATTTATAGGTATACAAAGCTGTATCCCACTTTTTTGCTCTGGCACTTAAGACAGAGCTGGGATAAAGGGGAGGAGAATCCTTCTCCTTGCCACCCGTCGTGATTTTGTGGGAAATAAAAGCGTCTCGGTCTTTCCACTGTCTTTGGGCTTAAATAAATGCTAGTTACTTACGGGACCGTCTGCTGCCTCACGAAACCCAGCGACCGGTTAGGGCCCACAGAGTCGGCCTTCTCCAGGTCCCGTCAGCCAGACAGTGTCGCCTGGCGGGGCCTAGGGGAAGAGCCTTCTCTGTTGCGGCCCCGGCCCTCTGGAACCAACTCCCCCCGGAGATCCGTATCGCCCCCACCCTCTCCGCCTTTCGTAAACTGCTCAAGACACATCTTTGCCGACAGGCCTGGGGCGGTTGACATCTTGCCCCTAGCCAGTGTATGTTTGTGTGTACATTTGTTGTATGAATGGTTTCTTAATTTAGGGGTTCTCTTTTTTATATATGTATTTTTTATATATGTATTATGTAGTTTTTTAATATTAGATTTCTATTTATGCTGTGAGCCACCCTGAGTTCCCGGAATAGGGCGGCATAGAAATTTAATTAATTAATTAATTAATTAATTAATAATAATAATAATAATAATAATAATGTGCAAACGGGGTTTGGGTTTTTTTTTAAGAGGTAGTCCTTCACTGACAGGCATTGAAAAGAAATGTGACTTTAACGAGCATTTTTCACACACGATGGGGAGAACCTGACTTCACATCCGTAAATAAAGTGAACTGAGTGTTTTTCTTCCTGGGGAAGCAGAAGCCTACTCTGCCCTCTGCCCCCCATTGAGCTTTTAGACCCAAAAGAGTTAATTCCAGACGCCCCCATCCCCTTCCCAAATTTTTATGGCAGCACCGTCAACTGGACACCAGATAGGCACTTTGGGGTTGAGTTATTACCTGGACCCCCCCCCCAAAAAAGCAAGCAATTGAATTTAATGGGGCTTTATTTCTGACTATAGAATCCCAGTGTCTGCAGTGTTCACCCTTGCCTTGTTACTTTAGGCCTGAGGGGTGTGTGTGTGTGTGTGTGTGTGTGTGTTGTTTTGGGTTTGAGAGTGGCTTTTTTTTCACCAGACTTTTTTTTTTTTTATCAGAAAACAAATTTGCAGTGAGTGCAGGGGAAGGAACCAGTGAGTGCTGAGTAAATATTCAACATATAAATGAGCGCCATGACCTTGGATTTGAGAAGAGGGGAGGGGCAGGAAGAGAAAGCTTTAAAATGAAAAAGACCTCTCGTTGGGACTGACCCCCCTTTTTTTTCATGAATCCTTGGTGGGGGGTCTCTTCAGGTTTACAGGTGGGGAAAATGGGACCCAGGCCCCTCATTTGTAAGGAGAGAAGCCCTGCAAAAGATTTAAGTTTGATGGGGTTGTGGGCAGAATGAAGCTATTTTCTGATAGGATTGGAGCTGTCTGGTTATGCTGTAAAGGAGAGTGTTTGTTTTTCAGTCCAAAGAAAGTTCAGGCTTGCAGCTAGTACTACACACCGCTAACTGCCTAACAATAACAACGGCACTTATTACAACTCTTAGCAAAAGGTTTGATAAACAGATTTTAATGATTACTTATTTTAAGAGAAGGACTTTGTGGTTTTCGTAACACTTTGGAAAAAAGGGGTCATCTTCTCCCCATTTAAAAAAAAAAGCCCATTTCCTTAAAAACAACCAAAAAAAGTACTTAAAAAAAATGAATCTGCCTTCTGCTGCTAACCATCTCTTCTGTTCCTTAACAATTGCTCCAACGCATTTAAAAGACGGAAGATATCTTTTGGAGTATAGTATCCAATATTGCGTATTTTCTGGTGAGGTCACTTTGAACTGGTCTGCTCTAGTCACTTGCTGGCAAAGATAATTAGTGCCCTTTGCAGCCCACTCCTTCTCATCTGGTTTTATCTTCTTGAAAAGTCGTACATTTTGATTCCCAAAGGGCAACTGGACCTACAGAAGTTTGTGCATTACGTTTTCTGCCTAAATCACATCCCAAGTCATCCCAAGTCAGTTTTGTGCAGACTCAATGAGGGTTGTGTGTTTTGGGAAAGAGGCGTGGTGCAAAAGGGACCTTGGAGGTCATCCAGTCCAACCCCCTGCTCAGGCAGGAAACCCTATACCTATTTAGACAAAGGGCTGTCCAGTCTCTTCTTAAAAACTTCCAGTGTTGGAGCATTCACAACTTCTGGAGGCAGGTTGTTCCACTGGTTAATTGTTCTCACTGTCAGGAAGTTTCTCCTTTGTTCCAGGTTGTTTCTCTCCTGGATGAGTTTCCATCCATCCTTTGCTTCTTGTCCTGCCTTCAGGCGCTTTGGTGAATAGCTTGACTCCTCTTCTTTGGGGCAGCCCCTGAGATACTGGAACACCGCTATCATGTCTCCCCTCGTCCTTCTCCTCATTAAACTAGACAGACCCAATTCCGGCAAACCGTTCTTCATTATATTTAAGCCTCCGGCCTCCTCCTCATTGCTGTTGCTCTTCTCTGCACTCTTTCCAGAGTCTCAACATTTATTTATTTACATGGTGGCGACCAAAGCTGGATGCCGTATTCCAAGTGTGGCCTTACCAAGGCTTTACAAAGTGGTATGAACACATTTTGCCCCGGAAACCTGTCGTATTCCATACTTGCAGTTTGGTGGCTGATAAGCTGCTGTTCCCAAAAAAAAAAAAAAAGAAGTCTTTTTTCTTTTTGCGTCTTGGCTGGCAGTTAATTTTGCTTTCTCCCTGTGCACATGGGACGGCTGGCCAATTCTCCCTAAACCAGAGAACAGGAAAAAGGGAAATAATGGTATTATTTATCTCTTTATCTCTGCTCGATGCAAATAAATGGCTACTGCCACTCGCCCTCAGTCGGGGACACTTGATAACCTGAATAATTAGAATTCTATCCGGTGTTAAGTAGGCCTCTTGATCAACCGCCTGTTCATTTAACCAGCCTCTTGCAAGGTTAGACACCCCCTCCTGAGGCTGTAGTCTTACAGGAGATTAAATGACCCCCCCCAAAAAACCCCAACTTAACGGCTCTTTTTCACGCTGAACGCCAAAGAATGGAGGCCTTTGAACTATGGGGCTGGAGAAGACTCCTGCGAGTCCCCTGGACTGTACGGCGATCAAACCGGTCAGTCTTGGAGGAGATCCACCCCGACTGCTCTTTAGAAGGCCAGATCCTGAAGTGGAAACTCAAGGACTTTGGCTACCTAATGAGAAGGAAGGACTCCCTGAAGAAGGGCCTGATGCTGGGAAAGATGGAGGGCAAGAGAAGAAGAGAAGGAGGTGGCTGGATGGAGCCACTGAAGCAGCAGGCGTGAGCTTCAATGGACTCCAGAAGATGGTGGAGGATTGGAGGGACCCCTGCTTGGTGGGTGTCTGCTGACTCAGTGTTGTTCTTTCTACTGATTGTGAGAAGGGGAGGGGTTAGGGTTAGGGGCATCCTTCTCCCCCGTGTTGTGTAATTTCTGCTCAGCTCTTCTGCCCCAGAGGTCCTCACCCTGTTCCCCAGCCGGCCTCCCGAGGGCTTCTTGCTTTGACCTCTTTCCCATTCCAGAGCAGGAAAACTAGGGGTCAGAAGCTAGGTCACACACACACACAACACACACACACACACACACACACACACACACACACACACACACACACGAAGTAAGGGCAGGGAATGTCCCTCGTTCTATTTGGGGGTGGGTGGGAATCCTCCGAGGACAGCATGTTTACATGAAGCATGTGCTGTTCCTAGGCTGTTGCCTATCCTTGCTCCAGGGGGGAGGGGGAGGGGAGGGGAGGGGTCCAGCTAATGTGCCCCGCTCTCTTCCCTTAACCTTCGTGGCCAGACTGAGGTGGAGAGGAACATGGATTGAATTTCCTTCGGTTGGGCTCCATGCTGGGGGAGTCTGTAGTGGGGACAAGGAGGGAAACCCTGCCGCAGAGGGGCTGGCCCACAGCAGGAGGTTAAGCGTGGCCAGGAGCCGGACGCTTCTGTGTGGGCCAACAACAGAGCTGTAATGGTTGATGTTTTGTGTTACCCACTCCTAAGTTTTGTAATAGATAACCATTCTCCTCCCTTCCCTTCCCTTCCCTCCCTTCCTTTCTTCCCTCCCTCCCTCCCTCCTTCCTTCCTTCCTTTCCTTTCTCTCTTCTCCCTCCCTTCTTCCCTTCCTCCCTCCTTCTCTCCCTCCCTCCTTCCTTCCTTTCCTTTCTCTCTCCTCCCCCTCCCTTCCCTCCTTCCTTCCCCTCCCTCCCTTCCTCCTTCCTTTCCTTTCTCCTCCCTCCCTTCTTCCCTTCCTCCCTCCTTCTCTCCCTCCCTCTCCCTCCCTTCCTTCCTTCCCTCCTTCCTTCCTTTCCTTTCTCTCTCCTCCCTCCCTTCTTCCTTCCCTCCTTCCTTCCTTCCTTTCCTTTCTCTCCTCCCCCCTCCCTCCCTCCCTCCCTCCTTCCTTTCCTTTCTATCTCCTCCCCTCCTTCCCTCCCTCCCTCCCTTCCTTTCTTCCTCCCTCCTTCCTTCCTTTCCTTTCTCTCCTCCCCCTCCCTCCCTCTCTCCCTCCCTTCCTCCCTCCCTCCCTCCCTTCCTTTCTTCCCTCCCTCCCTCCTTCCTTCCTTTCCTTTCTTCTCTCCTCCCTCCCTTCTTCCTTCCCTCCTTCCTTCCTTCCTTTCGTTTCTTCTCCTCCTCCTCCCTCCCTCCCTCCCTTCCTCCTTCCTTTCCTTTCTATCTCCTCCCTCCCTCCCTCACTTCCTTTCTTCCCTCCCTCCTTCCTTCCTTTCCTTTCTCTCTCCTCCCCCTCCCTCCCTCCCTCCCTCCCTTCCTTCCTTCCTTCCTTCTTCCTTCTTCCCTCCCTCCCTCTGCTGTCCCCATATTCGTTTCCCCCACAGTTTTCAGATTCACAGACTTAAACAATCGGAGCCTTCTTTCCATCCCCCTCCCAGTTCCTTCACCTCCTCACTTCCCCCCCCCCTTTCCTCACAGCCCATAGTTTGGTTTTTGTGTCCTTTAGCGGAGTGCAGTTTTGTCCGTCTGCTTCTTTTTCTGCAGACCAGCTAAACTTAAGCCGAGCTGGCTGAAGAGCGTGGAAAGCGTGGAGTTGACGATAAGCAAAGAAGGGGCAGGAGAGACAGGGCTTCCAGATTTTCCACGGGAATCATTTCCCCCCCCCCCACTGGACAATTCCCCCCCTCTCTCATTCTCCCCAAGCCTTCTCCCTGCCTTCTTTCCAGCTCACCCATTAGGACCCTTGGCCGTTCTTCTCCTCCTCTCTTTTACAGCCCCTTTCTCCCCATTTCCTCTCCCCCTCCCCTGTTTTCCATCCTGCCTCTCTCGTTTCTGTTTTCGAGACTTGATGCAATGCCTGAACTATCAGGAGCCCAGACAGTTTGTTGGTCCAGGGGCAGGTGCCCGCTCGGTTGCAAGTGCTGCTGCTGTGCTTCTGGGTTTTTTGGTTGTTTTTTTTAAAGTTCTTTTAGCTTGAGTCAGGAACTGGTGCTCTGCAAGCTTTCTGTCTTTCTTTCCCACCCCCCTCCCCTTTTCTCTTTAAGGTCAGGGACTGGGCAACTGAATTTTAGGAACAGTTGCTGGCTTCTCTTCTGAAAAGAAGGCAACAGTTGTGCGAGGAGAGACACACCAAGACAACTGCAGATTCTCTCTCTCTCTCTCTCTCTCTCTCTCTCTCTCTCTCTCTCTCTCTCTCTCTCTCTCTCTCTCTCTCTCTCTCTCTCTCTCTCTCTCCTTTCTCTCCCCTCTCTCCTTTCTCTCTCTCCTTTCTCACTCTCCCTCTCTCCTTTCCCTCTCTCCTTTCTCTCTCTCCTTTCTCTCTCCTTTCTCTCCCCTCTCCTTTCTCGCTCTCCCTCTCTCCTTTCCCTCTCTCCTTTCTCTCTCTCTCTCTCTCCTTTCTCTCCCTCTCTCCTTTCTCGCTCTCCCTCTCTCCTTTCTCTCTCTCTCCTTTCTCTCCCTCTCTCCTTTCTCTCTCTCCCTCTCTCCTTTCTCTCTCTCCTTCTCCGCTTTCTCTCTCTCTCCTTTCTCTTCTTTCTCTCTCTCTCCCCTTTCTCTCTCTCTCTCTCCTTTCTCTTCTCTCTCTCTCTCTCTCTCTCCTTTCTCTCCCTCTCTCCTTTCTCTCTCTCCCTCTCTCCTTTCTCTCTCCTTTCTCTCTCTCCCTCTCCGCTTTCTCTCTCTCCCCCCCCCCTCTCTCTCTCCATAATGCCAGGAAGGGCATTTGAAGGGGATTGCCACTCCTCCATCCCCTTGTCACAGCTGGTCTGGCAGGTTGGCTGTGTGTCATTGCTGCCTTTCAAATTTGGCGTGTGTATTTCCATATAAGATTTGTTTCACCTAAGACAACTTGGGAGGAAGGGCGTGGATATCGGTGCAACCAGCCCAGTTCAAGATAAAACTGTTCAAAAGTAACCAGGTTCTCCCTCCCCCCCCATCCCGATGATTAACTAGAACAATTTAGCAAAGCTTCACATTGAAGGACATTGAATAATATTTATGTTCCTTATATGTAAGGGTGTAGGTCTATACGTATGTTGTATACAGTATGTTTTAAATGTGTGTTATGTATGTGTACACTTTGAGAGGAAGCAACTAAATTTCATTTTTAATGTGTGCCATTGTGCCCACAGGAAAAAACGACAATAAAAGTTATCTATCTATCTACCTACCTACCTACCTACCTACCTATCTATCTATCTATCTATCTATCTATCTATCTATCTATCTATCTATCTATCTATCTATCTAATCATCTATCTATCTATCTATCTATCTTATCTAATCATCTATCTATCTAATCATCTGTCTGTCTGTCTGTCTATCTATCTATCATCTGTCTGTCTCTGTCTGTCTGTCTATCTATCTATCATCTGTCTGTCTGTCTATCTATCTATCTATCATCTGTCTGTCTGTCTGTTTGTCTGTCTATCTAATTATCTATCTAATCATCTGTTACAAACTCCAGGAACTCCACTTCATTTTTGTGACACCCCCTAACCCCCCCAAAAAAAAAACCAAACTTCTGAAATGTTCCTGAGAGAATTGGGAGAGCCATGCCGTCCCAACACACCAAGCACGGGAAATGGTTGATTGCAAACAAGAGGGATGGAAAATAATGTTCCATATCAGATAAGATACTCCTTCCCACGGCCGATCTATCTCTGCTTCCCATCAGAAAGCTCTTCCGTCCAGCAGCACTCATTGATCCCTCACCACAGACAGTCACTTCGGCGTAAGCTGCCAAGTAGGGCAGGATCAATACGGAATTCTTGAGAGGGGGAAGCTGATTGGCAGCTGCTTTTGTCCCCAGCCACGCTCTCCCTCCCCCCCGTCCCCCCCGGGCTCCCCTCCCCATGGCTGAGAAGTGTGAAGCCAGCCATCCAGCCACCCAGCAGGTGGAATGTCTTAGGCTACCTGAGAAGGTTTGACACAACATTTGGTTTTTCTCTGGATGGCTGCTGGGATTCTCTCTCTGCAAAGTCCAAAGGCTAAGATACCGACTGGGATTTCTAAGGCCGAATAGGACATTTTGAACCCTTCCAAAGTCTCTCTTTGAGAAACGGGGGGGTGGGGGGGTGGGGGGGGTTGAGTGTAAAAAATCCCTGATTGTATCAACTTCCTCTTTTTCAGATAGATAGATAGAGAGAGAAAGAAAGAGAGACAGACAGACAGACAGACAGAGAGAGAGACAGATAGAGATAGATAGAGAGATAGATAGATAGATAGATAGATAGATAGATAGATAGATAGATAGATAGATAGATAGATAGATAGATAGATAGATAGACAGACAGACAGACAGACAGATCAATAGTGATAGAGAGAGAGCGATAGAAATAGATAGATAGAGAGAGAGAGAGACAGATAGAGAGATAGACAGATAGATAGATATATAGACAGACAGACAGACAGAGACAACGAAGAATAGATCAATAGCGATAGAAGATAGATAGATAGATAGATAGATAGATAGATAGATAGATAGATAGATAGATAGATAGACAGACAGATAAATAGCGATAGATAGATAGATAGATAGATAGATAGATAGATAGATAGAGACAGATAGACAGACAGACAGACAGATCGATAGAGATAGACAGATCGATAGAGATAGATAGATAGATAGATAGATAGATAGATAGATAGATAGATAGATAGATAGATAGATAGATGAAGATGAAGAGCACTTGGTACCTAGCACAGGCCCGAAATGTGCTTTTAATGAAAAGAAGCATTAAGGGAGACACGACAGCAGTATTCCAATATTTGAGTCTCTCTCTCTCTCTCTCTCTCTCTCTCTCTCTCTCTCTCTCTCTCTCTCTCTCTCTCTCTCTCTCTCTCTCTCTCTCTCTCTCTTCCTCTCTCTCCTCTCCTCTCTCTCTCTCTCCTGTCTCTCCTCTCTCTCTCCTCTCTCTCTCTCTTCCCCATTAACCTGTTAGCCACCTCAGCCTGCAAGCAGGTGTTTGTGCTCTCTCTGCAGTAAAAGTTAATGAAATGAGTATTTCGGGATGGGGGGTGGGAAGAGCAGCCTACTACACCCTCGGGCCCAGGGCTTATTAATGGTGACCCCGCCATTAAGAGACGAAAGTGCTAACCTGGTCATATTTAGCATCTTCCAGTGGCCTCCCTTTGGCCTCCGCCAGCAATATCCACGCCTGCCTCCTTTGCCTCAGCTCTGGGCCAGCAGGAGCTGACGCTGGGCTTTTCTCTACTACAATGACTCTGCTGAGCGGGTCCGAAGGGCCTCGGAGCTGCTGCTGCTGCTCCCGTCCCCGCCAAGTGTCCCCCCCCTTCCTTCCCTGCTGCTACCCTCATTTTTGCTCCGAGTTACTTTATTAATACCAAGACCCAGCGGAGGATTTGTCTTCTGGATCTCAGGCCAAAGAGACAGAGAGGTTTCCGTGCTGGGCAGCTCCAAGCGGCCCAGTATTTTACTTTTATTTATAGCGCAGCCCGTCTTGGGTTCAAATGCACGGAGAAGCTCAAGGCGCAA
Source organism: Bothrops alternatus (assembly GCA_034064705.1). Lineage (NCBI taxonomy): Eukaryota > Metazoa > Chordata > Lepidosauria > Squamata > Viperidae > Bothrops > Bothrops alternatus. The sequence continues at coordinate 54,769 of JARGCV010000727.1, forward strand.
AGCATTCACAATTGTATTTAGCCTGCTTAGACTTATATACCACTTCACGGTACTTGGACAGCCCTCTCTGAGTCGGCCCTGTTGCCCCCCAACAATCTGGGTCCTCATTTGACCCACCTTGGAAGGATGGAAGGCTGAGTCGGCCTTGAGCCGGTCAGGATCGAACTGATGGCAACGGGCAGAGTTTAGCCCTGCAATTCTGTATTCTAACCACGGCGCTACCAGGCTGCCT
>JARGCV010000728.1:0-22500 GCA_034064705.1 Bothrops alternatus
AATCCCCATGTATGGACTTCATCTCCCAGAATTCCTCAGTCCCCATGTATGGACTTCATCTCCCAGAATTCCTCAGTCCCCATGTACGGACTTCATCTCCCCAGAATTCCTCACTCCCCATGTATGGACTTCATCTCCCAGAGTTCCTCAGTCCCCATGTATGGACTTCATATCCCAGAATTCCTCAGTTCCCATGTACAGTATGGACCATCTCCCAGAATTCCTCACTCCCCATGTATGGACTTCATCTCCCAGAATTCTTCAGCCCCCATGTATGGGACTTCATCTCCCAGAATTCCTCAATCCCCATGTATGGACTTCATCTCCAGAATTCCTCAGTCCCCATGTATGGACTTAATCGCCCAGAATTCCTCACTCCCCATGTATGGACTTCATCTCCCAGAGTTCCTCAGTCCCCATGTATGGACTTCATCTCCCAGAATTCCTCAGTTCCCATGTACAGTATGGACCATCTCCCAGAATTCTTCAGTCCATGTATGGACTTCATCTCCAGAATTCTTCAGCCCCCATGTATGGACTTCATCTCCCAGAATTCCTCAGTCCCCATGTATCGACTTCATCTCCCAGAATTCCTCAATCCCCATGTATGGACTTCATCTCCCAGAATTCCTCAGTCCCCATGTATGGACTTAATCGCCCAGAATTCTTCAGCCCCCATGTATGGACTTCATCTCCCAGAATTCCTCAGTCCCCATGTATCGACTTCATCTCCCAGAATTCCTCAATCCCCATGTATGGACTTCATCTCCCAGAATTCCTCAGTCCCCATGTATGGACTTAATCGCCCAGAATTCTTCAGTCCATGTATGGACTTCATCTCCCAGAGTTCCTCAGTCCCCATATATGGACTTCATCTCCCAAAAATTATCAATCACAATGTGTCAGGTCCAAAACCAAGAATGACAACATGATGATGCTTCCAAGTTAAGTTCTTTATTGTTTTCATATCTACAGTAAACATCCTGCCAGACCGAAGACTCCAGTATCTGCATCCACAATATACTGTGTGAACTCTTAAGAAGGAACTGTCCTCACTCTCTTTCTCTCACACTTGATATCTGGGCTAAGTTGCCTCTTATTCCTCTGGAATGGAATCTTACCTTGGAATCCACTTCCTTACTACATTCCTCTGTAGACAGACTCTTGCCAGATGTATCTGCATCTGTTATGTTCTCCGGGAACTATTAGGCAGGGGCTGTCTTTGCCCTCTTTCTCTGGCATATAATATCCAAGTTAAATTGTCTCTTATTCCTCTGGAACGCACCCCTCCCCTTTTGGCGGTCCAGCTCCTTAATACATTTCCATCACAGGTGGCTATATAAATTTGTTATATCATTAAGCAAAAATAAAATAATGGTGAGAGGGTGTAGTTCCATCTCCTGCTTCTCAACTCCCTAAATACTGTTGGATAAAACAAACTCTGGACCTACTAGGACCATCACCTGATTCCAGAAGGTCCTTACAGTATGTGAAGATTAAACCTTTTCACAAATAGTATTCCAAGTCAAAGAAACATTCCCTTGAGTACCATTTGTTGGGGGTCAAGGGAAAGGGAGGGTTTTGCCTTCTCTTTCTGCTCAAGATCCCCATGTACATTTGGTGGGCCACTGTGTGACACAGAATGCAGGACTCGATGGGCTTTGGCCTGATTCAGCATGGCTCTTCTTAGGTTCTTATGTAACAATCACAGATTTACAATCATTTACAATCACATTTTTTTTCCCCAGTGACAGCCGTCCTCTCTTGCTTTTGAGTGACCAGCCGGAGACTAAATTTCATACAGCAGAAAAGGCCAAGACAAATACAATTATTTTAGGATAAAAGCTCAATTGCTTGACATTTGAAATTAAAAATTAATCAGTTGCAGTTTAACACAATTACCATCGCCAGCCTGCACTTATTAAGCATGGAATCTTTTGAGCTGATCATCGTCAATTTTTGAAGAATCTCTGAATGGAAAACCCAAGACTGAATTTCCGGATAAATGTTGCATATGTGAGGGCTTTCTTGTGGTTGGTTGATTAAACGTGCCTGTGATCCAGTCTTATTGTATCATTAACTTGACTGTGTAGGTAGTAATGATGAGACATGTAGGTGTTAGTTCTTCAGGAACCTTCATTAAGGCAAGGCCCAGAAAAATTTTCTCTTGATGAAAGAGTATTTTTTTTAATCACTCTCTCTCTCTCTCTCTCTCTCTCTCTCTCTCTCTCTCTCTCTCTCTCTCTCTCTCTCTCTCTCTCTCTCTCTCTCTGTTGTGTGTGTGTGTGTGTGTAGGCAGGTTCTAGGGGAATTACAACAAGGAGTATTTGATGCTCTAGGATCAACATCTCAACACTTCTGGCTTTAAAATTGTGGAGATTTATTTATTTATTTTAAAATCCCTTCTTAAAAACATGCTTTTAAAATTGTGAAGGTACACATGAGAGGTAAAGTTCCAGAAAAGAGAGAGGCAGGGAGAGAAGGGGAGGGAAGGGGGAAGGGAGAAGGGGAAGAAGAGAGAGGAAGGAAAGGGAGGAAGGAAGGGAGGGAGGGAAGAAGGAAAGAAAGTAAGAAAAAGAAAGAAAGAAAAAGAAAGAAAGAAAGAGAGAGAGAGGGAGGGAGGGAGGGAAGGAGGGAGGGAGGGAAGGAGGGAAGGAGGAAATGAGGGAGGGGAGGGAGGAAAGGAAGAAAGGAAAGAAAGAAAGAAATAGAAAGAAAGAAGGAAGGAAAGAAGAAAGAAAAAGAAAGAAGGAAGGAAGGAAGGAAGGAAGGAAGGAAGGAAGGAAGGAAGGAAGGAAGGAAGGAAGGAAGGAAGGGAGGGAGGAGGGAGGGAGGGAGGAAAAGGTGGACAGATCCTTATAACGAGAGCACCGAGATCTATCTGAATTGTTATATCCTATTTTTCTTCTCTTGGAAATCCATACCCCGTGACATGATGTGATGTTCTGCAGAATTGTAGACTTGGGCTCTCTGTCATATATGCAGTGGTGAAATTAATCAAGCACTAACCAGCCAGTCTTTCTAAGCACCTGGGAAGGGAAGGCTCGATGCTTGATTTATTATGACGAACTCCTTCGATTTTATAACGATTTCTATAGCCAGCGTCTGTCTTGAGGCCGTGTTCATTATTGCCCTTCAAGGCACCGTGTCATCTGAGTCCAGCAAAGGAACTCAGCGCACGCAGCAGCCGCGCTGAACGGCGTAGGAGAGGGGAAGTTGTGCAAAACACTTGTCCAGACTTCTTACAAATTATTGCACGTACTTCACCGCTTCCCTCAGAAGCCCCCAGAGTATTCACGGCATGACATCATATTCAAAACTAGGTTATGCTGAAGACTGCAGCCTGTTTGGGAAATATTAACTTTGCACAGATTCCAGAAGCAAACAAGGAACCATCTCGGCTAAAATCTAGCTCAGCGTGAGCAGAGTTCTCTCTGATCCAAGTCCCGAACTAAAAATATGTTGACACCAAGTCCAGAAGGAATGAGTAGTCTTCCTTCCTTCCTTCCTTCCTTCCTTCCTTCCTTCCTTCCTTCCTTCCTTCCTTCCTTCCTTCCTTTCCTTCCTTCCTTCCTTCCTTCCTTCCCTCCATTGTTCCTTCCTTCCCTCCCTCTCTTTTTCTTTCTTCCTTCCTTCCTTCCTTCCTTCCTTCCCTTCATTGTTCCTTCCTTCTCCTTCTCCTTCTCCTTCCCTCCCTCCCTCCCTCCTTCCTTCCTTCCTTCCTTCCTTCCTTCCTTCCTTCCTTCCTTCCTTCCTTCCTTCCTTCCCTCCATTGTTCCTTTCTTCCCTCCCTCCCTCCCTCCCTCTCTTTCTTTCTTTCTTTCTTTCTTTCTTTCTTTCTTTCTTTTTTCTTCCTTCCTTCCTTCCCTCCATTGTTCCTTCTTTCCCCCCCTCTCTCTTTCTTTCTTTCTTTCTTTCTTTCTTTCTTTCTTTCTTTCTTTCTTTCTTTCTTTCTTTCTTTCTTTCTTTCTTTCTTCCTTCCTTTCTTTCTTTCTTTCTTTCTTTCTTTCTTTCTTTCTTTCTTTCTTTCTTTCTTCCTTCCTTCCTTCTTTCCTTCCCTTCATTCTTCCTTCCTTCCTTCTCTCCTTCTCCTTCCCTCCCTCCCTCCCTCCTTCCTTCCTTCCTTCCTTCCTTCCATTATGTTTTCTTCCCTCCCTCTCTTTTTCTTCCTTCCTTCCTTCTTCCCTCCCTCCCTCCTTCCTTCCTTCCTTCCTTCTTCCCTCCCTTCCTTCCTTCCTTCCCTCCCTCCATTGTTCCTTCCTTCCTTCCTTCCTTCCTTCCTTCCTTCCTTCCTTCTCTCCTTCCCTCCCTCCTTTCTACCTTCCCTTCATTTCTTCCTTCCCTCCTTCCTTCTTCATGTAGAACATTGAAACGTGCTGATGTAGAGTTAGTCCCCACCTATGGGCCTAAGATCCATCGATTCCCCCATCTAATTGCTGCTGCTGTGACTGTAAAAATATTCATGGAACTGGGCTGCAACCAAGAATGAGTCGAAAATGCAACCGACTCTGAACTCTCCAACTTCAAATCAGATCCTTTCCTCTGGCTCGTCCAGGGCACATACACACCTCGACTTGGCTAGTGTCCTGCTATTGCATTGACATTTATTCCATGTTTTTGCAGATTTGTGCCCCCCCCCTAGTCAAAGCTAATTAACACTTAATTGACTTCGCCAGCCTTCTCCCTGGTCCTTTTCTGTCCCAGCCTGACCTCCTTCTGCACTTGGAGAGGGCAGAGAGCCTTGGCAGGTGTCAAGAAAGGACAATGTGGGGAGGACATTGGACCCCAATGCCTCCCCTCCCCTTTCCGCTTCAGCTAGGCAAGTGTACATCCAAGCGAGGCATTCCGATCCACTGTCACCGCTAATGTGTTTTATTTAGCTAAAAGCACGGTTTACAGTAGCCGGAGCTTGACTGATCTGTTGATAAACACTAATGTTTTCCAGATGACCATTTTTCCATGTTAATTTCCCCTTCCTTTGGCAGGCCTGCCCAAGATGGGGGCCTATAAATAGTTTCCCCTGCCAGCGTACTTTTAAAGTTATTAATGAGCCATCATGTTGAAAAGGTTGCGCGTTGGGGACAGGGCGTTCCTGACATTGATGGCTTAGCATTTAAAACCAGACTGTGATTAGATCCAGTCGGAAAGAAGAAAGGGAAAAAGGGCTTGTGGGGTGGAGGGGAGAAGAGGAGGGTGGAGGGCACTTCAGCTCTGGCCACAAATTGGCGTTTGAGACTCATCAGACAACCTAATTTGGAATGAGGTGTTTTGGGTTTTTCCCCCCCCCCCTGCATCTAAGAATAACCATGAAGTTACTAAGTTAAGTATGAGTTCTTTCTGTGTTTTTATTGTGTAAAGGATCAGTCATGAAAGTAATCACTTGATGTGAATTTTTTTGGCGGTCTTGGGACTAATGAGAGAAGAACACAGCCTAAACTTAACATGGAACACCGAATAATAGAGTTTGAAAGGCACCTTGGAGGTCTGCTAGTCCAACCCCCTTCTCAAGCAGGAGAGCCTAAACCAGTGTTTCTCAACCTTGACAATTTTAAGGCATGTGGACTTCAACTCCCAGAATTCCACAGCCAGCAATGCTTGCTGTGGAATTCTGCGAGTTGAAGTCCACATGCCTTAAAATTGTCAAGGTTGAGAAACACTGGCCTAAACCATTTCAGATAGGTGGCTGTCCAATCTCTCCTTAAAAGCCTCCAGTGATGGAGCACCTGCAACTTTTGAAGGCAGGTTGTTCCACTGGTTAATTGTTCTCACTGTCAGGAAATTTCTCCTTAGTTCCAGGTTGCTTCTCTCCTTGATTAGTTTCCATCTGTTGCTTCTTGTCCTGCCTTCAGGGGCCTTGGAGAATAGTTTGACCCCTTCTTCTTTGGGGCAGACCTTCAGACTATTGGTACAGATATTGGAGTGCTACCCTGTCACCCCAGTCGTTCTTTTTTCTAGACTAGACAAACCCAATTCTGCAACTGTTTGTCATATGCTTTTGTCTCCAGCCCCTTAATAATCTTTGTTGCTCTTCTCTGCACTTTTTCCTAAGTCTCAACCTCTTTTTTTCAACATGATGACCAAAAGTGGATGCAGTATTCCAGGTGTGGCCTTACTAACGCTTTGTAAAATGAGGTACATCCTGTTGTTAGGTCTGTCATAATCCTACTTTCTTTTTGTTTGCCATGATCTCTCCTTAAGGATATGTGGAAGCATTAATGTTTTCTCATAACACTGGACGTTTAGAGTCATGGAAAAAGATTTGCTGTGGCCTAAGGTTGGAATAGTTGTGCCTCCTGATTCCTTTGTTATAACCTTTTGTTATATTACTTTATTATATTACTTTGATGTTTGTATATACACTGAGAGCTTATGCACCAGAGATTAATTCCTAGTGGGTCCAATCATACTTGGCCAATAAAGAATCTTCTCTTCTCTTCTCTTCTCTTCTCTTCTCTTCTCTTCTCTTCTCTTCTCTTCTCTTCTCTTCTCTTCTCTTCTCTTCTCTTCTCTTCTCTTCTCTTCTCTTCTCTTCTCTTCTCTTCTCTTCTCTTCTCTTCTCTTCTCTTCTCTTCTCTTCTCTTCTCTTCTCTTCTCTTCTCCTATCCTATCCTATCCTATCCTATCCTATCCTATCCTATCCTATCCTATCCTATCCTATCCTATCCTATCCTATCTGTGTGTGTCCAATCACACCTGGCCAAAAAAGAATATTCTATTCTATTCTATTCTATTCTATTCTGTTCTGTTCTGTTCTGTTCTGTTCTGTTCTGTTCTGTTCCGTTCCGTTCCGTTCCGTTCCGTTCCGTTCCGTTCCGTTCCATTCTATTCTATTCTATTCTATTCTATTCTATTCTATTCTATTCTATTCTATTCTATTCTATTCTATTCTATTCTATTCTATTCTATTCCATTCACTACACAACACTACACTACACTCTATTCTTTGGGGAGTTCAGAAATGTGAAACAAAGCTTTTCCCACTCTTTGTGAGCTACCCTAGTATTTGTCTAGGGTAAATTCCAAAAGGTGCTGACTCTTCAATACAGGATCTGTTGATCACAAGGGGGCAGCAATGGTGTAAGTATTGGATTTATTTGGCATTGTCTCTTTCTCTACGACTCTGTTGGTTCTTTGTCTAAGAAGTTGCTAATCTGAAACTGCTTTCTTGGGTCTCTCCTCCCTGCACAAAGTACTTTGTCTCTGATCGTCTTTTCTGTGGTGCGAAGTTAGTTAGGTGGGCAGTTCTCTCCATTGTTATAATGCATTTCCTGTCAATCATTCTGTTTTCTGTTAGATCTAAATATAGATAAATATAGATGATATAGATCAGTGGTGGCGAACCTATGGAACGCGTGCCAGAGGCGGCACTCGGAGCCCTGTCTGTGGGCACATGTACCATTGCCCCAACCTTGCCTACCCCCACAACTCCCTCCTCACCCTGGAGGAGACTCGCCCCCGAGCGTGGCCCACATGAAACAGTGCAGCCAAGGACATGGCAGCCAGGCAGTGTAGACAAGACTCTGCCCTCATACCCCATCATGCACAGTTGATGCTGCGGGGCGTGGGCAGAGGGCATGGCCACCATGGTGCTGCCTGGGAAATCTGCGGTGGGCCCTGGAGGCAGTGAGTGGCCCTGTGGGCAAGCAGGGTAGGGCGATGTGGGGGCACGGCAGGGGCGGGGTCATTTTGGGGGCACTCGGTCTCTAAAAGGTTCGCCATCACTGATATAGATATAAAGATATAGGTTTCCCTTATCCAGTCATATCCAACTCTAGGGGGCACTGCTCATCTCTTTAACCGAGGGATCCAGAGTTGTCTGAAGACGTTTCTGTGATCATGTGGCAAGAATGACATCACACTACATATGTTGATTTCCTTCATGGATTTCTATCCTCACTCTATCTCTTCAAAGCAACTATGAGAGGGACCTCGGAGTCCTAGTGGACAAATCACCTAAATAGGAGCCAGACGAGTGCTGCAGCTGCTGAAAAAGACCAAACCACTGCTGGGATGTATTAACAGAGGGATAGAATCAGGATCACGTGAAGTATTAATACCACTTTACAAGGCCTTGGTATGGCCACACTTGGAATACGGCATCCAGTTTTGGTCACCACGATGTAAAAAAGATATTGGGACTCTAGAAAGAGTACAGAGAAGAGCAACAAAGATGATTAGGGGACTGGAGGTTAAAACATATAAGGAAAGGTTGATTGAATTGGGTATGTCTAGTTTAATGAAGAGAAGGACGAGGGGGGACAGGATAGCAGTGTTCCAATATCTCAGGGGCTGCCCCAAAGAAGAGGGAGTCAAGCTATTCTCCTAAGCACCTAAAGGCAGGACAAGAAGCAACAGATGGAAACTAACCAAGGAGAGAAGCAAACTAGAACAAAGAAGAAATTTCCTGACAGTGAGAAGAATTAATCAGTGGAACAACCTGCTTCCAGAAGCCGTAGGGCAGTGGTGGCGAAACTATGGCACGGGTGCCAGAGGTGGCACTCAGAGCCCTCTCTGTGGGCACTCTTGCTGTAGCCCCAGTCCTAGGCCTTCAGCTTAGTTTTATAAAATCTTTTCGCTTTAGGCCTCCACCGCCATGTACAAAAAAAAGGGCTCAACCAATCAGTCAATTTCAATTTCTTACGGGAAAAAAAAAGATCTTGCAAAGTTGTAATTGATTGATTGAACTTTTTAGTCCCACCCAGTCTGCTGTTATCACTGCAGCCACGCCCACCCAATGGGCCACGCCCACCCGGCACCTGATGATGCATAAGTGGGTTTTGGGTTGCAGTTTGGGCACTCGGTCTCTCAAAGGTTCGCCATCACTGCCGTAGGGGCTTCATCAATGGAGGCTTTTAAGGAGACTGGACAGAGATTTGTCTGAAATGGTATAGGGTCACCTGCTAGAGCAAAGGCTTGGACTAGATGACCTCCAAGGTTCCTTCCAACATTATCATTATCATTATCATTATCATTATCATTATCATTATCATTATCATTATCATTATCATTATCATTATCATTATCATTATCGTTATCATTATCGTTATTGTTGTTGTTGTTGTTCTATTCTATTCTATTCTATTCTATTCTAAATCCTATTGCTTATTCTATTCTATTCTATTCTATTCTATTCTATTCTATTCTATTCTATTCTATTCTATTCTATTCTATTCTATTCTATTCTATTCTAAATCCTATTGCTTATTCTATTCTATTCTATTCTATTCTATTCTATTCTATTCTATTCTATTCTATTCTATTCTATTCTATTCTAAATCCTATTGCTTATTCTATTCTATTCTATTCTATTCTATTCTATTCTATTCTATTCTATTCTATTCTATTCTATTCTATTCTATTCTATTCTATTCTATATCCTATTGCTTATTCTATTCTATTCTATTCTATTCTATTCTATTCTATTCTATTCTATTCTATTCTATTCTATTCTATTCTATTCTATTCTATTCTATTCTATTCTATTGCATTGCTTATTCTATTCTATTCTATTCTATTCTATTCTATTCTATTCTATTCTATTCTATTCTAAATCCTATTGCTTATTCTATTCTATTCTATTCTATTCTATTCTATTCTATTCTATTCTATTCTATTCTATTCTATTCTATTCTATTCTATTCTATTCTATTCCAATTTAATCAAGGAGAGAAGCAACCTAGAAGTAAAGAGAAACTTCCTGACAGTGAGAACAATTAACCAGTGGAACAACCTGCCTCCAAAAGCTGTGAATGCTCCAACACTGAAAGTTTTTAAGAAGAGACTGGACAGCCATTTGTCTGAAATAGTATAGGGTTTCCTGCCTGTGCATGGGGTTGGACTTGAAAACCTCCAAGGTCCCTTCCAACTGTGTTATTATCATTATCAATAATAATAATAATAATAATAATAATAATAGTAATAATGGAACGGAATCATTAATGAAAGGGTGCCAAAGGAGAGGCATCGTGAAATGTGAATGACAAAAAATAAAATATTTTTTAAATTATTTAAAATAATTAAATTGAATTGTTGAATTGTCCCGTGGTGAGTTGGACATGGTGAGCTTTACACTCCCAACCCCAAGTATTTTTACAGTAATACTTTGAGGTAGCTGGGCCAAGGGAGGGACAGTGACTTCCCAGATACTCATTGAGTTTCCTTGGCTGATGATGAACTAGAATTTGAACCATCCTGATCCTAGTTGAGCGCTATTACCACTGCACCGCACTGCCTCTGTCCATCCGACTTTCATCTTTCAGAACCATGTGAATATCAAGGTGAGGAATCTGATGAAGGTACCAGCTGGACTCAGAAAATGCTTCCTACGCCCTTCCCTTTATTTGTTCCCTTTAATTATAAAGGATGAAAACCTAAAAAAAAATAAAAAAAATAAAAAAATGGCTCGGTGGGTAAAGTGACATGAAGGGAATTCAATAACGGGAAAAGGGACACCATTTCGATTGCTTGCTTTTGCTATTAAGCCCTCTGCAAAGACTTTATGGATGTTTTAATGCGTACCTGCTAGAGTTGCTGGATAATGAAAATCTCATTCAAGCAGTATAAGCAATGTCTTGCACAGTAAGGTCACTTCCATTTGTTCACATTATGGTCCTGGAAGGGAAAAAGAGATTTTTTTTTTAAAGTAGAGTTTTATTTGGAAAATAAGGGAGAAAAGATCTGGACACAGCCGACTGTCAAGAGTTGTGACAACTCATTCCTTGAAAATGATGTGCCTAGGTTGCCAAAAGGTATTGGGAAAAAAATAGTTTACATACAAGGCAACAGCTACCACATCTTCCTCCTCCAATAATAATAATAATAATAATAATAATAATAATAATAATAATAATAATAATAATAATAATAATAATAATAATAACAATAACAATAATAGAGTTGGAAGGGACCTTGTGGGTCATTCAGTCCAGCCCACCACCCAAGCAGGAGACCCTACACCATTTCCGACAGATGGCAGTCCAGTCTCTTCTTGAAAGCTTCCAGTGATGAAGCTCCCACAACTTCTGAAGGCAACTTCTGTTCCACTGGTCGATTGTTCTCACTGTCAGATAATTTCTCCTTATTTCTAGATTGAATCTCTCCTTGATCTGTTTCCACCCATTATTCCTTGTCCAGCCTTCAGGTGCTTTGAAGAATAGGTTGACCCCCCCCTCCTCTCTGTGGCAGGCCCTGAGATATTGGAAGACTGCTATCATGTCTCCCCTGGTCCTTCTCTTCACTAGACTAGCCATGTCCAGTTCCTGCAATCGTTCTTCATATGTTTTAGCCTCCAGTCCCATAATCATCTTTCCTCCTCTTCCTCCTCCTTCTCCTCCTCCTCCTCCTCCTTCTCCTCCTCCTCCTCCTCCTTCTCCTTCTCCTTCTCCTCCTCCTCCTTCTCCTTCTCCTTTTCCTTCTCCTCCTCCTCCTCCTCTCCTTGACCTCCTCTGCATTTCCCTTCACCTTTACTTCTCCTTCTTCCTCCTCTCTCCCCTTCTCCTTTCCCTTTCTCCTTCTCCTGTTTCTCCTCCTCCTCCTCTCCTTGACCTCCTCTGCATTTCACTTCACCTTTACTTCTCCTTCTTCCACCTCTCTCCCCTTCTCCTTCCCCTTTCTCCTTCTCCTGTTTCTCCTCCTCCTCCTCCTCTCCTTGACCTCCTCTGCATTTCCCTTCACCTTTACTTCTCCTTCTTCCTCCTCTCTCCCCTTCTCCTTCCCCTTTCTCCTTCTCCTGTTTCTCCTCCTCCTCCTCCTCCTCTCCTTGACCTCCTCTGCATTTCCCTTCACCTTTACTTCTCCTTCTTCCTCCTCTCTCCCCTTCTCCTTTCCCTTTCTCCTTCTCCTGTTTCTCCTCCTCCTCCTCCTCCTCTCCTTGACCTCCTCTGCATTTCCCTTCACCTTTACTTCTCCTTCTTCCTCCTCTCTCCCTTTCTCCTTCCCCTTTCTCCTTCTCCTGTTTCTCCTCCTCCTCTTCCTCCGCTATCATGAAGACAATTTTAGTTGGCTGTAGGGTTGAAAACAGCCTCATAAAAGGAATAGTATCTAACAACGCAGACTCAGCATTCCAAAATGAGTCTTAATAACAATCGCAGAACATGAATCAGATCCAATCACAGGGAAGAATAATTGTGCGGAAGGGGAGTCTGGTTAATGGGGGAGTATCCCTTGGCAGTGACTGACAAAATCTGCATCCCTGTGCAAATGATGCAAATTAAAGTGAAGCATTTTGGGGATGTGGGGGTAGGAAGAGTGGATAGGAAGGGGTCTGGGGCAGGAATTCGGCTTCTATTCTAACTAGAGTAGTTGCATGTAGTTAATGAATCCCTTACAGCAGGAGTGTCAAACTGCCGGCCAGCGGGCCGGATGTGTCATACCAAAACCACGTCCACCCCAGCTCCGGCAATGGGGAAGTTGGGATACCTCACAACAAGTCACGTGACGTGGCGAGTTTGACACCCCTGCCTTACAGAGAACCACTGAGGTCGAAATGAGTCATATAGCATCTCTTGGTGCTCAACAATGGTTAAACTGTAGGAATATATCTGAATAAAAATCTGCCTTATAGGGAAGTAGATCATAGAACCTCTAGTATGAGGGTATGTTACTTCACATCATCATCATCATCATCATCATCATCATCATCATCATCATCATCATCAAGTTGGAAGGGACCTTGGAGGTCATCTAGTCCAACCCCCTGCTCAGGCAGGAAACCCTATACCTTTTCTGACAAATGGCTGTCCAGTCTCTTCTTAAAAACTTCCAGTGTTGGAGCATTCACTGCTTCTGGAGGCAGGTTGTTCCACTGGTTAATTGTCCCCACTGTCAGGAAGTTTCTCCTTAGTGTTCCAGGTTGCTTCTCTCCTTGATGAGTTTCCACCCGTTGCTTCTTGTCCTGCCTTCAGGTGCTTTGGAAAAATAGCTTGGCTTCCTCTTCTTTGGGGCAGCCCCTGAGATATTGGAACATTGCTATCATGTTCCCCCTCGTCCTTCTCTTCATTAAACTAAACATACCCAGTTCCAGCAACCGTTCTTTATATGTTTTAGCCTCCAGTCCCCTGATCATCTTAGTTGCTCTTCTCTGCACTCTTTCTAGAGTCTCAACATCCTTTTTACATCGTGGTGACCAAAACTGGATGCAGTATTCCAAGTGTGGCCTAACCAAGGCATTGCAAAGTGGTAGAAGTGGATGAAGATGTCCATCTTGAGCATCTCAGGTGATCTGGAGAGCACATGGATATGGCTGGCCATAGAGAGAGGTAGTGGGTGGAGAACATCAACAGTACTGATAAGGATGAGGTGAAGCAAGTGAGTGGCACAACCTGAAGTGCAAGGATGAAGGAGCAATGGAGATGAAGAAAGGTGGCTGAGATACTGTAATGTTCTCAGTTATGGTGCAGCCATGAAATTAAAACACACTTGCTCCTTGGGAGGAAAGCTATGGCAGATATTAAAAAGCAGAGACATCACCTTGCCAATCAAGGTCCATATAGGGAACATTGCAGTGTATGGCTGGGAGAGTTGGACCACAAGAAAGGCTGAGAGCTGAAGAATTGTTGTTTTTGAATTGTGCTGTTGGAGAAGACTCTTGAGGGACCCTGGACTGCAAGGAGATCCAATCAGCCAATCCTAAAGGGAAATCAACCCTGGGTGTCCTTTGGAAGGACAGATGCTGAAGGTGAAGCTCAAATGCTCTGGCCACCAAATGAGAGAGAAGACCCTTTTCCTCCAAGAAGCTTCTTCAGCTCTGATTGGATGGTGGAGGAATGGAAGGATTTATACTCCTTGCAGACCGCTGGTCATTTGCATTCTTTTAGAGAGCTGTGGGGGCCATTTGGAGGTTTGTCTGTGTCCTCAGGGTCACCTGTGTGGTGCAAATGGGTGTGGAGCATTCGTGGAACTGCTGAAAGGACTATGTTGTAGACTGGGCTTGCTTGTTTTTTCTTTGAAGGTGTTTCACTTCTCATCCAAGAAGCTTCTTCAGCTCTTACCGGATGGTGGGGAATAGAAGGATTTATACTCCTTGTAGACAGCTGTTATTTGCATTCTTTTAGAGGGTCATTGAGGCCATTTGGAGGCTTATCTGTGTCCTCAGGGTCACCTGAGTGGTGCAAATGGGCGTGGAGCCTTCTTGGCTGTGGGATGTTTTCTGCCGTGGGTCCCTTCCCTGTTGAAGACAGGCACAGGCTGTTGGGGATGAGTCTGTGTTGTCTGCATCTCAAACCGAAGTGCAAATGGTCCCTGGAGTCTGCAATGTTTTCTGAAAATCCGTTCATACTCCCTCGTCATTCGAAGGGTGTTCATCCCAAAGTGCATCGCTAAATGGAGATTCTCAGTCATCCAGGTCATGCCCCCTCAGGAGCTCTTGACCACTGGAGGTGAGAACTGCCCCCTCCATTTGGCTTTCCAGAAGGGTATCAAAACTTGACTTTTTTTTTATAAGCCTGCAGCCCTGAGGGGGACACTGACCACTGGGGATGGCTGACAGGCTAAGAAGACATTATCCCCATCCTGACCATCTCTTGATTCTGGTTTCAGTATAGTTCATAATCTCTTAATTTTAATGTTTTAATATTTTAATGATTATATTTCACTTATTTTATAACTTGTAAGTCACCAAGAGGGGAAAGGGGCAGATTAAAAATGAATGAATGAATGAATGAGATAGATAGATAGATGATATATAGATAGATAGATAGAGATAGATAGATAGATAGATAGAGCTAGAGATAGATAGAGATAGAGATAGATAAGATAGATAGATAGATAGATAGATAGAGAGATAGAGAGATAGAGAGATAGAGAGATAGAGAGATAGAGAGATAGAGAGATAGAGAGATATAGGAGAGAGAGAGAAATAGGGATAGATAGATAGATAGATAGATAGATAGATAGATATAGATAGAACGATATAGGAGAGAGAGAGAGAGAGAGAGAGAGAGAGAGAGAGAGAGAGAGAGAGAGAGAGAGAGAATAGGGATAGAGACAGAGAGAGAGAAACAGAGAGACAGACCGACAGACCGACCGACCGACCGACAGACAGACCGACAGACAGACAGACAGACAGACCGACCGACAGACAGACAGACAGACAGACAGACAGACAGACAGACAGACCGACAGACAGACAGACAGACAGACAGACAGACAGACAGACAGACAGACAGACAGACAGACAGACAGACAGACAGATGTTTTCCCTGTCCGATCGTGTCCAGCTCTAGGACACGGTGCTCACCTCTGTTTCTTGGCTGAGGGAGACAGTATTGTCTGAAGATATTTGTGTGGTCCTGTGGCCAGCATGGCCATACTCCAAAGGTGAATGGAACACATGACCTTCCCACCAAAGCGGTACCTATTTCTCTACTCGCATTTGCGTGCTTTCGAACTGCTAGATGGGCAGGACCTGGAGCAAGTAAAGGAAGCTCACCCCATTGCAGGAGCTTGGGTCTCTAACCCGGGCTGTTAGCTCTCCAGCTGACAAGTTCAGTGTCTTTAGCCACTGAGCCATCGCACCCCTATCAACAAACAAACAAACAAACAAACAAACAAACAAACAAACAAACAAAAACAAGCAAACAAACATGAAATGGCCCCATTCATTGAACTAAATGAGGCATCTTATGCAGGTGCAGATCATTTATCACTTCAAGGAAGATCTATCATCCACTCACTCATTTTGCTTACAAGGGGAAAATAAAAAGAGAGGAGGGGGGAGGGGACCGTAGGTCTATGACACTCATTGGATGAGTTGAATGACTTGAATGAAATGACCTTCGGTTCCAAGCTGCTTGAAAAGGACTGCCCAATAATACCAATCCCTGAAGATATTTTCTCTACGTGCGCGAAGGATTCATTTTCTGGGCAAAACATTTCATAGAGTTCCAGGTCACACTTCACTGCCTCTTATTCTGAGAAGCATCTGTCTAAGCCACCGGCTAAAAACTTTCTAAAACATGTTGCATTATACATGACTATCGACTTTCAGCACATGTCTCCAAAAACTCAGACTTCCAAGGAATTTATTTATTTATTTATTTATTTATTTATTTATTTATTTATTTATTTATTTATTTATTTATTTATTTATTTATTTATTTATTTATTTATTTATTTATTTATTTGATTTGATTTGATTTGATTTGATTTGATTTGATTTGATTTGATTTGATTTGATTTGATTTGATTTGATTTGATTTGTATGCTGCTCCTCTCCGGAGACTCGGAGTGGCTCACAACATATACAAACATCAAAATATTAAAAATAGATACCCAACACACGTACACCTTTCGAACAACAACCCACAATCATCCCCAGGCCTGCCGGCAAAGATAAGTTTTAAGGTTCTTTCGGAAGGCCGGGAGAGTGGGAGAAACGCAGACTTCAAGGGGCAGTTGGTTCCAGAGGGCGGGCACCACAACAGAGAAGGCCCTCCCCCTAGGACCCGCCAAACAACATTGTTTCGCTGACGGGACCCGGAGGAGGCCGACCCTGTGCGCTCTCACTGGTCGTAGGGAAGTATGTAGCAGAATGTGTTCCCTTCCACTCATTCGCCAAGATGGGTCATCAGAATTCTTGGCTTCTAGGACCATTGTCTAGACAATAGGACAGGCATTCATAAGTTTGTTTGTTTTTTTAAAAAAATTTGTTTTTATAATCAACTCTGGCGTTTCAGTGCCTCTCCAAAAGGATAAAGTTAAATCGTGTCTGTGCACTTTGAGTCTTCTGCTGGCAGCTGATGAAATGAAGTGTGAAACAACAGAAGTTCTGGAGTCTCCCTGGAATGATGTCCAGAAAAGAAATGGTGACTTTCGTTACATCTCAGATGGTTTTCTATTTTTCATAAGATGGCCCTTAGGTTGGATTAATGCTACACCCTGAAGCAAAGGTGCTTTTCTGAAAGGCAGGTGGACTATCTTGGTTTTTTTTTTTCTTTGAAAATGTTTTGCTTCTCCTCCAAGAAACTTCTTCTGAAGAATTGAAGAAGCTCCATGGATGAGGAGTTCTTCAATTCTTCATCAGAAGAACTGAAGAAACTTCTTGGATGAGGCGTTCTTCAATTCTTCAGAAGAAGAACAGAAGAAGCTTCTTGGATGAGAAGCAAAACATTTTCAAAGAAAAACCCAAGAAAGTCCAGATGCTTTCCTTTTGAAAAAGTATCTTGAGCTGGATGATTGAGAATCTCAGCGGACACTACACACTGTAAGTCGAATTACCTTTGAAGAAGCTTTGGAAACTGCAACTAAGCCAGAACGTAGCTATGATAATGGATTAATGACTTATAAGTAGGGTCAGTCTATGTATTTTTTGGGGAGTGGGGTGGGAAATCGCCTGTTAGTGGTTAGTTTCAAAACCCAATGTAAAGCATAAGTGATCCTTTGTAAACCTTCAAAGAATTTTAGTCAAGGACCTCTTTGGAATTATCTACAGGTAGTTCTTGACTCACAACCACAAATTAAGTCCAAACTTTCCGTTGCCAAGTGAGACAGTGGTTAAATAAAGGTGGCCCCATTTTACGACCTTTCCTGCTACCCCTGTTAAGTGAGACTCTGTCATTGTTAAGTTGGTAACATGGGTGGTTAAGAGAACCTGGCTTCTTCATTGACTTTGCTTGTCAGAAGGTCACATCACTTAACAGAGGGATAGAATCAAGATCACGTGAAATGTTAATACCACTTAGCAACGCCTTGGTAAGGCCACCCTTGGAATCCTGTATCCAGTTTTGGTCACCACGATGTAAAAAAGATGTTTAGACTCTAGAAAGAGTACAGAGAAGAGCAACAAAGATGATTAGGGGACTGGAGGCTAAAGCATATAAGGAACTGCTGCTGGAATTGGGTATGTCTAGTTTAATGAAGAGAAGGATGAGGGGGGACATGATAGCAGCATTCCAATATCTCAGGGGCTGCCCCAAAGAAAAGGGAGTCAGGCTATTCTCCAAAGCGCCTGAAGGCAGGAGGACAAGAAGCAACAGATGGAAACCAATCAAGGAGAGAAGCAACCTGGAACTAAGGAGAAACTTCCTGACAGTTAGAACAATTAACCAGTGGAACAACCTGCCTCCAGAAGCTGTGAAAGCTCCAATACTAGAAGTTTTTAAGAAGAGACTGGACAGCCATTTGTCTGAATTGGTATAGGATTTCCTGCCTGAGCAGGGGGTTGGACTAGAAGACCTCCAAGGTCCCTTCCAACTTTATTATTATTATTATTATTATTATCATTATGTGCACCAGCCAGATTCAACACCAATGGATGTGTTCAGCTTGGAGACGAGCTACATTGTTCATGAACTAGAGTGGAACATTCTGAATTAAAAAGGAAAGAAAACAAAAGAACTCTTAAGTGCTAATTAAGTACTACACAACATGGTGGAAGCATGAGGGATTCAAACTTTTTTTTTTTAAAGAAAGAACAAAGCATTCAATATATTTGGCCTTGAGAGATAAATTTGCCAGTTAGGCTTTTTTTCCACATCTCAAAATTTCAAAGTTTTTTGATATCTTCTTTTGTTTTGGTTCTCTAAAGCAGCAGAAGGCGAGACAAGAAAGAATGGTTAGAAACTAAACAAGGAGAGAATCAACCTGTAACTAAAGATAAATTTCAAGGCCTGGAGACTAAAACATATGAAGAACGGCTGCGGGACTTGGGTTTGGCTAGTCTAAAGAAAAGAAGAAATAGTGTTCCAATATCTGAGGGGCTTCCATAAAGAAGAGGGGGTCAAACTATTCTCCAAAGCACCAGAGGGCAAGACAAGAAACAATGGTTGGAAACTGATCAAAGAAAGAAGCAACCTGGAATTAAGGAGAAACTTCCTGACAGTGAGGACAATTAACCATGCTCTCTACATGGGGCAACCTTTGAAGAATATCCGGAGACTACAAGTAGTCCAGAATGCGACCGCGCGAGCTGTCTTGGGTCTCCCAAGACATGCTCATATCACTCCAGCTCTCCGCGAGCTGCACTGGCTACCAATTGGTCTCCGAACACAATTCAAAGTGTTGGTTATGACCTATAAAGCCCTTTATGGCAATGGACCAGTATACTTGCGGGACCGTCTTCTGCCTCATGAATCCCAGCGACCGGTCAGGGCGCATAGGGTTGGCCTCCTACCAGTCCCGTCTGTCAGACAATGTCATCTGGTGGGGGGCCTAGGGCTAGGGCCTTCTCCGTTGCTGCCCCAGCCCTCTGGAACCAGCTTCCCTCGGAGGTTCGTACTGCTCCCTCCCTCCTAGCTTTCCGGAAATTGCTGAAGACGCATCTATGCCGACAGGCTTGGGGTGTATGAGCTGTGCTCTGCCCCTGGGCCCTAGGAATGTCCCTTCATCAGCGACTGTGAGCTGATTGTGTTTGTATGTTGTATGAATGCAATTAATTTTTTAATTTTTTATTGTATTGTTGTTGTAAGCCGCCCTGGGTCCTAGGAGAAGGGCGGCATATAAATTTGAATAATAAATAAATAAATAACCAATGGAACAGCTGGCCTCCAGAAATTGTGGGTGCTCCATCAGTGGAGATTTTTAAGAAGAGGCTAGACAGTCACTTGTATGAAATGGTATAGGTTCTCCTGCTTGAGCAGGGGGCTGGACTAGAAGACCTCCAGTCACCCTTCCAATTTTGTTATTCTGTCATTATACAGTATGCATGTTGGCAGGGAGTTCCCAGGGCAGGAGAAACTTCTTCTAAAACCGTTTCCTTCTTAACCCTCTAAGGTCTTTTATTTTTCTACTTTTCCAGGCTAGTTCTTTCCAAATCTCTTCCACCTTATGCTTCCTGAGTTAATTTCACCTGGATATCCTTCAAAAGGAGCTGTGTTGGTGCAGAATGAAGTTAGAATGAAGTATTGCAGGCTGAATCTGCCCACTGCCAGGAGTTTATTCCTGACCAGCTCAAGAGGGCGTCAGGCTTCCATCTTTCCCAAGTCAATAAAATGAGGACCCAGTTCATTGGGGGTGTGCAATATGCTGACACTTAAGCCACTTAGAGAGTGCTGTAACAAACTAGAGAGTGGCATATACTGTAAGTCTAAATGCTATTGCTAAGTGCCAAAATCAAGTGGCATAGTTGAGTTACTTGCTTGGACATCCATACTCCTTAAGAACTTACTTCTCATTAGACTTCTTTCAGACTTCCATTCTTCCTCTTTCATGCCTCATTTGTTTGGAAGAAGAGAATTTTTTCCATCTGATGGACGTGGCAAATCTTCAATAGTCCTCCAGAAGAGGTCGTGACAGCTGTCAGCCTTGATAGCTTCAAGGCAGGGTCAGACAGATTCATGGATGCCAAGTGTATCGGTGGTTATTAAAACGAATGTCCATGTGCCGCCTCTATGTTGGTTGAGGCAGGCAGGATTCCCTTGAGTCCCATTTGTTGGGGGTCAAGGGAAAGGGAGGGTTTTGCCTTCTCTTTCTGCTCAAGATCCCCATGTACAATTGGTGGGCCACTGTGTGACACAGAATGCTGGACTCGATGGGCTTCGGCCTGATTCAGCATGGCTCTTCTTACGTTCTTATGTTCTTTGTTCTTAGGATTTCAAGGATCAATCGATGAGAATAGAGCTGGAAGGGACCTTGGAGGTCATCTAGTCCAACCCCCTGCTCAAGCAGGAGACCCTATACCATTTCAGACAAATGGCTGTCCAATCTCTTCTTAAAAACTTCCAGTGTTGGAGCATTCACCGCTTCTGGAGGCAGGTTGTTCCACTGGTTAATTGTTCTCACTGTCAGGAAGTTTCTCCTTAGTTCCAGGTTGCTTCTCTCCTTGATTAGTTTCCATCTATCGTTTCTTCTCTTGCCTTCAGGCACTTTGGAGAATAAGTTGACCCCCCCACACTCTTTAGTCCCAAAGGTGCTTTTTTTTCCCCAAAAGACAATTGGACTTTATTGGGTCTTTTTTGTTTGAAAACATTTCACCTCTCATCCAAGAAGCTTCTTCAGTTCTCTAATTTCAGTATTCTAAAGGCAGCAGGCATAGCTACTTTATTCCTTATATTTTTTAAAAAAAAATGAGAGTGAAAAAGAGTAATTTCCCATTAACGAAGGAAGAACATGCATAATAAAGACCATTTCTAGTTATGTATGATTGGCTTGGCAATATGTAACAATAATTACAAGTGGAGTGGAGGCTTTTGGGGAATGTGATTTTAGGAGAATTAGAATATAGAATAGAATAGAATAGAATAGAATAGAATAGAATAAGAAATAGAATAGAATAGAATAAGAAATAGAATAGAATAGAATAGAATAGAATAGAATAGAATAGAATAGAATAGAATAGAATAAGAATTAGAATAGAATAGAATAGAATAGAATAGAATAGAATAGAATAGAATAGAATAGAATAGAATAGAATAGAATAGAATGGAATGGAATGGAATGGAATGGAATGGAATGGAATGGAATGGAATGGAATAGAATAGAATAGAATAGAATAGAATAGAATAGAATAGAATAGAATAGAATAGAATAAGAAATAGAATAGAATAGAATAAGAATTAGAATAGAATCGAATAGAATAGAATTCAGAATAGAATAGAATTCAGAATAGAATAGAATAGAATAGAATAGAATAGAATAGAATAGAATAGAATAGAATTCAGAATAGAATAGAATAGAATAGAATAGAATAGAATAGAATAGAATAGAATAGAATAGAATAGAATAGAATAGAATAGAATAGAATAGAATAGAATAGAATAGAATAGAATAGCTGTTAGAGAATTTTAATTTCTTTGTTGGTAAAAAAATAAATCAGAAGTTCTCACAGTTGACTGCATTTAGCTGATTCAAAATAACTTCTTTATATTTATATCAAAATATTTACAATAGCATACATTCTTCTTTACAGCAACATAGCTCAATGAAGACTTGTTACAAAAAGATACAGAGACAGACCTGAGACTGAAAATTCAGCTCCTAACTCAATACCCTTTTGCACAGACTCGGTAGCACTTTCTTCACATTGGCTGACTGAGTTACCTCATGACTCTTCCTGCTCATGAATATTCCAACAAATACAGCTGGAAGGGACCTTGGAGGTCTTCTAGTCCAGCCCCTGCTCAAGCAGGAGGTCCTATACCATCTCAGTCAGATGTCCAGTCTCTTTTTAAAAACTTCCAGCAATGGAGCACCCACGATTTCTGGTGGCAAAGCTGTTCCATTATTTGATTGTCCACACTGTCAGGACGTTTCTCCTTAATTCCAGGCTGCTTCTTTCCTTGATCAGTTTCCAACCACTGTTTCTCGTCCTGCCCTCTGGTGCTCGGGAATGAAACTAGTGCAATAATTGCAACCTGACATTGTAGTCCGTTTATTGGTGCACAGACCCAAGTTTGATTTAACTCAACCTCCATTAGTCCCCTTGCCAATTTCATAGCTCTTGCCAAATTACAATTGCACGCTCACAGCCTTTCTGGATTACGATTGGATCCAAACCGATAAAGATGCTATTTAATATTGTGTCTGTTTTTAGAGGGGGTTGGTGGGTTGATTCGTGCAGCTTATGCA
>JARGCV010000728.1:30000-140000 GCA_034064705.1 Bothrops alternatus
TGACGAGGTTGTAGGCTCCTCTCAGGTTCAACTTCGTGAACATCTTTGCCTCACGGAACCTATCCAAGAGTTCGGAGATGAGGGGCAGCGGATATTGATTGCGCACTGTGATGGCGTTTAGTTTCCAGTAGTCACAGCAAAGCCTCAATTTGCCAGATTTCTTTTTTTACAAAGAGCACAGACGCAGATGAGGGCTGAATAAAATCCCGAGCCAAATTCTTGTCCAGAAAGTTCCGCAATGCAGCCAACTCAGGATCCAACATGGAATACAAACGCCCCACTGGGAGAGGCACATCAGAGACTAAATCGATAGGGCAGTCATATGGTCTGTGCAGGGGCAATTGATCCACCTCCATCTCGCTGAACACATCAGCGTAATTCGCCAGAACATGTTTCTCCTCTTCTCCCTTAGGGGAAATATAATATTCTGTCTCTTTTAATATCCCCCAAAATATTTCATTCTTGGGGTGGTGGGCTTCCCACAACATAGTATTCATGGATGCAAAGTGTATCGGTGGTTATTAAAACGGATGTCCATGTGCCGCCTCTATGTTGGTTGAGGCAGGCAGGATTCCCTTGAGTACCATTTGTTTGGGGGTCAAGGGAAAGGGAGGGTTTTGCCTTCTCTTTCTGCTCAAGATCCCCACGTACAATTGGTGGGCCACTGTGTGACACAGAATGCTGGACTCGATGGGCTTTGGCCTGATTCAGCATGGCTCTTCTTATGTTCTTATGTTCTTAGTATTGCTATTCTCATTATTGTCACTTCATAGTCTGCCCCGCTGAGCCAGGAAGGGATTGGTTAGAGTTAGTCTATCAGATTATCTGATTTTCAGTAATATTCACCTGCCTTTGTTGTTTATTGGTTATTCTCCCTTTGAATCAATTCTCCATCTCGTCTCAAAGATCTCTCTTCTTTGCCCACAGCACAAAGGCAGAGTTGTGTAAGCTGGAAATTGCTATTGACAATCTGCCTTTATAATTACATTATTACTCGTTTTCTGTTTCTCACTTCCTTATTTTCATTCATCTCAGGATGCATTAGCTTTGTTCTTTTTAATTTGATTCTTTTCTTTCCTACCTTTCGCACACTTACTCTGTCCCACCCCACCCCCAAATCCTATCAGCCAAACCAAAGTCTTTACACCAGCAATTCTAAGTTGCGATACCCTAGAGATTTAAAAATGAAATAATTTGACAGAAAGCTCACTTTACATTCCAATTTTTAGAAGGGACTGAAGCTGGATCTGGGAGTAATGGAAAACTGTTGAATGAAGACGTCGACACAGCGTGCATTTAGAAAAATAAGTGCCCATTGCACATTAGGGATAATAAGAAACAATATTGGAAATAGAAACATCAATATTGTAAAGACGTTATATAAATCAATGTTGCTACCACCTCTGGGATATTGTGTGCAGTTCTGTTTCTTGCACCTATGGAAGAACATAATAACAGAGCTGGGAGGGTGACTGGAAATCTTCTAGTCCAACCCCCTGCTCAAGCAGGTGACCCTGAACCATTTGGTTGTCCAATCTCTTTTTGAAAAACCTCCAGTGATGGAGCATCCACAACTTCTGGAGGCAGATTGTTCCACTGATTAATTGTTCTAACTGTCAGGAAGTTTCTCCTTAGTTCTAGGTTGCTTCTCTCCTTGATGAGTTTCCATTCGTTGCTTCTTGTCCTGCCTTCAGGCGCTTTGGAGAATGGCTTGACTCCCTCTTCTTTGTGGCAGCCCCTGAGATACTGGAAGAGTGCTAACATGTCCCCCCCTCGTCCTTCTCTTCATTAAACTAGACATACCCAATTCCAGCAACTGTTCCTTATATAAGAACATAAGAACGTAAGAAGAGCCATGCTGAATCAGGCCAAAGCCCATCGAGTCCAGCATTCTGTGTCACACAGTGGCCCACCAATTGTACATGGGGATCTTGAGCAGAAAGAGAAGGCAAAACCCTCCCTTTCCCTGGTACCCAAGGGAATCCTGCCTGCCTCAATATGTTTTAGCCTCCAGTCTCCTAATCATCTTTGGAACTAGAGAAGCTTCAGAGGAGGGCAACTAAGATGATTGAAAGGGTTGGAACAACTTCCCTATGAGAAAAGACTGTGACATTTGTTTGTTTGTGTATTTTGCCTAGTTAGGAGACAATCAAGAGGAAATAGGGTGGGAAGTGTCTGGAATTTATTTATTTATTTATTTATTTTAATTAGATTTTTATGCCGCTCCTCTCCAAAGGACTCTCAATTATTCATGGTGTGGATAGAATGGACAAGTAGAAGCATTTCCCACAATCAAACATACTAGAATCATAGATTACGCAAGGAACATGAATGATGGAAAAGCCAAGGCGGGCTAAAGGATTTCTGTTTTTACAGAACATATCCTTCAACTTTGGAATTTTTTCTGATTATGTGAGAGGTGTTGGCTACTAGCAGTGGAACTGCTTCTGAAGACATCTGCTCCGAGGCTAATAAGCTTCCCTGTGCATTCAGTTGGCCACTGTGAGAGCAGACTGCTAGATGAGGTAGGCCAGGGGATTGATCCAACAGGGAAGTGCTTATGTTCTCATGTTTACCAGACATAAAAGTACAGTCCACCCTCAGCTTTGGTTTTAGAGTGAAAGAATAACATGAACAAAGTTGGTTATCATTATTCTGGTAGGATACATAATTTAAGAATGGAATGGAATAGAATAGAATAGAATAGAATAGAATAGAATAGAATAGAATAGAATAGAATAGAATAGAATAGAATAGAATAGAATAGAATAGAATAGAATAGAATAGAATAGAATAGAATAGAATAGAAAATATGGGATGGGATGGAATGGAATGGGATGGGATGGGAGGGAAGGGAAGAGAAGAGAAGAGAAGAGAAGAGAAGAGAAGAGAAGAGAAGAGAAGAGAAGAGAAGAGAAGAGAAGAGAAGAGAAGAGAAGAGAAGAGAAGGGAAGAGAAGAGAAGAGAAAAAAGAAAATATGGAATAGAATAGAACAGAATAGAATAGAATAGAAATATGGAATGGAATGGAATAGACTAGAATAGACTACACTAGACTAGATGAGACTAGACTAGACTAGACTAGACTAGACTAGACTAGACTAGACTAGACTAGACTAGACTAGAATAGAATAGAATAGAATAGAATAGAATAGAATAGAATAGAATAGAATAGTATAGAATAGAATAGAATTGCAGAAGTCCAACTTGAAGCATCTATCTAAGCTTGACTACTACCTAAATATATCCGGTGAAAGAAAAAAAGAAGAAAGTCCACTACCTCTGGAGCATTGGTTCCATTGCTGAATTAGTTTTTCTATTGTATGCTTTTATCCTAATATCCCAAAGGAATATTTTCCTGTAATTGACTTATATATTCCTCCATTTTATTCATTTTATTTGCACATTGCCAACTGATAGAAGAGAATATTTGTAGCTCAGGGTTAAACTGTGAGGTCCTTGATGAGGTTACCTAGTTGGATAATAAAACATCTGCAAGAAAACAACCAAGCTCAGAGAGCACCATGGACCCCACAATCTTCCTCCTCCTCCTTGCAAACCCCATTCCCTTTTAGCATTGATAATGTTATGTAGTTGGGTAATAAAACATCTGCAAGAAAACAGCCAAGCTCAGAGAGCACTAAGGACCCCTTGTTCCAACCCTGAGCTACCAATATTCTCCTGAATCAGATTGCGAGTGAACGTGCAATCTTTTTGGGGACTGATAAAAGAACAGCATTGTAAATAGGAGATAGGTGTTATGGTATCTGTTCAATTTTAACACCCATTCAAGGATCCACCTTTACTTCATGTGTGTAGTAGAAGAGAGAAGAGGGAAAAAAAGGTCCCACCCCACCCAGTGGTGGAATTCAAATACCTGAACAACCGTTTCTCTTATTTGATGCAGGCCTGAGCTTCCAAGGCCTAGAACGGACTTCCGGAAGTGGCATCCATGCACTTCCAGTGGGCCTTTCTAGGCCTCGGAGGCCTCCTCCAGGCCTCCAAGGCTTGGAATGGACTTCCAGAAGTGGCATCCACGCATTTCTGGTAAGACATTCTAGGCCTGGGAGGCCTCCTCCAAGCCTCCAAGGCCTAGACTAGATGTCTGGAAACCAGCTGGTTCTCCGAATGCAGCAAAATTTAGCTACTGGTTCTACTGAACCGGTGTGAACCGGTGTGAACCGGCTGAATATACTAACCTGAGCACAACAAAGCCCCACCCAAACATAACACTCCCCCAGCCAATCAGAGCACAGCCAAGCCCCTAACCAATCAGAACACACCTCCACCCAATCAGAACACAGCCAAGCTCCCACCCAATCAGTTTATACCCCCACTGGCAGTTAAAAGGAAGAAACAGCTATGACCACACATTGCTCCTAGAAGCACGAAGCCGAAAACACCAGCCTGAAGATGATGAATGAGACTTCGTCGAAACGTCGCCAAGACACTTCCAATTTTATGCGGGAGAAAACCTGAATAACCAAAGACCTACATACAAACACCCGCAAAAACCTCAGAAAACATATGTATATGTATATGTATATGTATATGTATATGTATATGTATATGTATATGTATATGTATATGTATATGTATATGTATATGTATATGTATATGTATATGTATATGTATATGTATATGTATATGTATATGTATATGTATATGTATATGTATATGTATATGTATATGTATATGTATATGTATATGTATATGTGTATGTGTATGTGTATGTGTATGTGTATGTGTATGTGTATGTGTATGTGTATATATGTATATATATATTGCTCATCCTTTCAATGCTTATCCTTTCCATGCCCCAAACAGTGACTTACAACTTCTATGTATTTATTTTAAAAAGTTGGCACCACACAATCACAATACCTCTCACTATAGAACTATTTATGCCTGGGCTTATGATGCACGTTGAATAGCTTGCAAATATGCAGCGGGAATTTGCTGACTTTGGGAGTGTCATCATTTTCGGCCACTTTGGAGCATTCAGCATTTCATTTTTGCAATCTTTACAGGTTGGGGTGTGGAAGGGAGAGGGGAAGATGAGGGTGATTAAATGAATGCCTGAGGTTATGTGTGTAGGAGAATCATACCTGAATGGAATGTATAAGCACTTGTAGATAATCCTCTGGCAGTTAATTATTTCTTCTTCTTCTTCTTCTTCTTCTTCTTCTTCTTCTTCTTCTTCTTCTTCTTCTTCTTCTTCTTCTTCTTCGTCTTCTTCTTCTTCTTCTTCTTCTTCTTCTTCTTCTTCTTCTTCTTCTTCTTCTTCCTCCTCCTCCTCCTCCTCCTCCTCCTCCTCCTTTTTTAATGGCTACATGCACTTTGTTTGCACTTCTGCAAAGACTGATGGGAGAAATGCTAGAGTGAACCCTGAAAACAGAACATGAATGTGTGGATTTTGCAGTGCTTAATCCCGAAAGGCAGAGGGGGTAAGACCTGCATTGATGGTCTTCAGGAAATCCTTTGTTTGAGCATTGTTGGAATCCAGCTTCCACATTTCAGAAGTAAGATTCTGGAGCTTAGTTCATCATTTCACATAAGACAAATGAAAAGTCACATAGAAAGGACAAATAACAGAATAACAAAGTTGGAAGGGACCTTGGAGGTCTTCTAGTCCAACCTCTTGTTCAAGCAGGAGGCTCTGTACCATTTCAGAAAAATGGTTATTCATTCTTTTCTTTCTTTTTTTAAAAATTCTTTTATTGAAACAATCAACATCAAACATAAGATCGTATTAGAAAGCAATCATCATATAACCTGCAATACAACACTAAGGATTAGTCTTTGTGAGCGTCTGGTTTAGTAAACATTCCTCTTATATATGTTCTATCTACTGTTTCTAGTCTATCACATATTGTTCATTCGAGCTTCAGAAGTGAATTCGTCTCAGTAGTAGTTATACAAGAGAAACACCAATCAAATAAAATGTATCTGGCGTATAGTTGAGGCTCGACGTGAAGAGTGAAGAATGTTTACCAAATCAGACGTTTACAAAGACTGATACCTAAGGTTGTATTTTATATTCTATGAAGATTGCTTCTTAATATGATCTTATGCTTAATGTTGTTTGCTTTGATATTGAAAAAGCGGATTGAACCTCTATTCATTCTTTTCTTTAAAATCTTCATTGATGGAGCATCTACAACTTCTGGAGGCAAGCTGTTCCACTGATTAAATTGTCCTAACTGTCAGGAAATTCCTCCTTAGTTCTAGATTACTTCTCTCCTTTCAGTTTCCATCCATTGCTTCTTGTCCTGCTTTCAGGTGCTTTGGAGAATAGCTTGACTTCCTCTTCTTTGTGGCAGCCCCTGAGAGATTGGAAGACTGCTATCATGTCACCCCTAGTCCTTCTCTTCATTAAACTAGACATACCCAATTCCAGCAACCATTCTTTATATGTTTTAGCCTCCAGTCCACTGATCATCTTTGTTGCTCTTCTCTGCACTCTTTCTAGAGTCTCAACATCTTTTTTTGTATCATGGTGACCACAACTGGACACAGTATTCCAAGTGTGGTCTTACCAAGGCAGTATATAGTGGTACTAATCCTTCAGCTGACCTTGATACAATCCCTCTGTTTCTTCTTGTTCTGCCTTCAGGTGTTTTGGAGAATAGATCAAATTATCTTCTTTATGGAAAGCCCCTGAGATATTGGAACACTGCTATCATATCACCCCTCATCCTTCTCTTCATTAAACTAGACATACCCAATTCCAGCAACCGTTCCTTATATGTTTTAGCCTCCAGTCCCCTGATCATCTTTGTTGCTCTTCTCTGCACTCTTTCTAGAGTCTCAACATCTTTTTTTGTATCATGATGACCACAACTGGATGCAGTATTCCAAGTGTGGTCTTACCAAGGCAGTATATAGTGGTACTAATCCTTCAGCTGACCTTGATACAATCCCTCTGTTTCTTCTTGTTCTGCCTTCAGGTGTTTTGGAGAATAGATCAACTTATCTTCTTTATGGAAAGCCCCTGAGATATTGGAACACTGCTATCATATCACCCCTCATCCTTCTCTTCATTAACTGGACATACTCAATTCCCGCAACCATTCTTCATGCTTTGTACTCCATCCTCCATGAGATTTAGAGAACAAAATTTGGAGTTGTACCAGCAGTCGGTTCCCATAATGGCCAATTTGAGATGACTTTGGGAGGCCCCCAAGCAAGTAATGAAAGTCCTCCTGCTCATGTTGCCAACACAGCTGGGACACAGCTACTATTTACTAGTTGTAATGATCGCAAAGTGCACACAGGACTTGATGGATCTCGATTCTGGCAATTGAGGAGATCATTTGGCCCGGTAATTCATTTTCCCGGAGTGCGAAAGCTAGTTCTGAACCTGTTACTTTCCATTGCTGAGTATTTTTGCCATGCAGAATTTCCTAGTAGGTTAAGACAGTGTTGGAGAAGTTTTCATTATTTACTTGAGCAGCCATGATGAGGAGCAGAGGGAGTGAGGTCATGGCAACTATTGATTTTCAGCAATGGACAAGTCTTTCCTCCAAACAGAGTGATTTCTATATCAGCTCCCTCTTGGTCTGAGCCTTTGGAAGGTGAAAAGGTCACAGGGCAGAGAATTCCTAATTTTATGGTTCATTGTAGTTTGTTGTATTACTTCCTGAGCAGTGGTGCACTTTTTTTTCCCCAACAGAAGAGAAATCTGCAACTCAGGGTTGAACTGCAGAGGTCCAGGTGCTCTCTGAGCTTGGTTGTTTTCTTGCAGATGTTTCATTACCTGAATAGGTATCATCAGACAAAGCTAAATAAATAAACAAATACATTAATAATAACAACAAGAACAAAATGTCTTCAAAGAAAAAAAAAGGAAGTCCAGTTGCCTCCTGAAAAAAAAAAACACCTTTGGGGACTCTATAGGTGGACAAAATTGCTAAATCCAGTCTAAACATCTGGCTGACTATGCAACGGGCTATAACCATAATAATGCAAGTCCAGTTGCCTCATGAAAAAGCACTTTGGGGTTATGTAGCCACGGTGCCCCTGAACGAGAAGACTCTTCTGTGGGGTTTTGCCATATCAGAGGGAGCACCAAGTTTCTTAAATCCCCCAAAGACACGAAACAAGTAGGAAGCCATCAAAAGTGGTCTTTTGCTGTCAGCCAGGAATTGACAGCTGGAATTTTGAGTTAATTACAGGCTCTGGACTGTCCTAATGACCATGTTTATGATGTTGTAATGTTCATGTTTATGATATCCATTCTTGGCAACAGATCTTATTTATTTTCAGGCCCAGGTTTGGTGCAATCTACAAAGGGCTTCGCCTTCTGCTCAAGCAGGAGGACTTATACCATCTCAGACAAGTGACTGTCTAGCTTCTTCTTAGAAGAGAGGAGAGGAGAGGAGAGCTGGAAGGGATCTTGGAGGTCTTCTTGTCCAGCCCCCTGCTCAAGCAGGAGAACGTATATCATCTTAGACAAGTGACTGTCTAGCCTCTTCTGAGAGGAGAGGAGAGGAGAGGAGAGGAGAGGAGAGGAGAGGAGAGGAGAGGAGAGGAGAGAAGAGAAGAGAAGAGAAGAGAAGAGAAGAGAAGAGAAGAGAAGAGAAGAGAAGAGAAGAGAAGAGAAGAGAAGAGAAGAGAAGAGAAGAGAAGAGAAGAGAAGAGAAGAGAAGAGAAGAGAGATGGAAGTGACCTTGGAGGTCTTCTTGTCCAGCCCCCTGCTCAAGCAGGAGAACCTATACTATCTCAGACAAGTGACTGTCTAGCCTCTTCTGAGAGGAGAGGAGAGGAGAGGAGAGGAGAGAGAAGAGAAGAGGAGAGGAGAGGAGAGGAGAGGAGAGGAGAGGAGAAGAGAAGAGAAGAGAAGAGAAGAGAAGAGAAGAGAAGAGAAGAGAAGAGAAGAGAAGAGAAGAGAAGAGAAGAGAAGAGAAGAGAAGAGAAGAGAAGAGAAGAGAAGAGAAGAGAAGAGAAGAGAAGAGAAGAGAAGAGAAGAGAAGAAAGATGGAAGTGACCTTGGAGGTCTTCTTGTCCAGCCCCCTGCTCAAGCAGGAGCACCTATACCATCTCAGACAAGTGACTGTCTAGCCTCTTCTTAAAAACCTCCAGTGATGGAATGACCACGGTTTCTGGAGGCAAGCTGTTCCACTGGTTGATTGTCCTCACTGTCAGAAAGTTTTTCCTTAATTCCAGGTTGCTTCTCTCCTTGATGAGCTTCCAACCATTGTTTCTTGTCCTGCCCTTGGTTGTTTACTGAATAATGTGACCCCCTCCTCTTCTTTGTGGCAGCCCCTCACATACTGGAAGACTGCTATCATGTCACCCCTGTTTCTTCTTTTTCTTAGACTAGCCAAACCCAAGTCCTGCAGCCATTCTTCATATGTTTTAGTTTCCAGGACTTTGATTATCTTAATTGCTCTTCTCTGAATTCTCAACATCTTTTTTGTGATATGGTGACCAAAATTGGCTGCAGTATTCCAGGTGTGGTCTTACTAGGGTTTTATAAAGCGGTACTAATACTTTGTATGATCTTGATTCTATGCCTCTCTTTATATAACCCAGGATTGTATTAGCTTTTTTTTGGCTGCTGCTGCTCACGGCTGGCTCATGATCAAGTGACCGTCCACTAGGACTCCGCAGTCCCTCTCCCAGTTGCTGTTTTTGAGCCAGGTCTCGCCCAATCTGTACTTAAACCTTTGGTTTTTCCTGCCTAAATGTAAAACTTTGCTTTTCTCCACATTGAAACTCATTTTGTTGGACAGGGCCCATTGTTCAAGTTGGTCAAGATCTTTTTGGATCCTGAGTTTGTCTTTTCTTTCTTTCTGAGTGTTCTTTTCTTTCTTTCCTCAAATACTTCCATACAAATCAATATCCATTCATTCCGGACTAGATAGGGTTCATTCTTGCCACCATTTCTCTTGGATATGACACACGCTTGGAATGCCAGACATAAAACACCTGCAGAGAAGATAATTTTGTCATGCTTTTCATAAAAAAAATTAGCAAGTTTCTACAATTTCATGGCTGTATTTATAATTCTGTAACTGGTTTCCTACTTCCCTTTTTCTTTGCTCCAGGCATGAATTTAAGAGGAAAATTGTTTTCTTTCCTTCTCTGCTAATGGATAAAAAGAATGCTAAAACTGCTGAATTCACGGAATATTTGCCAGATGTGAATTTTGTGGAGAAAAAAAAAAAACCTTAATATGATCTTTGGAGCTTAAGAGAAGAAGACCTAAGGTTTTTTTTTTGTTTGTTTCTTTACTCAGATGAAGTTTTCTGCTTAATTCTCCCAGCATTTGGGAAATGAGGCCCCAAAGTCTGGCAAATTAAATTGCAAATTTAAATTAATCTGAGATGACAAGGTCCGTATCATTAATGGACTTTATTGTTGAGGGCAAAGATGGGATGGTGTTTCCTGGTGTTGATAAAGATGGACAGTGTGCTGGTGAAAAAAGGAGAGATTAATCCTTCCGAAGGAGGCAATAACCAAGCTGGACAAGATCATCAAATATGAGGACATTTTGTGACAATGTTCAGGATAGTTAGAACAATGGTCCGATGGTGATATATAGTTTTGAAAGATGACCACTGAGAAACAACAAGAGAAATAAGGTGGATGACTTTGATTTATCGGCAGGTGGTGGATACTAAGAGTTCCATGAAGTGCAGGAAAACTCAACTAATCAGTCCTGGACCAAAATAAAAACAGACTGATCTCTAGAGGCGATGATCAGTAAAGCCGAAACACCACACTTTTGTTGATTGTGATGTGAATGGATGGTAGACTAGATAAAAGGACTATGGAAGGAAGGAAGGAAGGAAGGAAATGGAGGAGGAGATAGGCTGAGAACAAGAAAGAGAAGGGAAGGGGAAAGATGAGGAGAAACTATGTTTCTATACTTTTCTGAAGATGAAAACAATGTTTAAATAACCCATAATTTCAGAAGAAGAAGGAGGAGGGGGAGGAAGGTGGAAGATGGAAAAAGAAAAAAGAAGATGGAAGAAAAGGAAGGGGAAGAAGGAAGGCAGAGAAGGAGAAGGAAGAGAAGGGAAGGCAGATGTTGGAAGATGGAAGACAGAATATGAGGAAAAAGGAAGAGGAAAGATGGAAGAAGGAAGAAAGGGAAGAAGGAGAAGGGGAAGAGGGAGGCGAAGGAGGAGGAAGAGGAGGAGGAAAGGCAGAAGTAGGAAGATGGAAGATGGAGGAGGAGAAAGAGGTGGTGAAGGGAAGAAGAAGAAGAGGAAGAGGAAGAGGAAGAGGAAGAGGAGAAGGAGGGGGGAGGAAGAGGAGGAGGGGGAGGGGGGTGGAGGAGAAGGAGGGGGAGGGTGGAGGAGGAGGAGGAGAAGAAGAAGAGGGGGAGGAGGAGGAGAAGAAGAAGAAGAAGAAGAAGAAGAAGAAGAGGAGGAAGAGGAGGAGGAGGAGGGGAGGGGGAGGAGGAGGAGGAGAAGAAGAAGAAGAAGGGGGAGGAGGAGAGGGAGGGGGAGGAGGAGAAGAAGAAGAAGAAGAAGAAGAAGAAGAAGAAGAAGAAGAAGAAGAAGAAGAAGAAGAAGAAGAAGAAGAAGAAGAAGAAGAAGAAGAAGAAACACAGTAGAACATTATGAAGGAAAGTTGAGATCAAAACATTGCCAAGTATTGCTCCAAAATTACACAAGAACAATCTATTGTTCCATTTCCCTTCTTTAAAGTGATATCCACAAATAAAATATCTGAATTATTTCTAAGGAACCCAAAATCTAACTGTATGGGGAGAAACTATTTATGCCTATCCACTGACTTACGTTTTGTACTATGCAATGACTAAAGCCATTAATTTTCAATGTTCAGAACCGTCACTTCTCCTATTCATCACAAACAGGGATTCCACGCAAAGGGAAACATTTATTTGCAAACTGGATAGGAAGGAACAATCTGTCCAAAGCTCTATGCACTTTTTTTGTGCATTAGTCCCAAGAAACACATTTTGGGAATGCAAGTCAAAGCTTCTTGCAAGCTAGTTTTCCTCAGTCAAAAAGCAGGGTAGCGTATGCTTTCCCCCAAACGCACATTTTTATAAGGATTTTGCTTAGCTGAAAACAGCAACAAAATTTCCAGAGCTGCAGATTATGTATCCTTACATATCCTTACTCCCTGACTACTGACAAAGCGGGAGAGAACTTGTGGCTCAATAGGTTAAAGCATCTGCTTAGCATGCAGACTGCCCAGGTTCGAATCCCGGAAGGGTGAGTTCTGACTGAAGAGAGTTAAGAAACTCGAAATGGCTATATCAGAAATCCCTTATTTCTTTGTCAACAATTTTAAACAACATATATATATTTGTGCTTGCAAGATGGCTCTGGGTTGAGCTGAAACAAGCAAAAGGAAAGAATGATTCCTTCCTCCCATATTTGGGTATACAGGGTGCAATCTAAAAAATAAACACTTGACACATATCCTTACTCCCTGACTACTGACAAAGCGGGAGAGAACTTGTGGCTCAATAGGTTAAAGCATCTGCTTAGCATGCAGACTGCCCAGGTTCGAATCCCAGAAGGGTGAGTTCTGACTGAAGAGAGTTAAAAAACTCGAAATGGCTATATCAGAAATCCCTTATTTCTTTGTCAACAATTTTAAACAACATATATATATTTGTGCTTGCAAGATGGCTCTGGGTTGAGCTGAAACAAGCAAAAGGAAAGAATGATTCCTTCCTCCCATATTTGGGTTTACAGGGTGCAATCTAAAAAATAAACACTTGACACATATCCTTACTCCCTGACTACTGACAAAGCGGGAGAGAACTTGTGGCTCAATAGGTTAAAGCATCTGCTTAGCATGCAGACTGCCCAGGTTCGAATCCCGGAAGGGTGAGTTCTGACTGAAGAGAGTTAAGAAACTCGAAATGGCTATATCAGAAATCCCTTATTTCTTTGTCAACAATTTTAAACAACATATATATATTTGTGCTTGCAAGATGGCTCTGGGTTGAGCTGAAACAAGCAAAAGGAAAGAATGATTCCTTCCTCCCATATTTGGGTTTACAGGGTGCAATCTAAAAAATAAACACTTGACACACACACACACACACACACACACACACACACACACACACACACACATATATATATATTGCTGTGGAAGGAAGGAAGGAAGAAAGGAAGGAAGGAAGGAAGGAAGGAAGGAAGGAAAAGAGGGAGGAAAGAAAGAAGGGAGGAAAAGAAAGAAAGAAAGAAAGAAAGAAAGAAAGAAAGAAAGAAAGAAAGAAAGAAAGAAAGAAAGAAAGAAAGAAAGAAAGAAAGAAAAAAGAAAGGAAGGAAGAAAGGAGGCAGGGGAAAGAAAGAAAGAAAAAAGAAAGGAAGGAAGGAGGGGAAAGAAAGAAAGAAAGGAAGGAAGGAAGGAAGGAAGGAGGGAAGGAGGATGGAAGGAAAGGAGGAAAGAAGAAAAGAAGGAAATTATTGTTTATATTTGTTTAGGGTAAAGCTCAGTTTTTTGTTCTGGGCCCTCCCCTAGCATTTCTTTAAATTAATATGGTCTTCTAGAATTCATATCCTTTGGAGGAACAACTGAATATGCACACTGAAGGCAAATTGCAAGATTATTTTCAGCCCTACGAGCCAGTCCAAATTCAAATCCCCAAATCCTGAAAACAGAAAATACTTTTAACAGACAGAGTAACAGAAAACCCAGAGGCCTCACCGTGTCTTCCTTGCACCCTTGCACATCCCAGCATGCCCTTGGGCACCCTCCCAGAGCTCCAGCACACCTCCCTTGCACCACTGCGTACCCCTGTGCATCATCACACACCCTCCCCTCCCCTTCACACACCTCCCTTACACCCTCATGAACTCCACACATCCTTGTTTCTCCTCCCCTCCCCTCCCCTAACCCTCCCCTCCTCTACTTTCTCCTCTCCTCTCTTCTTCTCCTCCCCTCCTCTCCTCTCCTCCCTACCCTGAGGACCGTTCCAGTGCTATCTGCATTTTTGTACAAATCTGCTAGGCCTATTAAAACTTTTTCCAGCTGATCGGTAGTACAACAAAATCTCTGATCTATTAATTTCTATCTGACATTGGAATTAAGTTGCTTCTTTCCTGCCCAGCAGAAGCTTTGACACAACTAGACAAATAATTTTCTCATCCCCTCCCCCCTTTTAATTTTTAAAGCCAGTGGTGGGATTCTGCCTGTTCACACCGGTTCGGCAGAAACAGTAGCTAAATTTTGTTACATTCAGAGAACCGGCTGGCTTCCAGAAGTCCAGTCTAGGCTTGGCAGGCTTAGAATGGTCAGAAGTGCATGGATGCCACTTCTAAAAGTCCATTCTAATCCTCAGAGGCCTGGAGGAGGCCTCCCAGGCCTAGAATGGCCTGCCGGAAGTGTGTGGATGCCACTTCCGGAAGTCTGTTCCAAGCCTCGGAGGCCTGGAGGAAGCCTCCTAGGCCTAGAACGGCCAACCTAGAATGGCCTGCCAGAAGTGTGTGGATGCCACTTCTGGAAGTCCATTCTAAGCCTCAGAGGCCTGGAGGAGACCTCCCAGGCCTAGAATGGCCTGCCAGAAGTGTGTGGATGCCACTTCCGGAAGTCCGTTCTAGGCCTCGGAAGCCTGGAGGAGGCCTCCCAGGCCTAGAACTGTCAACCTAGAATGGCCTGCCAGAAGTGTGTGGATGCCACTTCTGGAAGTCCGTTCTAGGCCTCGGAAGCCTGGAGGAGGCCTCCCAGGCCTAGAATGGCCTGCCAGAAGTGTGTGGATGCCACTTCCGGAAGTCTGTTCTAGGCCTTGGAAGCCCAGTCCTGTATTGAATAAGAGAACCAGTTGTTCAGGTGTTTGAATTCCACCACTGTTTAAAGCTAATTGATTCTCACTTACTCAAGCCTGGGGGTGCAACTGACCTTTTCATAAAGCTGCTCAGGCACTATGAGTTAAATCTTGCCTGACGTCATACAGTCCTATTGTCAGATAATGGCTTACTGGTTGCCTCATGCAGCCATTCTGCCTCTGCCTCTGATCAGTTCTTTTT
The DNA here is from genome assembly GCA_034064705.1 of Bothrops alternatus. Lineage (NCBI taxonomy): Eukaryota > Metazoa > Chordata > Lepidosauria > Squamata > Viperidae > Bothrops > Bothrops alternatus. Next base: position 44,970 of record JARGCV010000728.1, read on the forward strand.
TTTCCAGACAGCTAGACTCTTTTTGGACACAAGTAGAGGACTTGTTGTTAGATATAGGTAGAGAGATTGACTAGTGGATATTTACACAAATTCAATCTAAATATACAGAGGACAAAAAAAATATATGAAATACAAAAAGAGCCGCAATAGTTGGATAAAATTATACATGGAACAGAAATAAAATTAATTAGCAATTTATACAAATACCTATTGAGATATAAAATGGAAGACGAGGTTATCCAAGACACAATGATTAGATGGGCAAAAAAAAATTGGATATAATATAGAATTGGACAAATGGGGAAAATATGGGAAATAAACATAAAATTGACTATGTCAGCGGCATTCAAGGAAAACCAGTTGAAGATGTTTTACAGATGGCATCTTCCACCAGCAAAGCTTGCCAAGATGTTCCAGAACAATTCGCCAACATGTTGGAAATGTAAAAAAAGTACATGGAACATATTATCATTTATGGTGGACATGCGCAGTTGCAAAAAAATACTGGACTAAAATAAGAAGATGGATCGAAGAAATAATAGACCAACCCGTAGACTGGAAACCAGAGATCTTTTTGCTGGCTATTTTAAACAGAAAATACAGTAAAGAAATGCGGTACTTAATACTACATATAACAACGGCGGCAAGAATAGCATACACATAGTTCTGGAAAAATGAGAATATACCATCAGAGGAAGAAGTAAGATAAGAAAAATCCTGGACTGTGCTAAGATGGACAAATTAACAAAAGAGATAAAAGAAAAGGAAACACAGAGTACTATCTAATATGGAACAAGTGGTACGACTGGTTGGAGACTAGAAATAATAGAGAATAAATGTGGCAAGGTCAAAACTGGAAAATGTGTGTATAATAATGTATAGTCATAATAATATGTATTATTCTTAGTATGAAGTTTAGTACGAAGGAAGAAAAATGCAAATAAGAAACAACAGGGCAACAAGGGCAAATATTCTAAAGAAGAATAAGGGGGAAAATGTAAACAATAGAAGATTACTGTTATGATTGCTGTTAAAAACAAAAGGGAGGAGTATACACTGTGTGTGTATGTGTGTTATGCTTTGTTTTGTTTTGTTTGTTTAAAAAATAAAAAAAGAAATATTAAAAAAAAAAAGACGACTTGTTGTTGGCCAAGTGGATCTTTTTCCTTCGGAGAGACACAGGCGCTCCTTAGAGGCAATCAGGTCTTCAAAGGGTTGGAGAAAGGTTGAAATGACAACATTATTATTAGCAGAGCTACCGGTAATACTGGAGAAGACCAAACTAAAACTCAGAAAGGTCCTTTGAGATTGAAGATGTGTGCTGAAAACAATACCGTAGATTTCAACACCTAAACATTTCTTTGTTTAGGAAAAAAATAAATTACATATATAGACGCAGAAAGAAGAATGCCGGTTTGGGTAATCACGGTTTGGGTAATCATATATGTGTCAGTGTGACCAGAATTGAAGTGACTTTATTACTTCCTGTGATTTTGGAGAGGAGAGGGAGAAAGAGAAAGAGAGGTGATACTGAAAGCACTTTAAAAAGAGAGAGAGAGAAAGAGAAAGAGGTGATATTGAGAGCACTGTTTAAATAACTGAAGAGAGTCTTACAGGGAAAGGTCAAGACCTACTCTCTCTTATCCCATAATAATGTAGTTAAGTTGCAGGAAATGTTAAGAAATTTTTACTAACTGTGAAGGCAGCTGAATTAATAAATTTGTCTGTCTGTCTGTCATATCTGTCTGTCTGCTTGCCTGTCTACCTACCTACCTACCCACCTACCCATCCATCCATCCATCCATCCATCCATCCATCCATCCATCTCTCTCTTTCTATCTCTATCTCTCCATCCATCATCTCTATCTATCTATCTATCTATCTATCTATCTATCTATCTATCTATCTATCTATCTATCTATCTATCTATCTATCTATCTATCTATCTATCTATCTATCTATCTATCTATCTATCTATCTATCTATCTCCCATCTCTATCTTCTATCTCTATCTTCTATCTCTATATCTGTCTGTCTGTCTGTCTATAATCTATCTGTCTATCTATGTATCTCTCTCTATCATCTCCCTATCTCTCTCTCTTCTCTCTCTCTCTCTCTCTCTCTCTCTCTCTCTCTCTCTCTCTCTCTCTCTCTCTCTCTCTCTCTCTCTCTCTCTCTCTCTCTCTATCTATCTATCTATCTATCTATCATACATATACTTGTTTTATATTGTCAGTATTTTATGTTCTCTCTCTTTTTCTACTGTGTTTGCTTTATCTTTTTAAAACTTTTCTTTAATTTTCTGGGTTGTTTTCTTCATTTAAAAGGTTAAAGGGGGAGGGGCTTAGAGGGGCATAAAACATTCATACATGTTTTACGTACTGACAGTTCCAGGTTCAACTCCCAGTATCTCTCAGTACATCAAAGGGACATCAGCCATTATTTAGAAGCTATTATAATAACAGTAGCTAAATTTCTAACCTGGTGACTTTCTTACCTCTAATATTTGGCAAGGGTGTTCAGCCCTTCAAACCTTAGATGTTTGCTCAAAGTGAATTCCCAAATGAATTCATAATTCCATATGAAGCAATGTGGGAAGCGAAGGAAGGCAGGGAATTTCTTCAAAGAAAAATATAGGGGAAAAAGGGGTAAGTGGAATATGCATGCATTAAAATGGTGTATAATAAACTACAGAATAAAACCCATTCTTTTTTGAGGTCTGTGTATTTGATCCAATATTTCCAAGAGTTTATTCTACCCCAAAATTATAATCTGAAGTGACAGCACTGCCACATTCCAGAGACTATCAAACCAGTCCAGTAGAGGTGAAACAATCAACAATTAATTTCTTCAATAAAAGACCACTGAAATTTCATCTGCTAGCCACGCTATTTCTATATCACCCAATTCATCAAGTCCCTGAAGTTTGCACAGCATAACAAACATGACTGACGGAACCTTGATCCTATCCGGTCCCGTAAAATTACATTTAGATCCTCAGGCATGTGAGGATTCTGATCCTGTTAGGAGAAATTAAATATCAACCTGTTTTTTAGATTTAAATGGAATCGGTCTTGTCCACAAGACAAAGTTTTTAACCCTTCAATAAATACAGTTTCATCTTCACAGTTGTTATTCTCTCTCTCTCCCTCCCTCCCTCCCTCCCTCCCTCCCTCCCTCCCTCCCTCCCTCCCTCCCTCCCTCCCTCTCTCTCTCTCTCTCTCTCTCTCTCTCTCTCTCTCTCTCTCTCTCTCTCTCTCTCTCTCTCTCTCTCTTTCTCAGAAGTCCAGTTAAGGAGTTGATAAATAAGTTGGAAAAAGTCACAGAAAGAATATTGAGTCCTTGGCATGTATTGAGTTCAATCAAGGTCAACCCCCAGGGTAACAATGGACAGCTTCTCAAGAGAAAATTAATGCTATTGAATCCAGAAGTCGAGAAGGGGATGATGACAGGTAGAAGATAGGCTATCATTTAGCAGAGGGAGAGAGATTGCTCCATCGCTTCTTCTGACGCTGGATGGTGACCTTCATCGGTCATCACCAAGCTGTCATAGCTGTTGCACAAAGCAATAGGCACCCCTCCTTCCTCAAAGCAGAAGTCTAGTGGCCATTTTGCTTCATTTCACCTTGCTTTTTTTTTTTCTTCCAGCCCTTTACACTAGCTCTTTTCATTTCAAACTTTCCTTTCACAGAACAAAGAGAGAAGCAACCTAGAATAAGGAGAAATTTCCTAACAGTGAGAGCAAATAACTAGTGGAATGGCTAGTCTTAAGAAGTTGTGGGTGTTCCAACACTGGAGGCTACCAAGCTACCAAGATGGTGAACGGTCTACAAACCATGTCCTATGAGGAACGGTTAAAGGAATTAGGAATGTTTAGTCTACAGAAAAGAAGACTGAGAGGAGACATGATAGCTGTCTATAAATACCTGAAGGGCTGTCATAGTGCAGAGGGATCAGCCCTGTTCTCACTTGCTCAAGGAAGGACTAGAAACAATGGGATGAAACTGCAGGGGAAAAGATTCAGATTGGACGTTAGAAAAAAATTTCTAACAGTAAGGGTGATCAACCAGTGGAACAGGTTGCCACGGGAGGTGGTGAGCTCCCCTGCGATGGAGGTCTTCAAGCAGAGACTGGACGGCCATCTGTCTGGGATGGTTTAGGGAATCCTGCCTCGAGCAGGGGGTTGGACTCGATGACCCGGGAGGTCCCCTCCAACTCTACGATTCTATGATTCTATGATTCTATGATTTAAGAGGAGACTGGGCAATCATTTGTCTGGAATGGTATAGGGCATGGTAGGCAACGTTGGCTCTTTTATGACTCATGGACTTCAACTCCCAGAATTCCTGAGCCAGCCATGCTGAGGGAAAAGGAGAGGTTTCCAAGCTGAGCCATGCTGGCAGAGGGAATTCTGGCAGTTGAAGTCCATGAGTCATAAAAGAGCCAAGATTGCCTACCCCTGGTATAGGGTTTCCTGCCTGAGCAGGGGGTTGGACTAGAAGACCTTCAAGGTCCCCTATGACTCTTTTGTTTTTTTGTTCTGTTATTCTCATTTCTCTGGTCCTTTCCGTTTCACTTTGTTTCATTTCACTTTTCATTTCACTAAACAAAGAGAGAAGCAACCTAGAACTCAAGAAAAATTTCCTGACAGTGAGAACAATTAATCAGTGGGATGGCTGGCCTTCCAAAATTCCATGGGAGGCTTTTAAGAACGATCATTTGTCTGGAATGGACTTGTTATTCTTGTTTCTCCAGCCCATTGCCCCGTCTTCGATGCCACTTGCAAAAATGTATACTTGCCAGGACTGGTAGAAGCTAAGAGAAAAGCGGAGGTAGATGAGTAAAGTACAGAACAGAATAACAGAGTTGGAAGGGGCTTTGGAGGTCATCTAGTCCAACCCACTGCTTAAGCAGGAAACCCTATCCCATTCCAGACAAGTGGCTGTCCCATTTCTTCTTAAAAGCCTCTAGCGATGAAACACCCATAACCCCCGGAGGCAAAGCTGTTCCACTAGTTGATTGTTCTCCCTGTTAGGAAATTTCTCCTTAGTTCCAGGCTGCTTCTCTCCTTGATTGGTTTCCATCCATTCCTTCTTAAAACGGAAAGTTTTTTTTTTAAAGCTTAGAGATCCAGTCTTCCTTAAAGTTTAAAGATGTTTCTTTAAAGCTTAAAAATGTGGGGATGAGACATGGAAGGAAGAGGAAGAATTTACATGGGATTTATGAGAAGCAATCTACATAGACTTCAGGTAATGCAGAATGCAGCCGCGCGAGCAGTGTTGGACTTGCCCAGAAATGCCCACATTTCGGCATCACTCTGCGAGCTGCATTGGCTGCCAATTGGTCTCCGAACGCAATTCAAAGTGTTGGTTATGACCTATAAAGCCCTACATGGCATCGGACCAGGTTACTTACGGGACCGTCTGCTGCCCCATGAAACCCAGCGACCGGTTAGGGCCCACAGAGTCGGCCTTCTTCGGGTCCCGTCAGCCAGACAGTGTCGCCTGGCGGGGCCTAGGGGAAGAGCCTTCTCTGTTGCGGCCCCGGCCCTCTGGAATCAACTCCCCCCGGAGATCCGTATTGCCCCCACCCACTCCGCCTTTCGCAAATTACTGAAGACTCATCTTTGCCGACAGGCCTGGGGCAGTTAACATCTTTCCCCTAGCCAGTGTATGTCTGTGTGTATGTTGAATGATTGGTTTTTTTTAAATTAAGGGGTTTTATATACATGTATTTTTAAATGTTGATTTCTATTATGTTGTGAGCCGCCCTGAGTTCTCCGGAATAAGGCGGCATAGAAGTCAAATAAATAATAATAATAAATAATTTGGGCCAAAAGGGAGGAGGGTTCCATCTGAACTACTTAATGACTTATCCTTGAAATAGAAATTGCTGCATGCACACACACACACAAACACACACACACACACACACACACACACACAGAGTCACACAGTCACAAGTACATTTTAGGTGCTCGGTAACCATCTCTCATTTACAACTGTTTGTAGTATCCTACAGTCATGTGACCACAATTTGTGCTATTCTTTTTTCTTTTTTGCTGTCTTCTGGCCAAAAACAGGAAAAGCCCAATCGATAGCCTGAATTTGCTTAACGCCCATGTGATTTGCTGAACGGCCAGAATGACTTGCTAAAACTGACTCCCTACCAAAATCTATGCTGATCTGAATTTTTCCAATGTGATTCTTTGAAATTTAAAAAATGCCCTAAGGCAGTGATGGCGAACCTTTTAGAGACCAAGTGCCCAAACTGCAACCCAAAACCCACTTATTTATCGCAAAGTGCCAGGGCTGCATCAGCACTGTGGTGCCCTCAGGGGGAGGGGTGTGGTCCACTGGGTGGGCGTGGCTGCAGTGTTCATGGCAGATTGGGTGAGCGTGGCCAGGGCCAGTCCCTCGCCATCTCCCGAGCATCCCCGGGTGGCCAATGCCGCTTGCTCGCTCACTTCCTGCCCTGTCGCTTCCAAACGCCATGTGCCGGGGCAATGGCATGTGTGCCCACAGAGGGGGCTCTGAGTGCCGCCTCTGGCACGTGTGCCACAGGTTCGCCACCCCTGCCCTAAGGGGTTTATATCATATGTGGGAGAAAAGAGAAGAAGATTTTTTTTGGGAAAAAGATGTTATGTTATGTTATGTTATGTTATGTTGTGTTATGTAGCGTTATGTTATGTTGTTTTGTGTTGTGTTGTGCTGTGCTGTGTTGTGTTGTGCTGTGTTGTATATTATTATATTATAATTACATTACATTACATTACATTATATTATATTATATTATATTATACAGTATTATACAGTATTATATTATATTATTATATTATATTATTATATTATATTATACAGTTTATATTGTATTGCGTTATGTTATTTATGCTATGCTATGCTATGCTATGCTATGCTATGCTATGCTATGCTATGCTATGCTATGCTATGCTATGCTATGCTATGCTATGCTATAGTATAGTATAGTATAGTATAGTATAGTATAGTATAGTATAGTATAGTATAGTATAGTATAGTATAGTATAGTATAGTATAGTATAGTATAGTATAGTATAGTATAGTATAGTATAGTATAGTATAGTATAGTATAGTATAGTATAGTATAGTATAGTACTAATACATTATAACCACATCGTATTATCTCAGATTACATCATATTATTATTTTTTTTATTTTATTTTATTTTATTTTATTTTATTTTATTTTATTTTATTTTATTTTATTTTATTTTATTTTATTTTATTTTATTTTATTTTATTTTATTTTATTTTATTTTATTTTATTTTATTTTATTTTATTTTATTTTATTTATTTTATTTTATTTTATTTTATTTTATTTTATTTTATTTTATTTTATTTCATTTCATTTCATTTCATTTCATTTCATTTTATTTTATTTTATTTTATTTTATTTTATTTCATTTCATTTCATTTTATTATTTTATTTTATTTTATTTTATTTCATTTCATTTCATTTCATATCTTATTTTATTTTATTTTATTTTATTTTATTTTATTTTATTTTATTTTATTTTATTTTATTTTATTTTATTTTATTTTATTTTATTTTATTTTATTTTATTTTATTTTATTTTATTTTATTTTATTTTATTTTATTTTATTTTATTTTATTTTATTTTATTTCATTTCATTTCATTTCATTTCATTTCATATCTTACCTTACCTTACCTTACCTTACCTTACCTTACCTTACCTTACCCTACCCTACCCTACCCTACCCTACCCTACCCTACCCTACCCTACCCTACCTTACCTTACCTTACCTTACCTTACCTTACCTTACCTTACCCTACCCTACCCTACCCTACCCTACCCTACCCTACCCTACCTTACCTTACCTTACCTTACCTTACCTTACCTTACCTTACCTTACCCTACCCTACCCTACCCTACCCTACCCTACCCTACCCTACCCTACCCTACCTTACCTTACCTTACCTTACCTTACCTTACCTTACCTTACCTTACCTTACCTTACCTTACCTTACCTTACCTTACCTTACCTTATCTTATCTTATCTTATCTTATCTTATCTTATCTTATCTTATCTTTTTTATTTTATCTTTTTGCATCCATTCTTGCTGCTCCTCTTAGTTCCTACCCACACTTGAACAGAACACAAAGAAGATCTTCAAAAAAGAATCAAGGGTCTCTCATATACTTCTGTTTCCGAAATAAGGTCGGTTGCCTATTCCTTGTGTCAGATTGGCTGAGGAGATGGAGACATTTATTTTGAAGATATATTGCATTGAGTAGCTACAACATCTGGAGCATTTCATCATGCCAGCCACCGCAAGGAACTGAAACAGACCTGAGCAATTAGTCCATTATGCTTTTGCATAGGTAAGAGGCAAGGTGAGTCCCTCTGATTCATCACAAGTTAGTTCTCGGTGACAGCAATATTGTCACTACAAGTTGAAGGGAAAGACAAATGAGACCCAGGGCTGAGCAGTCGCTGAGCAAGGAAAGGGCCAAATGGCCCGCTTTCTCCTAATTCTACTTTGGGAGAAGGAACTCGGCCTCGGTTCTCCTGAAGAAACAACATAATAGGTGCAAGGAAGCCTAAAGGAATGTTCCCGCTTGCTCAATCATTCAAAAATGCATAGATAAATAGTGCAAGGCAGTGTTTCCAACGCAAATAATGTATATTTTACTTAATAACATTCTGGACTTCTTTCTCTGTTGGGGAAGAACAAATTTGTAGAAGAGAATATTTTTAGCTTAGGGCTCAATTGTGTGGTCCTTGGTGCTCTCAGAGTAGGAGAAGAGCAGACAGAGCCTGAGGGTGGAGTCAAGAGAGGAATCAGCCTGGGATCCTTACATTCCATATTTTCTATTCTATTCTGTTCTGTTCTGTTCTGTTCTGTTCTGTTCCGTTCCGTTCCGTTCTGTTCTTTCCTGTTCTGTTCTGTTCTGTTCTGTTCTGTTCTGTTCTGTTCTGTTCCGTTCCGTTCCGTTCCGTTCCGTTCCGTTCCGTTCCGTTCCGTTCCGTTCTATTCTATTCTATTCTATTCTATTCTATTCTATTCTATTCTATTCTATTCTATTCTGTTCTGTTCTGTTCTGTTCTGTTCCGTTCCGTTCCGTTCCGTTCCGTTCCGTTCCATTCCATACCGTTCCGTTCCGTTCCGTTCCGTTCCGTTCTGTTCTGTTCTGTTCTGTTCTGTTCTGTTCTGTTCTGTTCTGTTCCACACTTGTATCTTCCTTAAGGTGCAAGAGCAGCTGCAGCCTTAACTGAAAGAAGAAATGGAAACACGATTGAGCTGGACCCAGCTTACTTCCATCTACTAGAGCAGTGATGGCAAACCTATGGCACGCATGCCAGAGGCGGCACTCAGAGCCCTCTCTGTGGGAACACCTGCTGCCACCGCTGCCAGCTCGTGCAGGTCCATTAGGCTACTGCTGGTGCCCAGAGTGGCGGCCCCACCCAGCACAAAGGAGGCAAATCAGTTGGCTAGCAAGCTCGAGTAGAGGTGGTAGAGCACGCCACCCATGTGCTCGCTGGCCTCTGTGTGTGGGGCTGATGGTGTCAATCAGCAGCCACCCCTGCCTCGCCTTTCCCCGCAGCAATGGTATCCCCGCCCTATCCCCTGCCTCACCCCACAGGACGAGCATCCTGCTCACTGCCCCACACACAAGAGACCCCCTGGATCTCCCCCAATCCTGCCCAGCCCCCACAGGCGTCCCCCCACGAGCCACATCAAGGTGGTCACGCCCACCCTGGCCATGCCCAGTCAGTCTGCCGTGATCACCACAGCCACGGCCACCCAGTGGGTCACACCCACCCCCCTCAGGGCACAATGCTGATGCGGCCCTGGCACTTTGTCATAAATAAGTGGGTTTTGGGTTGCGGTTTGGGCACTTGGTCTCTAAAAGGTTTGCCATCACTGTACTAGAGCTATGATTGGGCATGGGTGAAATCACCCACAGGTCAGTCAGTGTTAAATAAAACAACGAGAGGGGGAACAATGCTTTTGGAGAATGATTGCTCAACCTAGCCAACTTTTGTAAGAGTGGACTTCTGAGGAATTCTAGGAGATGAAGTCCACCCATCTGAAAGTTGCTGACGTTGAGAAACATTGGTCTAGCCCAGGGGTCTTCAAAGTAGGCCCTTTGATGACTTGTGGACTTCAACTCCCAGAATTCCTCAGCCAGGCCGGGCCTACTTTGGAGACCCCTGGGCTAGCCCATTTTGCAGAGGTTGAAACTCTTGGAAGAACCTGCTATACTTTGATCAAATCAAGAGAGTGTGTAAACCATGGCCAACAGTGGTTCTGAGCACTTACAATGAGCATTGATCTCCAGCCTTCATTGTTCATTTATCTATTTCTTCTTCCCTGTGTTGTTTGGGTCAACTTTCCCTCTCCACTCTCTTGCACACCCCTTCATTGATATTTTGGCTAGCTTTTTCCATTACATGAATTACTCTTCATCTTGTCACCTATTTGCATTTCTTTTAGTCCTGGTGGCTGCATCACTATTGGATGAAGCAAAATTACTGGAGCTTGAAGCCATTTAGATTACTAAAATGGCAACCGAGTAAATCCACATTTAAAGCAAAGCCTAATCAGATATTATTACCGGGTATGTTCAAAGCAACTTCCTCATAATTCCCATATTATAAATATCCCTATGTTCTTCACCCCATCCAGCCACTAAGTTTTCATTAATAAATAGATTATCACCTTTGGTGTAAGACCCACAAATTCACAAGAATTACATTCCAAATAACTCTGATCCATAGTTTACTCAATATTGAACACAATGGGGAGATATTTCGTATCATTATCTTCCTGTTTGCTTTAATTTATGTGTCAATTATTTCCCAGGAGGTTATAATTTTTAGTTTTATTTTAGGGGGGGACACTTCAGATTAATTGCACTCATCAAATCTGAGTACAAATGCTGAGATTAAGTTGGCATTCAGCCTCTTTCTGGACTTTTCCATTAGTGGATAAAGCAACAGGTGGTGATGAAAAGTATCGCAGGTCATAAGAACATGGTCTGTCTTAATTGCACTAGATATAAATTGATTTGGCCTTAGTAATCTTTCAGATTTAATGTCAAGCCCATTTGGATTTGGAAAAATATATTGCTTAAAATGGTGAAGTACAAAATCTTGAAAACCTGCTAAGCGAATTCTTCAACTTATACCTAGCACATTTCAGAGTTACTTGGAATTTCTTGCTTATATTCCTCTACTCTACTGGTGTGAGATGCCTTGAGATGGAAAGAAAGAAAGAAAGAAAGAAAGAAAGAAAGAAAGAAAGAGAGAGAGAGAGAGAGAGAGAGAGAGAGAGAGAGAGAGAGAGAGAGAGAGAGAGAGAGAGAGAGAGAGTGAGTCTGGGAGAAGGGCTGCATATAAGTCAAAATAAAGAAAGAAAGAAGAGAGAGAGAAAAAGAGAGAAAGAAAGAAAGAGGAAGGAAGGAAGGAAGGAAGGAAGGAAAGAAAGAAAGAAAGAAAAAGAGAGAGTGAGAGAGAGAGAGAGAGAGAAAGAAAGAAAGAAAGAAAGAGGAAGGAAGGAAGAGAGAGAGAGAGAGGGGAAGGAAGGAAGGAAGGAAGGAAGGAAGGATATTCCCTGACATTAACATTATTTTGGCATTAGAGGAACAGTCTACTTTGATGGCTACTGTCCATGATGGATTGTTTCTAAGATCTAGTCCATTGTCAGCCAATACAATTTTTTGAATTACTTTAGGTCAATCCCCCTTTCTCAGCTGAACGTACCATAGAGGGCTATTCTTGTTGAAAAAATAGAATGCAACAATGTTCTAAATGCTGCCTCGAATGAAAGGCAGGATATATATTAACTTGCAATACTGCATTCTAACCATTGTGCCACCAGAGCTCTTGAGAGAGAGAGAAAAAGAGAGAGAAAGATGCGATGGAGAGAGAGAGAGAGAGAGAGAGAGAGAGAGAGAGAGAGAGAGGGAGAGGGAGAGGGAGAGAGAGAGAGAGAGAGAGATTGTAGAGAGACAAAGAAAGATAGATGATAGATGGATGATAGTTAGCAATAGCAAGAGCACTTACATACCGGTTCACAGTGCTTTACAGCCCTCTCTAAGCAGTTCACAGAGTCAGCCTATTGGCCGCCAAGAATATGGATTCTCATTTTACCAACCTCAGAAGGATGGAAGGCTGAGTCAGCCTTGAGCCAGTCAGGATCGAGCTGCTGACAGGCGGCAAAATTAGCCTGCAATACTGCATTCTAACCACTGTGTCATCACAGCTCTTGGCTGTATATCTAGGACACGGGTGTCAAACTCACCACGTCACATGACATGTTGCGATGTATCATGACTTTTTTTTTTTTGCATTGCCGGAGCTGGGGTGGTTGCAGCATCCGTATGATGCAACCGGCCCGTGGGCCAGCAGTTTGACACCCCTGATCTAGGATGGAGCCCATGTTTCAACACTGACTTACCCTAACTAGACCTAATGTCTAATTTTGAGAATTGGAAGAAGCTCAAAGACTCTGGGCTTCAAGAACAAAATGTGAGGACCAGCAACCGAGCCTGTTGCCATCTGGATGAGCCAGGGGTGCAACATGATTTCATTGTCACAACAAATCATATCTTTAAGGATATTCCTTAAGATCCATGATGGCACCGTGGTTAGAATGAAGTAGTGAAGGCTGACTCACTGCTCACTGCTAGGAGTTCAATCCTGACCGACTCAAGGTTGACTCATCCTTCCAAGGTTGGTAAAATGAGGACCCAGATTTTTGGGGGGGCAAGAGGCTGAGTCTGTAAACCACTCAGAGAGTACTACAAAGCACTATGAAGCGGTGCATAAGTCTACGTGCTTTTGCTATTGTTATTCGTCCCTCCCTCCCTCTCTCGTTTCCTCTTTTCCTCTCTGGAGGCACAGTGGTTAGAATGCAGTATTGCAGACTAACTCACTGCTCACTGTCAGGAGTTCGATCCTGACCGGCTCAAGGTTGACTCAGTCTTCCATCCTTCCTAGGTTGGTAAAATGGGGACCCAGATTGTAGAGGGCAATAGGCTGCCTCTGTAAACCACCTAGAGAGGGCTGCAAAGCATTGTGAAGCAGTATGTAAGTCTACAGTAAGTGCTTTTGCAATTACCTAAGTAGCTTAGATTGATTAGGGGACCGCATACGGGTATATGTCATCTAGGGGGACCCCATATATATCCTGTACATGCAGCTCTTTTGTCAGTCCCAAAGAAGATCAAGACCACTTCACCAGTTTGGCAGGGAGGCACAGCTTAAGGACCCATCTAGCATAAAGGATTTAGGAGATGGAACATTTATATCCCAAAGATCATCTGTCTACTCATCTAACGAGTCGTGGTGGCACCGTGGTTAGAATGCAGTATTGCAGGCTAATTCTGCCCACAGCCTGGGGGGTGAATTTATAAACCCCTCGGAGAAGGTTCGCAACTTGGGAGTCCTCCTCGATCCACAGCTGACATTGGAACATAATTTATCGGCTGTGGCGAGGGGGGCATTTGCGCAGGTTCTCCTGGTGCACCAGTTGAGTCCTTATTTGGATCGGAAGTCTCTCCTCACAGTCACACATGCTCTTGTCACCTCGAGGATCGACTACTGCAACACTCTCTACATGGGGCTGCCCTTGAAGAGTATTTGGAGACTACAATTAGTGCAAAATGCAGCTGCGCGAGCAATTGTGGGCCTTCCACGTTGTGCCCACATTTCGCCAACTCTCCGCATGCTGCATTGGTTGCCTATCGGTCTCTGAGCGCAATTCAAAGTGTTGGTTATCACCTATAAAGCCCTTCATGGCATGGGACCAGGATACTTATGGGACCGTCTTCTGCCACATACTTCCTACGACCGGTGAGAGTGCACAGGGTTGGCCTCCTCCGGGTCCCGTCAGCGAAACAATGTTGTTTGGCGGGTCCTAGGGGGGACCTTCTCTGTTGTGGCGCCCACCCTCTGGAACCAACTGCCCCTTGAAGTCCGTGTTTCTTCCATTCTCCCGGCCTTCCGAAAAAATCTTAAAACTTATCTTTGCCGGCAGGCCTGGGGATGATTGTGGATTGTCATTTGAAAGATGTATGTGTGTTGGGTGTTTATTTTAATACTTTTGTTTTGGATTTATATTACTTGCTGTTTTGTATATATTGTAAGCCGCTCTGAGTCTTCGGAGAGGAGCGGCATATAAATCTAAATAAAAGTAAAGTAAAGTAAAAGTAAAAGTTCAATCCTGACCAGCTCAAGGTTGACTTAGAGAGGGCTGCAAAGCACTGTGAAGCGTTATATAAGTCCATGTGTTATTGCTATCCCATGATACTTTTTGGGCCAAGACTGCAATGTCAACTTTGGTGGAAAAGAGAAGAGCACTCTTTAATGCAAATTGGCATGGATTTACATCAAAGTACATACTTTATGGGACGGAAGGACATTTGCCAGATGTAGTTCACTTGTGAATCATCCCGCTGAACTTTTTTTTATTTTATTTTTTTCCCAGGACTAGCACTACGGTCATTGCAATGTGAACTTTGGAGCAGGATAGATTTTACATGCATAGCACTGTCATAAATAAATCATAGAGAACTGTAATGAGAAAATATGTAGCAAGGAATAAAGCCAACCCTGATATGGAACATCAACAGTGCTTTATAATTCAATTCAGTCAAGGGCTGGGGGGAGGCAGAGAAAAGGGAGGGGGGTTGATTTGTGTGTTGTGTATTATGGAATTTTGAGAACGGGGCCAGTTTATTGCAAGCTAATATATTATTAAAATGTAGATGAAACCAATTAAGAAAGCACATTTTGGATTTCATATAATAAATAAATCATGGGTCACCAAGGAGATAGGGAATGTCAGGGATTGAAGTCAAGGAGAATTGCCAGCTTTCTCTTCCTCTCTCTCTCTCTCTCTCTCTCTCTCTCTCTCTCTCTCTCTCTCTCTCTCTCTCTCTCTCTCTCTCTCTCTCTCTCTCTCTCTCTCTCTCTCTCTCTCTCTCTCTCTCTCTCTCTCTCTCTCTCTCTCTCAGTCTTGAACTGTTTCTGAGATCCGTTCTTTGTAAGAGGATGTTCTCCATCAGCACCCTCAAGATGAACCATTGGAAAGACTCCTTTTTTATGATAAGATTTGATCTACATAGAGGGACTACATCTTCAGACATCTTCAGTTGAGCATTTATGCAGATCACTTGGGGGAAAATCTCCAACGTTCAGAGGCTTGTTATGTGCTGATTGCTTCCACAGACTTCCCAGAATATCTAAGGCTGTTCGAATTGGACTGTTCTGGATTGTTGTTGTTAGTTGCAAAGTTGTGTCTGACCCATCACGACCCCATGGACAACGTTCCTCCAGGCCTTCCTGTCCTCTGCCATCTTCTGGAGTCCATTGAAGCTCACGCCTCCTGCTTCAGGGACTCCATCCAGCCACCTCCTTCTCTGTTGTCCCCTTCTTCTCTTGCCCTCCATCTTTCCCAGCATCCGGCTCTTCTCCAGGGAGTCCTTCCTTCTCATTAGGTGGCCAAAGGACTTGAGTTTCAACTTCAGGATCTGGCCTTCTAAAGAGCAGTCGGGGTTGATCTCCTCTAGGACTGACCGGTTGGATCGCCTTGCAGTCCAGGGGACTCGCAGGAGTCTTCTCCAGCACCATAGTTCAAAGGCCTCCATTCTTTGGCGCTCAGCCTTTCTTATGGTCCAACTTTCGCAGCCATACATCTCAACTGGAAAAACCCTGGCCTTGACTATATGTACTTTTGTTGGCAGGGTGTTTTGGATAACAACTTGTAATTGTATTGCTAACTAGGTTTGCAGCCAAGAATGTTTCTCTATGTTTTGTTCTGCGATTTGCTTTCCATCCACTGCCATTCATAGCTCGGGCTTGTCTCTTCAACTTTCCCTCCAGCAGCTACCAAATTAACTCCCCAAAATCAAGAAATGGAGATTGGAGAACGAACCTCCATTCCCAGAACTGTTGTGATAAATTTCTTATCTTGGGGTGAGTGACCCAGAACGTATAATTTACAAGCATTATTCTAACTTCCATCCATTCTGCAGAAGATTTGCCTGCCAGGATCTCCTCTGTTTCAGGCCATGTCTTAATTCCATCCTCACTGGGTTGTGATCTGTTAGTACTTTGGGTAGGATTTTCACCGCATTTAGACAAACCAGCCAGTCGCTAGATGTTAATATAAAGTCAATTCTGGAGAATGATTGATGTCTGTCAGAGAAAAAAGTGAATTCTTGTTCTTTGCCGTGCCTTTCCCTCCATACGTCTGTCAGTTCAAGGTCTTCCTTCATGTCAAAGAAGGATTTAGGCAACTTGGAGTGCTTTTGCGGTTTAGGTGCAGTCCTCTTTTTGTCCAGGGCAGTCTCTATGACCCCGTTCCAGTCGCCCAGTATAATGCTAGATCTGTAGTTGAGTTGAGTTAACTTCTTGTGTATCCTTTTGTAGAATTTGCATTGTTGCTGATTTGGTGCATATATGCCCATCACCAGAATCTTCTTGTCTTCTTGTGTTATTTCGATTGCCAGGTATCTACCTTGGGGTCTGACTCTATTAGCTTAGCTATTACATGTTTCTTTACATATATAACAATCCCTTTCTTTTTTCCTGGTGCCGCTGCAACAAATTGTGCGCCCACTTTGTAGTTGATTAAATATTTTTTGGTCTGCCGCTCTGATGTGTGTTTCTTGTAGGCATATTATATTGCTTTTACCTTGTTTCAGGTAGTGAAATATTTTTCTCCTTTTCTGAGGGGAGTTTAATCCCATTAACATTCCAAGTCAAGTATTTAGTCGTCATTATCGGTTTCAGGATACTCTTGCAAGACCGCTTCTGTTCTTTCTCCTGGTTTCTTCTTTGGTCTCGTTCCCATGATATCCGGGTTGGTGCTCATGTTGTGTAGTAGGTCTTGTCTTGCTGGTCTGTGCATTTGGTAGTGGATCTTAGTAGCCTGCCCTCCGCAGACTGCCCTGTTTCCTTGTTTTTGTTGCCCTCTGTTCTCTGTGCCGTCGTATCTCGAGGTGGTCCATTCCTTTCTCCTGCTACGGTGCCGGTCTGTGCTTCTGGGTGGTTTTCTCGTTGTTCTCGGTCCCTTCCGCGTTCCAGTGGCCCTTCTGCGTCGTCCCTCGTACTGGATTGAGGACCGTCCTACTTCAGTTCCTTTTCAAGGAATTCTTTGGCTTTCTGGACAAGTTCAGGTAGTACCTTTTATTTTTATATGATCCTATGTTTAATGTTGATTGCTTTAATATTGGAAATGCGTACTGAATTTCTACCTCAGGTTATTGAATTTCTACCTCAGGATCCTTTCCTAGGGAGCATAAAAGAGTGCACTACTACTGAGACGAATTTACCTCTGAAGCTCGAGTGAACAATATGTGATAGACTAGAAACAGTAGTTAGAACATATATAAGAGGAATGTTTACTAAACCAGATGTTTACAAAGACTAATCCATAGTGTTGTATTGCAGGTTATATGATGATTGCTTTTAAATACGATATTATGTTTGATGTTGATTGTTTCAATAAAAGAATTTTTTTACAAAAACAAAAAAGTGCAGGTCACAAAGGCAGGTGATGGTTTTTGGTATCCTTCTTCAGGGAAGGAATTTTGTTCTCCCTGAAAAAAAAGGGGGGTGGGGGAGATAAGAGTTGAGCTTAACTTTAGGTTATTACCTGGACAAGGATAGAATAAAATAGACTAGACTAACTAGATTAGACTAGATTAGACTAGACTAGACTAGACTAAGAATAGAATAGAATAGAATAGAGTAGAGTAGAGTAGAGTAGAGTAGAGTAGAGTAGAGTAGAATAGAATAGAATAGAATAGAATAGAATAGAATAGAATAGAATAGAATAGAATAGAATAGAATAGAATAGAATAGAATAGAATAGAATTAGAATGGAGTGGAGTGGAATGGAATGGAATGGAATGGAATAGAATAGAATAGAATAGAATAGAATAGAATAGAATAGAATAGAATAGAATGGAATGGAATGGAATGGAATGGAATGAATGGAATGGAATGGAATGGAATAGAATAGAATAGAATAGAATAGAATAGAATAGAATAGAATGGAATGGAGTGGAGTGGAGTGGAGTGGAGTGGAGTGGAGTGGAGTGGAGTGGAGTGGAGTGGAGTGGAGTGGAGTGGAATGGAATGGAATGGAATGGAACGGAACGGAACGGAACGGAATGGAATAAAATAGAACAGAATAGAATAGAATAGAATTCAGAATAGAATAGAATAGAATAGAATAGAATAGAATAGAATAGAATAGAATAGAATAGAATAGAATAGAATGGAATGGAATGGAATGGAATGGAATGGAATAGAATAGAATAGAATAGAATAGAATAGAATAGAATAGAATAGAATAGAGCTGGAAGGGACCCTAGAGGTCTTCTAGTCGAGCCCCCTGCCCAAGCAGGAGAACTTACACCATCTCAGACAGATGATTGTCTAGTTTTTTTTCTTACAAACCTCCAGAGATGGAGCGCCCACTGTTATGTTCTGGGTGTTGAATGCAATCACGAAGACACATGGTGAAAATAAGAGTTCTTTATTCTTGTCTCTGCTCTCTTACAACCAACAACCAACAAAAGTAAAGCAGGCTTCTTTTAAAGACTAAGGACCTGGACTACGGCAAACAATGTAACTAATCATTTCTTGCCTTGTGTATGTGCACAAGGCTGGCGCTGACCAGTCTGGTCCCAGGCAGCCTTGGAATGCCCGGGACCAATGCAACATCCCGAGCCTTCTTTTTGCAGACTCAGGACACAACACCCACGATTTCTGAAGACAAGCTGTTCCACTGCTTGATTGTCCTTACTGTCAGGAAGTTTCTCCTTAATTCAAGGTTGCTTCTATCCTTGATCAGTTTCCAACCATTGTTTCTCATTCTTCCCTCTGGTGCTCTGGTGAACAACTGACCCCTTTCTGCCTTGTGGTTAAGGTTAAGGTTATGTCCTTAACAACAATAAAGAAATGCTTTGTTTACTTTCTTCCAAGTTCATGTTTTCAAAACCCAGACCTGAGGTTTTGTGGTGGACTTTCACCCATATACTCCAATCCTGATGAACTATTTTGTGATTGACTGTATGCCTCCACCAGTGGGTACCAAAAGGTGAAGATCAGTGTAACCATTCCCCACTCTCTAAAAAGTATTCTCCCTTATGACCCCTATGGAACTTCTCCTCTGGGACTATGTGACAACCTTCTCCTAACCGAAAGGTCTTCAAACTTGGCCCTTTTATGACTTGTGGACTTCAACTCTCAGAATTCCTCAGCCAGCATGCCTGGCTGAGGAATTCTGGGCGTTGAAGTCCACAAGTCATCAAAGGGCCAAGTTTGAAGACCCCTGTCCTAAGCAAACATTGAATCATGGAACCTTCATTGCCTTCTGGGACAATGCAGCCAACATTTGGTACATTGGTTTTGGTGATTGTAAAGACAGGTATGAGGGCTCGATGTAGAATTGAACAAAATGTCCAATAGATTCTGTTATGGATGACCATGTTGTCCCATATAATTAGTGTATATCTGTTGTACCATCCACACATCCATTCTTCCGTTTCTCCTTCTTAAGAATAAATATTAAGAATGAATGATGGAATTGCAATTAATTTTCTACTAAGAGTTGAATTAAATGTTATGTTAAATTGCTTTGGGGTCTAAACCCTCCCTCCCTCCCTCCCTCCCTGCCTCTTTCTTTCTTTCTTTCTTTCTTTCTTTCTTTCTTTCTTTCTTTCTTTCTTTCTTTCTTTCTTTCCTTTGTTCCTTCCTTCCTTCCTTCCTCCCTGCCTCTTTCTTTCTTTCTTTCTTTCTTTCTTTCTTTCTTTCTTTCTTTCTTTCTTTCTTTCTTTCTTTCTTTCTTTCTTTCTTTCTTTCTTTCTTTCCTTTTTCAGATGTCATCACAAATAGGTTTCTAAGAGGTAAAGATCTGAATTTGCTTTTGGTATTTTCTTGCATTTCTCACCCCAGGACTTATTTATCAATTTTTTATTTTTATCCTTTGTCTTCCTATTTAAGAATCAAGGAAGCCCCACGTGCTATTGTTTCCCTTAAGAAAGTAAGAGCAACTTTGCTAAGCTATGGCTTAGTCCATACATACTTCTGTTCACAAGAGAGGCCAAACAGGCTCCTGTAATAACCCCAGCAGAGGACAGAGAAGATATATAGTCCCGTCTCAGGCATAAAATTCGGATGGGTCAGTTTGAGCCAATCACCAGGAGATGGTGAGTTTTTAGGCATGAAAGCCAGCTCGGTAGCTCTGGGCCAATCACCAGGAGACGGTGAGTTCTAGTCCCAACTTAGGCACGAAAGCCAGCTCAGTAACTTTGGGCCAATCACTAGGAGACTGTGAGTTCTAGTCCCATCTTAGGCACAAAAGCCAGCTCAGTAACTTTGGGCCAATCACTAGGAGACTGTGAGTTCTAGTCCCATTTTAGGCACAAAAGCCAGCTCAGTAACTTTGGGCCAATCACTAGGAGACTGTGAGTTCTAGTCCTGCCTTAGGCACGAAAGCCAGCTCAGTAACTTTGGGCCAATCACCAGGAGACAGTGAGTTCTAGTCCCATCTCAGGCATGAAAGCCAGCTGGGTAACTCTGGGCCAACGACCAGGAGATGGTGAGTTCTAGTCCCGCCTTAGATGTAAAAGCTGGTTGGGTAACTTTGAGCCAATCACCAGTCAAATGAAACATCTCAGTTTTAATAAACTTTGGTCCAGTTACCATGATTTAACCTTTCAACATACTTTTGGCCTGGATGATTGAAACTTCATTTAGATATTGCTTTTCATTTTGGGGAGAAGACCTCACCACCTCCACCCCTGGCAGTCTGTATGGCAAGAGTTGGTTCATTCCAAAGGCTCTCTGACTCTCCCCCTCTCCAAAATTTTCATTTTGACTGAAGGAGGTACCTGGATGAGTAATGAAACCTCTCCGTGTGTTAAACTTTGGTCTAGTTGTCATGACTGAACCTTTTTTTTTTGTTTTACATATTTTGGGGAGGCTTTCAAATGGTTATGCTGGAAAACCTTCTGCCTGGGGTTTCGATTCTTGCTCTGACACTTGACCTTAAGAGTTCCTTCCAAGAACCATTCTGGGAATTGAATTCTGAAGATCTGAAAAGATGTCACATGGAAGAGGGTGAAGGCCAATCCCTTGGCATTCCAGAGTGCAGGTCATGGAAGAATGAAAAGGAGGGAAGGAGGGAGGAAGGAAGGAAGGAAAGAAAGAGGAAGGAAGGAAGGGAGGGAGCGAGGGAGGGATATAAAGGGAGGGAGGGGGAGAGGGAATGGAGAGAAGGAGGGAGGAAGGAAGGAAGGAAGGAAAGAAAGAGGAAGGAAGGAAAGAAAGAGGAAGGAAGAAAGGAAGGAAGGAAGGGAGGGAGGAAGGGAGGGAGGGAGGGAGTGAGGATGGGAGGTGGAAGGAAGGAAGGAAAGGGAGGGGTTGGAGGGAGGGAGGGAGGAAAGAAGGAGGGAGGAAGGGAGGGAGGGAGGAGGAAGGTGGGAGGGAGGGAGGGAGGAAGGGAGGGAGGGAAAGAGAGAGAGAGAAAGCTTAGTGTTGGGGTGAGAAAATAGCAGTGAAGAAAAACGCACATCACAAAACGAATCTACTTCCTTAACAAAATTGCAGTGAATCAGGGAAATGGCCTGGCATGAAAATTAACCCATATTCTCATTATACCGTTAAGTGGCCATTTCAGATGCTGCTGTACTCAGCTGATAGTTTACAATCTGAAAATGTGCAAATGATGCTGACAACATTGGCACTGCTTTTATTGACCCCTGTCACACATGGGTTTCCCCTTCCCCCCCCCAAAAAAAAAACAAGGATTCGCAGAGACAGAAGGGCTGGCTGGAAACGCTCTTAGGGAACAAGCATGGAGGGAGGCTGGTTTCTTTCTTTTCCAAGTGTTGGGAGGAGGCTCACGGAACCCACTTCCTGCTCTTGGAATGCTGAAACCACCATTTGCAAACCGGAGATGTACAAATGGGCTGCAGGTTAATGAAATGGTCTACAGTCCTTAGTCACTAAGAGGGAAACGTAAGATACAAGGCCTCTTTCAATGGGTCCATGATTCTGTTCTGTTCCATTCCGTTCCATTTCATTATTTCATTATTTCTTATTCTTATTTGACTGGACCTT
Organism: Bothrops alternatus; assembly: GCA_034064705.1. NCBI lineage: Eukaryota > Metazoa > Chordata > Lepidosauria > Squamata > Viperidae > Bothrops > Bothrops alternatus. Next base: position 67,119 of record JARGCV010000728.1, read on the forward strand.
CAACAGGGAAGGGACACAGGGCAGAAAAACATCCTGCAATCAAGAAGGCGCCACCCCCATTTGCACCACTCAGGTGACCCTGAGGACACAGGTCAACCTCCAGATGGCCTCAAGGACTCTCTAAAAGGAGGCAAATGACCAGCTGTCTGCAAGGAGTATAAATCCTTCCATTTCCCCCACCATCCACTCAGAGCTGAAGAAGCTTCTGAGATGAAGACTGAAACATCTTCAAAGAAAAACAAAGTCCAGTTGCCTGCTGAAAGAATCACCTTTAGGACAACCATGACCTGGATGACTGAGAATCTCCATAGATATTTAGCTATGCCCTTTGGGATGAACACCCTTCAAATGGTGAGGGAGGGTGAACGGATTTCCAGAAAACATTGCAGTCTCCAGGAACCATTTGTGCTCCAGCTTCAGCTGCAGACAACACAGACTCATCCCCAACAACTTGCACCCGTCTTCAACAGTGAAGAGATACAGGGCAGAAAAACATCCTGCAATCAAGAAGGCTGCACACCCATTTGCACCACTCAGGTGACCCTAAGGACACAGGTCAACCTCCAAATGGCCTCAACGACTCTCTAAAAGGATGCAAATGACCAACTGTCTGCAAGGAGTACAAATCCTTCCATTCCCCACCATCCAGTCAGAGCTGAAGAAGCTTCTGAAAGATGAGAAGCGAAACGTCTTCAAAGAAAAAAACAAGAAAGTTTAAATTGACTAAGAATGTACTTTTTGAATTGATGGGTTTATTGATATAAAAACTATTATTTTTAATATGATGATTTGTTTGTTTGATGTCCAATGGATTGAAATGACGTAAGGTTTGATATTATCTTTTCAGCTTAAAAAGTAAGAGAAAAGGGGGTGATTAATGGAATATGTATATTAAATTGATTAAGAATGTGTTTTTTTTAAAAAAAGTAGAGTGATAGGTTTATTTGTTAAGAAAATTATTATGTAATATTGAGTTAATCTAATAAAATGATCTGTTTGTTTGATAATATAGATGTGATTAGTTATGAAAATTAACTGGATGAAATTTGAATTCTGTCAAATGGATTGAAATGATTTAAGGTTGGACTTTATTTTGTCAGTTTAAATAAATTGATTGATTGATGGATTAGATACATATAAAATAGATTAATATTTTATTTTAAATAAGGGATATTAGTGGAAGAAGAAATAAATAAGATCTATGATAAAATTAAGGAATTAGAATATATTTGGAAGGGATACCCGAACTGATAATGTTTGTACTTAAAGTTATTTTGATTATGATAGTGTAAATTTATAAAGCTTTAAAAACAGGTTTAGGTTGAATAAATTTAAGCTAGAATTCGATTATTTTAAATAAAATATGATACTGGAGGGAAAAAGAGAGGGAATATTTGATGTATTGATTGAATTATGTATATATGTTTTGTCTGCGGATGTTTGACCACCCTAACACCACGGTGTGTCTTGAGTATTTTGTTTTAAAAATCAAAAAACCAGTAAAACTTGTCTTAAAAAAAAAGAAAAGAAAGAAAAACAAAGAAAGTCCAGTTGCCTCGTTGGGAGCAAAGAAAAAAAAAACACCTTTGGGAAACACACAGTTTGTGAACATGATTAATATTTGTGAACTTGATTAATCTTTATATGTTATTTAGGTGTAAGGGTGTAGGTCTCTACCTATGTTGTATATAGCATGTTTTAAATGTGTGCTATGTACATGTACACTTGGAGAGGAAGCAACTCAATTTCATTTTTAATTTGTGCCCTTGTGCCCACAGGGGAAAAAAAATGACAATAAAGGTTATCTAATCACTTAGGGCTTTCCAGCAATCTTGAGAAAATGGCCAGAATTTGAGGGGTGGATTTATTTTTATTTATTTTTTCCCCCTCAAGGAAATTTTTGAAAGAGAAGATGCAAATGGCTTCTCTCCTTTTTCTTGTCTTTCTTTAATTTGTCGCCAACGTTTGTTTGTTTGACTTTTCCAGTGTTTGCGATAAACAAGCTCTCCGATAAAACCATAAAATTCCGTTCCCCCCCACCCCCCCAGTGAGTTGCCAACCTTTTTCCAAGCGGAGCCGAGCAAGCAAGGAAGAAAACAAACTGCAAAACAAAATACGGTGTGTGTGTGTGTGTGTGTGTGTGTGTGTGTGTTTGTGTGTGTGTGAAAGGTAACACCTATTTTCATTATTTATGGCATTTTAAAAAAATCTACTGTGCAAACTGTGTGGTGTGAATAACAGCCGAAGAGATTGTTGCTCTCCTTTTGTCTGAGGTCGACTTATTTTAGAAAAAACATTCTGGCTTCCTATGAAATATGGAAATTGTGGGCTGAGTTAAATGTTGTGGAAGGAACAAGATCATGCGAAATATTAGTACCGCTTTATAAAAACCCTAGTAAGACCACACCTGGAATACTGCAGCCAGTTTTGGTCACCATATCACGAAAAAGATGTTGACACCTTGGAAAAAAAAATCAAGAAGAGCAACTAAGATGATCCAAAACCTGGAGACTAAAAAACATATGAAGAACGGCTGCAGGACTTGGGTTTGGCCAGTGTGAAGAAAAGAAGAAATAGGGGAGACATGATAGCAGTATTCCAAAATCTGAGGTACTGCCACAAGGCAGAGGGGGTCAGGTTGTTTACCAAAGCACCAGAGGGAAGGACGAGAAACAATAGTTAGAAACTGATCAAAGAAAGAAACAACCTGGAATTAAGGAGAAACTTCCTGACAGTAAGAACAGTTAACCAGTGGAACAGAAGTTGCCTTCAGAAATTGTGGGTGCTCCATCACTGGAGGTTTTTAAGAAGAGACTGGACAGTCACTTGTCTGAGATGGTATAGATTCTCCTGCTTGAGCAGGGGGCTGGACTAGAAGACCTCCAAGGTCCCTTCCAGCTCTCTTCTCTTCTCTTCTCTTCTCTTCTCTTCTCTTCTCTTCTCTTCTCTTCTCTTCTCTTCTCTTCTCTTCTCTTCTCTTCTCTTCTCTTCTCTTCTCTTCTCTTCTCTTCTCCTCTCCTCTCCTCTCCTCTCCTCTCATCTCATCTTGTCTCGCCTAGTCATCAGGAGAGAAGCAACCTAGAATTAAGAAGAAACCTCCTGACATTGAGGACAACTAACCAGTGGAACAACCTACCTCCAGAAATGGTGAATGCTCCAACACTGGAGGTTTTTAAGAAGAGAGTGGACAGCCATTTGTCTGAGATGGTATAAGTTCTCCTGCTTGAGCAGGGGGCTGGACTAGAAGACCTCCAAGGTCCCTTCTAACTCTCTTCTCTTCTCTTCTCTTCTCTTCTCTTCTCTTCTCTTCTCTTCTCTTCTCTTCTCTTCTCTTCTCTTCTCTTCTCTTCTCTTCTCTTCTCCTCTCCTCTCCTCTCCTCTCATCTCATCTCATCTTGTCTCGCCTAGTCATCAGGAGAGAAGCAACCTAGAATTAAGAAGAAACCTCCTGACATTGAGGACAACTAACCAGTGGAACAACCTGCCTCCAGAAATGGTGAATGCTCCAACACTGGAGGTTTTTAAGAAGAGAGTGGACAGCCATTTGTCTGAGATGGTATAAGTTCTCCTGCTTGAGAAGGGGCCGGACTAGAAGACCTCCAAAGTACCTTCTAACTCTCTTCTCTTCTCTTCTCTTCTCTTCTCTTCTCTTCTCTTCTCTTCTCTTCTCTTCTCTTCTCTTCTCTTCTCTTCTCTTCTCTTCTCTTCTCTTCTCTTCTCGTCTCGTCTCGTCTCGTCTCGTCTCGTCTAGTCTAGTCTAGTCTAGTCTAGTCTAGTCTAGTCTAGTCTAGCCATCAAGGAGAGAAGCAACCTGGAATTAAGAAGAAACTTCCTGACAGTGAGGACAATTAACCAGCTTGCCTCCAGAACTCATGGGCACTCCATCTCTGGAAGTTTTTAAGAAGAGACTAGACATCCACCTGCCTGAGATGGTATAGGTTCTCCTGCTTGAGCAGGGGGCTGGACTGGAGAACCTTCCAGTCCCTTCCAATTCTATTTTATTCAACTAACTAACCATCCAATATATACAGGTAATCCTCAATTTACAAAAAATTGTTTAGTGACTGTTTGAAGTTACAACAGCATTGATAAAAAAAGTGTCTTCGGACTATTTTTTCACACTTAAGACGATGGCCACATCCCCCCAGGGTCACATGATCAAAATGCAGAGGGTTGGCAACTGACTTGTATTTATGACGGTTGCAGCATCCCCAGAGTCACGTGATCCCGTTTTGCAACCTTCTGACAAGCAAAGTCCATGGGGGAAGACAGGTTAACCTTCACCATCACGTTACGAAATGAACCACCGCGGCGACCCGCTTAACAACGGCGGCAAGAAAAGTCGTAAAACGGGGCAGAGCTCACTTTAAACAGCCATCTCGGTTAACGACAGAAGCATTCGGCTCAGTGGCCATCTACCTGTATTCTCTCTGTGTTTTTGTCTCCAATTTACAGGAGGTTCTTGACTTACGACTGCAACGGACCCCAAAATTTATGCTGCTAAGTGAGACAGTTGTTGGACTTGTTAAACCATCCAAGTTCTTTATGTGGGAATATGACAGAGACTCCTGTTTGTTTGTTTGTTTGTTTGTTTGTTTGTTTGTTTGTTTGTTTTCCTCCCAAGCTTTGGCCAAGCTTGAAATTTTGTCCATGAAATGTAAAAAAGATGCTGAGACTCTGGAAAGAGTGCAGAGAAGAGCAACAAAGATGATTAGGGGACTGGAGGCTAAAACATATAAGGAACGGTTGCTGGAATTGGGGATGTCTAGTTTAACGAAGAGAAGGATGAGAGGTGATAGCAGTGTTCCGATATCTCAGGGGCTGCCCCAAAGAAGAGGGAGTCAAGCTGTTCTCCAAAGCATCTGAAGGTAGGACAAGAAGCAACAGAAGGAAGCTAATGAAGGAGAGAAGCAACATAGAACTAAGGAGAAACTTCCTGACAGTGAGAACAATTAACCAGTGGAACAACCTGCCTCCAGAAGTGGGGAATGCTTCTACATTGGAAGTTTTTAAGAAGAGACTGGATAGCCATTTGTCTGAAATGGTATAGGGTTTCCTGCCTGAGCAGGGGGTTGGACTTGATGACCTCCAAGGTCCCTTCCAACTTTGTTATTGTTATTATTAAATGCACATCACCAAGTATATTCAGGAACGGAGAGTTTGCAAAATGTTTCTTTGTCTGTTTGATTTCTGCATTTCGCTGTGGCAGTTTAGAATTCTGTCTGTGCTTTCATCTTTCATCTGTTTTCATTTCTGGCTATTTTATAATGCTGTTCAGCTGTTCTGTTTTTTTGTTTTTTTTTCCCCTGACGTCACCTTGATGATTTATTTAGGAAGTGATTTTATCAACTCCTGTGTAGTTTTTTTTCCCCTTTTCTCCCAAAAATTGGATTCCAATATCTTAGCACCCGCGGACATAAGTTCTGAAAGCATACAGTCTTTGTTGTATAGAATCATTTCATTCTCCCCTCACTCTCTCTCTTTGTCTCTTTTCCATTTTGTGCATTCCCCCCCCTATTTATTTGTGCGTAGGAAGTCACAGCCCTCTTTTTCATCAGCTGGATAGAAAAAGAAGAAAAGACAGATAGAGACAGAAGAAGGAAGGAAAGAAGGAAGGAAGGAAGGAGAGAGGGAAATAAAAAGAAAGAAAGAGAGAAAGAGAGAAAGAGAGAAAGAAAGAAAGAAAGAAAGAAAGAAAGAAAGAAAGAAAGAAGGGAGGGAGGGAAATAAAAAAGAAAGAAAGAGAGAGAAAGAGACAGAGAAAGAGAAAGAAAGAAAGAAAGAAAGAAAGAAATAAAGAAAGAAAGGAGGGAGGGAGGGAGGGAGGGAGGGAGAAAGAGACAGCAAGAGAGAAAAAGACAGAACAAGAAAGAGAAAGGGAGAGAGAGAGAGAAAGAGAGAAAGAGAGAAAGAAAGAAAGAAAGAAAGAGAAAGAGAGAGGAGAAAGAGAAAGAAAAAGAAAGAGAAAAAGAACAAGAATAAGAGAGAGAGAGAGAGAAAGAAAGAAAGAAAGAAAGAAAGGAGGGAGGGAGGGAGAGAGGGGAGGGAGGGAGGGAAATAAAAAAAGAAAGAGAGAGAAAGAGAAAGAAAGAAAGAAAGAGAAAGGGAGGGAGGGAGGGAGAAAGAAAGAGAGAGAAAGACAGAACAAGAAAGAGAAAGGGAGAGAGAGAGAAAGAGAGAGAAAGAAAGAAAGAGAAAGAGATAGAGAAGGAGACAGAGAAAGAAAAATAGAAAAAGAACAAGAATAAGAGAGAAAGAGAGAGAAAGAAAGAAAGAAAGAAAGAAAGAAAGAAAGAAAGAAAGAAAGAAAGAAAGAAAGAAAGAAAGAAAGGAGGGAGGGAGGGAAATAAAAAAGAAAGAAAGAGAGAGAAAGAGAAAGAAAGAAAGAGAAAGGGAGAGAAAGGGAGAAAGAGAGAGAAAGAAAGAGATAGAGAAGGAGAAAGAGAAAGAAAAAGAGAAAAAGAACAAGAATAAGAGAGAAAGAGAGAGACACACACACACACACACACACACAGAGAGAGAGAGAGAGAGAGAGAGAGAGAGAGAGAGAGAGAGAGAGAGAAGAAAGAGAGAAGAAAGAGAGAAGAAAGAGAGAAGAAAGAGAGAAACAGAAAGAGAGAGTTTGGGAAGTTGTTAACAGCAGCCTAAATTATCTAGCGAAATCAAAGAAATTTACTGCACCCCATATTTCCTCCAATGCAACATGCTCTGTTTAATGGCGGAAACATTCCAGCCCCTTGCAGCCCCATTAAAGGGATGCTCCTTTCCCCCCAAATGCCCCACGGCCATCAATCAAGGATCTTGATTGGCATTTGGAATGCCCCATTATCCTGGCAGGAGTTGGCATCTCCCCGAATGGCTCAAATTACCATATCCCAGGACAGCAGAATCTGCTAGAAGCAATTCCCCTCCCTCTCTTTGGATGGCATTCATAGCAATAGGCAGCCTGGTGCCAAAACACTCGGGGGTTGGGGAGTGGGGGTGGGGTGGATGGAGGTGGAGGGGAGGGGTGAGTTTAAAATAAATAAATTTAGCCTCTCCCACTCCTCCCAACGTCTGTCATCTTGATGGCCTACCATCTTCTTAAGGGTCAGTTGAGGTCCACCTGGCCTCGGAGAAGGAGTTAGGACAAAGTCCCCATGTGTTGTTGTTGTTGTTGTTGTTGTTGTTGTTGTTATTATTATTATTATTATTATTATTATTATTATTATTATTATTGATCATCGCACACTCAGCCAGATGTTCAGACTGGATTTGGCATTTTTGTCTACCTATTGAGTCCTCTCCAAGGACCTGGGATAGGCTGATGTGGATGTTTGATGGTATTACAGGTATCGTCGCAGGATGGAAGCAGTTCCTAGTAAGGCCGCCTTTTGCAATTGACTAATGGCAAATTTGTCAGTGCCAATGATGGTGTTCAAGTGGTGCTCCAGTTGTTTTGGGATTGCACCCAAAGTGCCTATTACTATTGGTACTACCTTTGCTTGCTTTTGCCACAGTCTTTCTATTTCTATTTGTAGGTCTTTGTTATCTATTATTATTATTATTATTATTATTATTATTATTATTATTATTATTATTATTATTATTAGTAGTAGTAGTAGTAGTAGTAGTAGTAGTAGTAGTAGTAGTAGTAGTAAAGATAGCTCTGATTTCTTTTCTTTTTGCCCAGTTGGGCTTTCTACGTTAGGCCTACTCTGGATAATGGGATAATCGCCCTCTTTCAATTTGATAGCAGCCACTCCATCCAGAAAGAGCCCAGAGTGCTTTGCAAATGGTAGACTTGGTGGAATTGGACATGACAGCTGCTTTAAGCCAAAAAATATAAAAAATACCAAATAAAATCCCTCCGTTGAAAGCTCTAATTTTCAGAAGGCTTTTGACAGCTTTGATAGGAAAGGCACACAGCTGCATCCACTGCCATTGCAGATCGCACCAGGATCAACATTGTGTGTGTTGTATGTGCCTCCCATTGTAGGATTAAAAGACTAATGCAAAGGGAGGATGCTGATCTGTATATTCAATTCTCGACGAGGGCCGTAACAAAAGTGATTATATGTAGCTAGGAGGCTGCCAAATCCAAAGAAGAAGCAGCAATGTTTTTAAGCGAAATATATCCCCGGATAAAGTGAGAATAGATCCTGGCAGACCGTCGGCAATCTTTGGTGGACCCTAACCAAACCCCGGTGGAGCCGTTCCATGAGTTATTAAGGAAAATAATTTTAAAGGCTGGCTGTGAATGTTATATTTCTGATTGCAATAATTAACTGCTATTTCATTAGGCCAATGTTTAAAACCAGCAACTTGGCTTTAAACATTAATTGAATGAGTTCCCGGGTACTTGAAACCTTTTAACAGAGAGTTGTCCTGTGTGACAACTTCTCATCATCTGGAGTAGTTAGAAATATTTAGAAATGTTTGGAATAACAGAGTTGGAAAGGACCTTGCAGGAGACCCTACACCATCCCTGACCGATGGCTGCCCAGTCTCTTCTTGAAAGCTTCCAGTGATGAAGCTCCCACAACATCTGAAGGAAATCTGTTCCATTGGTTGATTGTTCTCACTGTCAGAAAATTTCTCCTTATGTCTAGATTGAATCTCTCCTTGATCAGTTTCCATCTGTTATTCCTTGTCCGGCCTTCAGGCCCTTTGGAAAATAGGTTGACCCCTTCCTCTCTGTGACAGCCCCTCAAATATTGAAACACTGTTATCATGTCCTCCCTTGGTCTCTCTCTTCACTAGACTAGCCATGCCCAGTTCCTGTAACCGTTCTTCGTATTTTTTAGCCTCCATTCCCCTAATTATCTTTGTTGCTCTTCTGTGCAGCTTTTGTAGAGTCTCAACAACTTTTTTATAGTGTGGAGACCAAAACTGGTTGCAGTAGTCTAGGTGTGGTCTTACTAAGGCTTTATAGAATGGTATTAGTATGCTTAATAGAAACAGATATAGGGCTTTTTTTTATTTACGATGCCCCTCATCTATCGATATAAGATAACATTTGTATTTCAGGGTTGAACTGTGGGGTCTTTGGTATTCCCTGAGCTTGGCTGCTTGGTTGAAGAATTTTATTACCCAACAAGGTGATAGTGCTAGAAGGGAGAGGAGGAGGAGGAGGAGGAGGAGGAGGAGGAGGAGGAGGAGGAGGAGGAGGAGGAGGAGGAGGAGGATGACGACTGTGGGGTCCTTGGTGCTCTCTGAGTTTGGTAGTTTTCTTACAGATGTTTCATGACCCAACTAGGTAACATCATCAGTGCTAGAAGGGAGTGGGGTTTCTCTCTGTTTATATATAAGTGGCTTGCCCTGCCATGTTGGCACAGTGGTTGGAGAAGTCAACTCCTTCTTCTCTGTCACAGCATTTCAAATATTGGAAGACTGCTATCAGGACACCCCTAGTCCTTTTCTTGGCTAGACTAGACATACCATGTTGTCACCTTGGGATGAGGTGGGTGGCAAACCAATTTAAGAAATAGAATGTAAAAATAAAATAGTTCCCGCGTTCATTCGTCGTGCGGTTTAGCCTCAGTCTAGGGCAGTGGTGGCGAACCTATGGCGCAGGTGCCAGAGGCGCCACTCGGAGCTCTCTCTATGGGCACACGTGCCATTGCCCCAGCCTTGCCTCTCCCCATGACCCCCTCCTCTCCAGCAGCCCCCCTGGAGGAGAGTCGCCCTCAAGCGTGGGCCACATGGAGCAGCGCAGTCAAGGACATGGCAGCTAAGCAGCGTAGATAAGAATCTGCCCTCATGCCCCATCATGCACAGTTGATGCTGCGGGATGCGGACAGAGGGCGTGGCTGCCATGCTGCTGCTGGGATGCCTGGGAGATCTGCGGCGGGCCCTGGAGGCGGTGAGTGGTCCTGTGTGCAGGTGGGGTGGGGGATGGGGGGCAGAGCAGGGGTGGGGCAGGGGGGTGGAGCGGGGGCAGGACTGGTTTTTGGACACTCGGTCTCTAAAAGGTTCACCATCACTGATATAGGGCTTCCTTTGGTCATTTCTTTTCTCATGAAAATTTGAATTCTCCCATCTTTCCCTTTAACATCCGATGGTGGATTGATCAAATTAGCCGTCTTTTCATCTAAGACATTCCCTAAAGAAGCTTGTTTTTTTTTTTACAAAAGATGAAATGACCCTTCAGAACAGGTTCTCGTAGTTTAACGTAATCAAGCATACAAAGGCTGAGCAAAACAAAGGAGGATTGATACAATGCACCGGAGCATTAATTAAAAGGAGCTAAGTAACTCGGTAACCAGAAAAAAAAAAAGAAAAGAAAAAATCCTTTCTCACTTTCTCTTCAACCACACTGTAAAAAAAAAAAAAACACCTCAATTGATTACAGAGGGAGTTTGGTTTTGGAAGCATTTTTTGTTTTACTATTGTATATCTAAGATATTTAGATAGACAATTCTGAATAGAACATAGAACATAGAATAATCAAATATCAGAATAGGATAGGATAGGATAGGATAGGATAGGATAGGATAGGATAGGATAGGATAGGATAGGATAGGATAGGATAGGATAGGATAGGATAGAAAACATAGAATAGAATAGAATAGAATAGAATAGAATAGAATAGAATAGAATAGAATAGAATAGAATAGGAGTAGAATAGAATAGAATAGAATAGAATAGAATAGAATAGAATAGAATAGAATAGAATAGAATAGAATAGAATAGAATAGAATAGAATAGAATAGCTATAGGAATGTAGAATAGAATAGAATAGAATAGAATAGAATAGAATAGAATAGAATAGAATAGAATAGAATAGAATATGGACTAGACTAGACTAGGAATAGAATAGAATAGAATAGAATAGAATAGAATAGAATAGAATAGAATAGAATAGAATAGAATAGAATAGAATAGAATAGAATAGAATAGAATAGAATAGAATAAGAGAAGAGAGAAGAGAAGAGAGAAGAGAAGAGAAGAGAAGAGAAGAGAAGAGAAGAGAAGAGAAGAGAAGAGAAGAGAAGAGAAGAGAAGAGAAGAGAAGAGAAGAGAAGAGAAGAGAAGAGAAGAGAAGAGAAGAGAAGAGAATCTGGAAGGGATCTTGAAGGTCTTCTAGTGCAATCCCCTTGTTGAGCAGGAGAACCTATACCACCTCAGACAAGTGACAGTCCAGTTTTTTTTTTTGACAGTCTCAAATGATGGAGAACCTACAACTTCTGAAGGCGAGCTGTTCCATTGTCCTGGCGGTGCAGTGGTTAGAATGCAGTACTGCAGGCTACTTCTGCTGACTGCCGGCTGCTAGCAGTTCGGCAGCTCAGTTCTCACTGGCTTAAAGTTGACTCAGCCTTCCATTCTTCTGAGGTCGGTAAAATGAGGACCCAGGTTGTTGGGAGCAAGTTGCTGACTCTGTAAAACATTTAGAGAGGGGCTGTAAGCAGTATATAAGTCTAAGTGCTATTGCTATAGATAGACGATAGAAATAGATAGATAGATAGATAGATAGATAGATAGATAGATAGATAGATAGATAGATAGATAGATAGATAGATAGATAGATAGATAGATAGATAGATAGATAGATGGATGGATGGATGGATGGATGGATGGATGGATGGATGGATGGATGGATGGATGGATGGATGGATGGATGGATGGAGGGAGGGAGGGAGGGAGGGACGGACAGACAGACAGACAGACAGACAGACACAGTACATAGATGGTGGATAGATATCTAGGCAGGCAGGCAGATCGTTGTTAGAAGTTTGATCCTGACCGGCTGAAGGTTGACTCGGCCTTCCATCCTTCCGAGGTCAGTAAAATGAGGACCCAGATTGTTGGGGGCAAAAATTCTGACTCTGTAAACTGCTTAGAGAGGACTGTAGAGCACTATGAAGTGGTATATAAGTCTAAGTGCTCTTGCTATTAGCTGATTGTTTTTGCTGTTAAGAAATTTCTCCTTAGTTCTAGGTTGCTTCTCTCCTTGGTTAGTTTCCATCCATTGTTCCTTGGCTTGCTTTTGGTGCTTTGGAATATAGTTTGACCTACCCTATTCTTTGTGTCAGCCTATCTAATACTGATATCATGTCCTCCCCCTCCCATACCCATTTGCTGTTACCATTCTTCATATATTTTAGCCTTCGGTCCCCTGATCATTCTTGTTTTGCTCTTCTTTGCACTCTTTCCAAAGTCTCAACACCTTTTTTCTATTGTGGTGACCAGGACTGGATGCAGCATTCGAAGTATGGTTTTACTAAGGCTTTGTAACACTTTGTAAAATATTTGTAAATATGTTTTAATGCAATATATTACAAAATAATATCATAAGCCTTTAAGAAGTTTTACATGGGATCCGATGAAGTTTCACACAGGAATATAACATGTGCAGGTATGCTTGTAAGTTATTTATTTGTTAGCTGCTTTGCAATATTTTTGCAGTAGTATACAACAAATCCTTTGAAAACACAGAATAATAGCAAAGTGAACAGGCGTGAGATTTATGAGGTTGCCCAACTCAACCAGTGTGATTTTGGATTGAGTTCAGCATAAAATAATAAATCAAAGAAGGTGGGGGGGAAATCCCATATAACAATAAACAATACAATATATAAATATCATATGTGAAATGGCAACCAAGCACACAAGAAAACAATTGCAATAGCAAGGGAATATGACAACACTTTTGCATGAGGAAAAACATTTCAAGGTTCACAATTATGTTAGAAGTTAATTTTGGAAGGAAGGAAGGAAGGAAGGAAGGAAGGAAGAAAGGAAGAAAGGAAGGAAGGAAGGAAAGAAAGAAAGAAAGAAAGAAAGAAAGAAAGAAAGAAAGAAAGAAAGAAAGAAAAAAGGAAAAAGAGAGAGAGGGAAGAAAGGAACAATGGAGGGAAGGAAGGAAGGAAGGAAGAAAAAAGAAAGAAAGAAAGAAAGAAAGAAAGAAAGAAAGAAAGAAAGAAAGAAAGAAAGAAAGAAAGAAAGAAAGAAAGAAAGAAGTTGTGGAAGCTCCATTGTTTGAGGTGTTCAAGTGTGGACAATCATTTGTCCAGGATGATAGAAGGATGTCTATTTAAGGCAAGGGGTTGAACTAGAAAGTTTCCATGGTCCCATCCCAGTCCTATGATTGTACAAACCCAGATTTCTCAATTATTTGCCTAGCACTTTAGTTTGTTCATTTACTTATTTATTCATATATATATATATATATATATATATATATATATATATATATATATATATATATATATATATATATATATATATATATATATATATATATATATATATATATATATATATATATATATATATATATATATATATATATATATATATTGATTTATTTTATTAAATAGATTGATATGGCCACCCAACAGGCACAGGGTGATTCTTTAAGCACTGCACCACAGTTAGTTCACAAACCGTATAAAGACTTAGTAAGACCCCACCTGGAATACTGCATCCTGTTGTGATCAATTACCACACTATAGAAAAGATGTTGAGACTTAGGAAAATGTGCAGAGAAGAACAACTAAGATGATTAAATGTCTGGAAACCTAAATGAAGAACGGTTGCAGGAATTGGGTATGGCTAGTCTAAAGAAAAGAAGTTTCAAGTTTCAAGTCTTCTCCTAAGACCCAGGGCGGCTCACAACAACAATAAAATAATACAATAAAAATTTAAAAATTAATTTCATTCACACCACATACAAACGCAATCAGCTGACAGTCACTGATGGCGCGACACTCTTAGGGCCCAGGGGCAGAGCACTGCTCATACGCCCCAAGCCTGTCGGCATAGATGCATCTTCAGGAGTTTCCGGAAAGCTAGGAGGGAGGGAGCAGTACGAACCTCCGAGGGAAGCTGGTTCCAGAGGGCTGGGGCAGCAACGGAGAAGGCCCTTGTCCTAGGCCCCGCCAGATGACATTGTCTAACAGACGGGACTCATAGGAGGCCAACCCTATGCGCCCTAACCGGTCGCTGGGATTCATGAGGCAGGAGACGGTCCTGCAAGTATCCTGGTCCATTGCCAGATGAAGGACCAGGGGTGACAGGATAGCAGTGTTCCAATATTGAGGGGCTGCCAAAAAGAAGAGGAGGGGGTCAACCTATTTTCCAAAGCACCTGAAGGCAAGACAAGAAAATGATTGGAAAGTAACCAAGGAGAGAAGCAATCTAGAACGAAGGAGAAAATTATTAATGGTGTGTGCACTCAATCAATGGCTTGCCTTCAGAGGTTGTGGGTGCTCCATCACTGGAGGCTTTCAAGAAGAATCAGGATAGCCATTTGATATAGAGTGTCCTGGTTCCGACAGATGTTCCTCTTCAAAGAACTTCGAGGCATTGTTTACCTTAAAGAATCTTTATTCAAATAACATGGCATCGGCACGTACATGGTCGAAGCCAAAACCTGAATTCCCCTCCCCTAAACTCATAGTATCCAAACACAATTCCCTCCTCCAATTGACAGTCATAAATCACATTCTCCAATTAGTCTGAAATGCAAACCTTCCCTCCAGTTGTCTAACCCGCCATTCCTTATCTTCTCTTATTTCAAACAACCTTGAAGAATACTCTACTGCAATGTTGTTATGTCTAACTAATCCCCATACACATTCTTCCCCCTCCCCCCAGCATCATCTAATTCTAACTCTAAAAGTAACACACAGGTTAAAGAGAAAATGGCTGCATCTTCATATATTGTCAAAGCAAGAATATCCGATATTAGCAGTGTTGACATCGGGTTCTTAAGCAGGAGTTGTACTAGAAGACCTCCAGCATCCTTCAAGGTCCCTTCCAATCCGATTATTCTATGTCCTTGGATAAGTCTTCCCCCTGTATTCTCCAAAGCACCTGAGGGCAGAACAAGAAGTAACAGATGGAAACTAATGAGAGAGAGAAGCAACCTAGAACTAAGGAGAAATTTCCTGACGGTGAGAACAATTAATCCAGGGAACGACTTGGCCTCCAGAAGTTGTGGGTGCTTCAACACTGGAGGTTTTAAAGAAGAGATTGGACAACCCTTTGTCTGAAATGGTATAGGGTTTCCTGCCTGAGCAGGGGGTTGGACTAGAACACCTCCAAGGTCCCTTCCAACTCTACTATTATTCTATGGATAATCAACTCAGACACATGATAGTAACAGAAAAAGCAGAATGTAAAACTTTAGCCAGGCCCACTAAATTAACTGAATTAATTAAGGGACTGGAGGGTAAAACATATAAGGAACGGTTGCTGAAATTGGCTATGTCTAGTTTAATGAAGAGAAGGACCAGGGGAGGACATGATAGCAGTCTTCCAATATCTCAGGGGCTGCCCCAAAGAAGAGGGAGTCAAGCTACTCTCCAAAGCACCTGAAGGCAGGACAAGAAGCAACGGGTGGAAACTAACCAAGGAGAGAAGCAACCTAGAACTAAGGAGAAACTTCCTGACAGTTAGAACAATTGATCAGTGGAACAACCTGCCTCCAGAAGCTGCGAATGCTCCAACACTGGACATTTTTAAGAGACTGGACAGCCATTTGTCTGAAATGGAGTAGGGTTTCCTGCCTGAGCAGGGGGTTGCACTAGAAGATCTCCAAGGTCCCTTCCAACATTATTGTTGTTATTATTATTATTATTATTATTATTATTATTATTATTATTATTATTATTATTATTATTATTATTATTATTATTATTGACTATTCTGCATTTCTTGGAACAGATGATTAAACCTCCTGTCAGATCTTCCTTTCAGAAGCCTGAAGTAACATTGACGGCTTGTGTTTAAGGAAGACGTAAAAAACCTGAATGCAGTTATAATTATTATTTTGCTGTGATGTCCCTTTCTGGTTTCTCCCCTCCACCCCCCAAAAAAAAAACCCAACCCACTCCTCTCTTCTTTGTTTCCAGAACCACTTTGTCCTTAATTAAATCAGTAGCTGAAAAATGATTTCTCTCTAAATGGTTAACACATCTTTCCGGAGCCCTTTTTATACCCTAATCCAAGTGTATTTTTTTCCCCTTTATTTTTATTAAAAGAAAAGAAAAGAAACACCGAAAGCTGGGCAATGATATTTCAGCCAAGTTGCTCCTGCTTGAAGTCAGTTTTTCAAAGATAAATCTCCCATGCCCCCAAAGCCCCCTGGCTCCTTTCTTTGAGGATCTTGGGTTGATTTACACAAAACACTTCGTTGCTATAAATCAAAAAGACACACATTCCATTGATTTAAGCCCGGCTGTTGTTTGTGAGGCTCTGAATGTTCTCGGGTCAGAAATAATCTTCAAAGAGTGATCCTTCTGGATTTTAGTAGCTTTCTCCTTAGAAAAAAGAAGGGGAAAAAAAGAGGGAGGGGATTCTGAAATTTATTTGTAGGGAAAAAAAATGATTCATCTAGCTAGCCAGATTTCCTAACGCAGGAATCGTTGGGGGGGGGCTGGAACTGGAAGAGTTTAATTGATATAATAATATCTGGAGCTGTTTGAGGGTCAAGATGGCTTGCAGCTCCAAATAAGGTAGAAAACCCATTTTTCCTGTCTTCGTGGTCCAGCTACAGACTGCCTCCAAGTTAAAGATTTCCAGGTTGCTTGGTGCTCTCTGAGCTTGCTTTCTAGCGGAAGGAAGGAAGGAAGGAAGGAAGGAAGGAAGGAAGGAAGGAAGGAAAAGACAAAGACAGGCAGGACTAGAATTCACAGTCTCCTGGTGATTGGCCCAAAATCACCCAGGCGGCTTTCATGACTAAGGTGGGAATAGAACTCAGAGTCTCCTGGTGATTGGGCCAAAGTCACCCAGTCGGCTTTCATGCCTAAGGCAGGACTAGAACTCACAGTCTCCTGCTGATAGGGCTACAACTTGCAGTTTCCTGCTGATTGGCCTAATAGGTATTCATGCATAAGGCAGGACTAGAACTCACAGTCTCCTGGTGATGGACCCAAAGTCACCTAGCAGGCTTTCATGCCTCAGGCAGTACTAGAACATATAGAATCCTGGTGATTGGCTCAGAATCACCCAGATGGCTATCATGCCTAAGGAGAATTTGATTTGATTTGATTTGATTTGATTAGACTTATATGCCGCCCTTCTCCCAAGACTCAAGGTGGCTCACAACAATAATACAAGTATAACACAAAATCAATTAAAAGGAACAAGAACTCACAGTCTCCTTGTGATTGTCCCAAATTCACCCAGCTGTCTTTCAGTCCTAAAGTGGGACTAGAACTCACAGTCTCCTGGTGATTGCCCCAAAGTCACTCAGCTGGCTTTGGTACCTAAGGCAGGACTACAATTCCTAATCTTCCACTATCTAGCCTTTTGCCTTAACCACTAAACTATTGTAAGCTTTTCGGGATGTTGGAAGTTGGATGTTATATGTCAGTCTATGTAAATAAATAAAGGAACACTATTCTTTACCATTAAAGAATAGCAGCATTCCAGTATCTCAGGGGCTGCCCCAAAGAAGAGGGAGTCAAGCTATTCTCCAAAGCATCTGAGGGCAGGACAAGAAGCAACGGATGGAAACTAACCAAACAGAGAAGCAACCTAGAACTAAGGAGAAACTTCCTGACAGTGAGAACAATTAACCAGTGTAACAACCTGCCTCCAGAAGCTGTGAATGCTCCAACACTGGAAGTTTTTAAGAAGTGACCGGACAGCCATTTGTCTGAAATGGTATAGGGTTTCCTGCCTGAGCAGGGGGTTGGACTAGATGACCTCCAAAGTCTCTTCCAACTTTATTATTATTATTATTATTATTATTATTATTATTATTATTATTATTATTATTATTATTATTATTATTATTATTATTATTATTATTATTATTATTATTATTATTATTATTATTATTATTATTATTATTATTATTATTATTATTATTATTATTGTTATTATTATTATTATTATTATTATTATTATTATTACTATTATTATTATAGATCTTTAGCTTGATCCCATGGACAATTGCTGGTCCAAGATAGCAAAAAATAAAAAAATAAAAAATGACATTTCAAAATTCACCAGTTCAAATGGGTCTTGAGTCCCCCTCCACTCTTCTTGCAAATCCATTTTGCTGACGTTCAGTCTCTGGAGCCTCCAGATCCTCTCATATAATCACAATATTTACCATGGCTGGAATGGAATTCTAATCTTCAAGTGTGAAGACCTAATAATAAACCTCAATGACTAGGGGATGCTTCTTCAACATTATTTCCACCCAATTTATAATCAAGATGTTCAATTAATAATTTTCGGTGCTTTACACAGTGTTAAGTCAGCTGAAAAGGACTGGAGTCTGCTCTCCCTTCATCATTACAGAGGACTCATTCTTCTTCTTTTTTTGCTACAGTGCTGAGGTTGCATAATAATTTAACCAAACTTGTTGGCAAAAAGTCTTTGAAGTCATCCAAAGGGTGGGAGCTGATGTGACATTTTACATATGGCTCTATTTTTTAAAAAAAGTGTTGGATTGTTCGCAGAGTTGTTGATGTTAAGCTTGGGTTAATAGAATAGAATAGAATAGAATAGAATAGAATAGAATAGAATAGAATAGAATAGAATAGAATAGAATAGAATAGAATGGAATGGAATGGAATGGAATGGAATGGAATGGAATGGAATGGAATGGAATGGAATGGAATGGAATGGAATAGGATAGGATAGAATAGAATAGAATAGAATAGAATAGAATAGAATAGAATAGAATAGAATAGAATAGAATAGAATGGAATGGAATGGAATGGAATGGAATGGAATGGAATGGAATGGAATAGAATGGAATAGAATAGAATAGAATAGAATAGAATAGAATAGAATAGAATAGAATGGAATGGAATGGAATGGAATGGAGTGGAGTGGAGTGGAGTGGAGTGGAGTGGAGTGGAATGGAATGGAATGGAATGGAATGGAATGGAATAGAATAGAATAGAATAGAATAGAATAGAATAGAATAGAATAGAATAGAATAGAATAGAATAGAATAGAATAGAATTTAGAATAGAATAGAATAGAATAGAATAGAATAGAATGGAATGGAATGGAATGGAATGGAATGGAATGGAATGGAATGGAATGGAATGGAATAGGATAGGATAGAATAGAATAGAATAGAATAGAATAGAATAGAATAGAATAGAATAGAATAGAATAGAATAGAATAGAATGGAATGGAATGGAATGGAATGGAATGGAATGGAATGGAATGGAATAGAATGGAATAGAATAGAATAGAATAGAATAGAATAGAATAGAATAGAATAGAATGGAATGGAATGGAATGGAATGGAGTGGAGTGGAGTGGAGTGGAGTGGAGTGGAGTGGAATGGAATGGAATGGAATGGAATGGAATGGAATAGAATAGAATAGAATAGAATAGAATAGAATAGAATAGAATAGAATAGAATAGAATAGAATAGAATAGAATTTAGAATAGAATGGAATGGAATGGAATGGAATGGAATGGAATGGAATGGAATGGAATGGAATGGAATGGAATGGAATGGAATAGAATGGAATGGAATGGAGTGGAGTGGAGTGGAGTGGAATAGAATAGAATAGAATAGAATAGAATAGAATAGAATAGAATAGAATAGAATAGAATAGAATAGAATAGAATAGAATAGAATAGAATAGAATAGAATAGAATAGAATAGGGTCTCCTACTCGAGCTGGGGGCTGGACTACATGACTTCCAAGGCCCCTTCCAACTCTGTTATTCTGTATTTTATTTTCTGCCTATAATACCCGAATCTCTCCCAGACTGTCAGCCTTCTTGTGGGAACAATTAGATAAGGCTCCAAGGAACTTAAGGAAGATTGATTCTAGTATTTTTGTGGTTGCACAGTGACTCCAGGCTAGTTCCACATTTGATTCCCCTTCCTTGTCAGTTGGATGCTTCCCAACCTTGAGTGCCCATTTCAAGTTAGAACAGCACTGAAAAAAAGATAACCTTATGACAGGTCCTTGGACTTATTTCTTATTGGTTTCAAAATCTATATAACCTGCAACTTAATACAGAAAAAAAACGAGCTGTCAACGCTGCTAACATAGGATGGTCTTGCTTTGGCAACAAATGAAAAGGCAGCCATTTCCCAATAAAAATGACTAGGCAAAACATTCTATACAAACGTGAGGCATTACTATTAGGAATACTAGAGAAAAATGTAAATAAAGAGGACACATATTTAATTATTCATGTGGTTACAGCGGCAAGGATACTATTTGCTCAAAAGTGGAAAGCAATGGAAGTACCGAGTGAGGAAGTACTAATAAAGAAAATTATGTATTGCACAGAACTAGATAGGATAACGAAAAGGTTAAAAAATCAGGAAGAAACAGAATTTTATCGAATATGGAATAAATTTTATAGATGGAGGGAAAAAATGGAGGTCACAAATAAAGAGATAAGTTAAGATAGAGACCAGAATTGTATAATTTGTATATAGATATATTATATGTAATTAATGCACAATATGGACTGAGATGTCAGTCAAAGACGATTTACCATGTTCAATGTTTTTAATTCTTTTTTTTTCTTTGTATTCAATAAAAGCTTGGGAAAAAAAGGCAGCCATTTTATATTTTCTTTCTTTTTCTTACACTTAGAATTAGTTAGTGCAGGGGGGGGTTTGGGATGCGAGCTCATTTAGCCCTAACAATAACTCTGCCGTGGGAACCCAAGCACAAACTGGGCCCAGAGCTGATAATATTTAGGCAGGCTGCAGAGCTGGGGAGAAAGCCCGTGCTTTAAGCTAATTGGGGAATGTGCTTTTATGACTGTTTATCGGGAGTGGGAATTGTACGTTGTTACTTTGTGTCCAGGGGAGGGGAATTTAGTTTTTTGGTTTCAACTACGTAGTGCCGATGCTTTGTTTTCCAAATAAAAGATTCTTTAAGGAAAACAATGCCTCGAAGTTCTTTTGAAGGGTTTCATCTATCGGAACCATGACACGAGCCTTATTACCTTTTGATACTTAATGAATGGTGTACGACAAAGCTCAACTGAAGTGTAAAAAAGAATGCAGGCAGAAGTTAACAAAGATTTGTGCATTTCTCTCTCTCTCTCTCTCTCTCTCTCTCTCTCTCTCTCTCTCTCCCTCCCTCTCTCTCTCTCTCTTTCTCTCTCTTTCTTTCCCTTCTCTCTCTCTCTTTCCTCTCCCTCCCTCTCTCCCTCTCTCTCTCCTCTTCCTCTCTCTGTCTGTCTCTGTCTCTATCTCTGTATTTCTTTATCTAAATACACATCTCTCTCTCTTTCTCTCTCTCTCTTTCCTCTTCCTCCCTCTCCTCTCTCTCGTCCCCTCCCTCCCTCTCCTCTTTCTTTCTCTCTCTCTCTCCTCTCCCTCCCTCTCTCTTTCTCTCTTTCTTTCCCTTCTCTCTCTCTTTCCTCTCCCTCCCTCCCTCCCTCTCTCTCCTCTCCCTCTCTCTGCCTGTCTCTGTCTCTATCTCTGTATTTCTTTATCTAAATAAACACATCTCTCTCTTTCTTTCTCTCTCTCTCTTTCCTCTCCCTCCCTCTCCTCTCTCTCTTCCCTCTCTCCCTCCCTCTTCTCTTTCTTTCTCTCTCTCTCCTCTCCCTCCCTCTCTCTCTCTTTCTCTCTCTTTCTTTCCCTTCTCTCTCTCTCTTTCCTCTCCCTCTCTCTGTCTGTCTCTGTCTCTATCTCTGTATTTCTTTATCTAAATACATACATCTCTCTCTTTCTCTCTCTCTCTTTTCCCTCCCTCCCTCCCTCCCTCCCTCCCTCCCTCCCTCCCTCCCTCCTCTCTCTCTCTCTCTCTCTCTCTCTCTCTCTCTCTCTCTCTCTCTCTCTCTCTCTCTCTCTCCATGTGTCTAAAAACCCAAGGGTGCTTAGCTTGGCTGCCATGTTCATTCTGTCACTTGAGTGAACATCTTTAAAAGTTACACTAAGTAAATTAAAACCTGAGCTTCCAAGATTAACAAACAGAAGCAGGGAGAAGAAGAAAAAAATCCATTTGATTTTACCACTTCCCTATCTTAAAGATTGCTCCATCGATCCATTTCAGGAGAGATTGATTGAGGTGCACAGATGAACCACCAAAGATGGAAATGGATAGAAGAGTTTATGTGTGTGTGTGTGTTTATGGAGAGAGAGAGAGAGAGAGAAAGAGAGAGAGAGAGAGAGAGAGAGAGAGAGAGAGAGAGAGAGAGAGAGAGAGAGAGAGAGAGAGAGAGAGAGAGAGAGAGGAAGAGATTTTACAAATAATTTTTTTTTGTCCTATAGCTCACCTCTCTTCTTTGCCAGTTTCTGGCTTCAATGATTTTTAGGGCATCTATTATGACCCATTTGAGTTGCTTTGATGCGGGTTTTCTATTTTGATGTGTTTAATATTATTTGGAGCTGACTTAACTGCTTTGAAATGGAAGCTAAAGAAACTAAAAAGGTAGAGAAAGTTCATCTGAAGTTTCATAAAGCACTAACGAAGAACTAAAATAAAACCCAGAGGCCGATCCAGGCTTTTTTTCTTTGCAGTATATATATATATATAATATTTTCTGCCCTGGTGAAATCTCATTTTCATGTAGAAGAGTGCAAGATGAGATACATCGAAGGCTAACTTTAACTGCTGGCATTGGCAGATAATTGATATTTGTAAAATAGGTTTCCAGTGGTATATTTTAAGTTAGAGGAGAAGAATATCCATCTAAATATGATCAGGATCCACAAATGTATTTTTTTTTAATTTTCTAACAAATTTTATTTATGATACAGTTAAAAACAAATGTGATTTAACGTGACATTCCAGTATTCTTATCAGATTGTTCCACTTTTTCCAATAACTTCTTCATCTCTACATATACATCTAAGATTTATATACAGTACTTATTCTGAAATAAAATAACATATATTTCTATCTTAACATTCATACTTAATCCCAACCGTCCTCTTCAAATTCCTCCAGCGGTAAAATTTACAGGATCCACAAATGTTACTAGGAAACAATTTTGCAAGCTCTGTACGACACTGCCTGTCCAATTCTATCAATCGCTATGGCATTTGTACAAAATGTGGGCAATATTTGGCGGATGGTCCTGGATATATCTGCCAAAAGGGTATGTCCCTTCCTTAATAGTTATAGCAGTTCAGAATACAGAATAACAGAGATTGAAGGGACCTTGGAGGTCATCTAGTCCAACCCCCTGTTCAGGCAGGAGACCCTATACCATTTCAGACAAGTGACTGTCCAGTCTCTTCTTAAAAACCTCCAGCGATGGAGCATCCACAACTTCTGGAGGCAGGTTGTTCCACTAATCAATTGTTCTCATTGTCAGGAAATGAGATTTGAGTGATTTGATCTTTCCTTGATGGATTTCCATTACTTCTTGTTTGCATTGACTTATTGTCCAAAACACCAAAGGGCAGGACAAGAAGTAATGGGTGGAAGCTTGTTAAAGAGAGGTCCAACATAGAAGTAAGGAGAAATATTCTGACAGTGAAAACTGTTGCATCAATGGAACAGCTTGCCTCCTGGAGTTGTGACTGCTCCATCAACAGAGGCTTTCAAAAATAGAGTGGACCACCATTTGAGTGGGATGACATAAGCTCTCCTGCCTTGAGTAAGGGGTTGGACTAGAAACCTCTGAGGTCTTTTCCATCCCTTTGATTCTATGTTCTCCTGAAAGGCCACAAGATTCAACTGGAGAGTAGATTCAATAGAAAAAGTCAACGATGGGCTATAACGGGAAACATCTGGAGCTGCTTCAGTTTAGGCAGTAGGAGATGACAATCACAGAGTTGATAGATCTTTCAGAAGTGACCGGGAGTCACTCCTCACAGTCACCCATGCCCTTGTCACCTCGAGATTCGACTACTGTAATGCTCTCTACATGGGGCTACCTTTGAAGAATGTCCGGAGACTGCCGGTAGTCCAGAATGCGGCTGCGCGAGCTACCTTGGGTCTCCCAAGACATGCTCATATCACTCCAGCTCTTCGTGAGCTGCACTGGCTATCAATTGGTCTCCGGACACAATTCAAAGTGTTGGTTATGACCTATAAAGCCCTTTATGGCAATGGGCCAGGATACTTGCGGGACCGTCTTCTGCCTCATGAATCCCAGCGACCGGTTAGGGCACACAGGGTTGGCCTCCTACGAGTCCCGTCCGTCAAACAATGCCGCTTGGCAGGACCTAGGGCAAGGGCCTTCTCCGTTGCTGCCCCAGCCCTCTGGAACCAGCTTCCCTCGGAGGTTCGTACTGCTCCCTCCCTCCTAGCCTTCCGGAAAGGATTGAAGACACATCTATGCCGACAGGCTTGGGACATGTGAGCCGCGCTCTGCCCCTCGGCCCTAAGAGTGTCCCGCCATCAGTGCATGTGAATTGATTGTGTTTGTGTGTGTCATGAATGTGTTAATTTTTAAAATTATTGTAGTATTTTTTTTGTTGTGAGCCGCCCCGGGTCTTTGGAGATGGGCGGCATATAAATGTGATTTAAATAAATAAATAAATAAATAAATTAGCTGCAAAGTTTGAGCCACGAAGCTTACAAGTTAAGCCTCTTCTGCAAATGGCCCATTATGCGCCCCTTTCCACAAATGGCACATGATGGGCTGCTTCCACAATTATTATTATTATTATTTTTTAAAAAAAGAGTCTGAGTAGTATGTACATTATCATGATGGCGTGTGTAATAAACTAAGTTGTAGAGAACTCATTTGAATTGCACACAATAGTCCAGACGACAGAGTGCAATTTTAGACCCACTCACATAGTGGGGAGAAAAAAAAAAGACTTATTGAGTACAAGGCCAGACAGAGACAGATAGTTAACACCACTGGTGGAATTCAGCCAGTTCACACCACTTCGGCAGAACCGGTAGCTAATTTTTTGTTGCCCAGGCCCAGAATGGACTTCTGGAGAGAGTGTGCCTGGTTGAGGAATTCTGGGAGTTGAAGTCCACAAGTCATGAAGGGGCCATAGTTTGAAGACCCCTGTCCTAGTCCAACCCCCTGCTCAGGCAGGAAACCCTATACCATTTCAGACAAATGGCTGTCCAGTCTCTTCTTAAATACCTCCAGTGTTGGAGCATTCACAGCTTCTGGAGGCAGGTGGTTCCACTGGTTAATTGTTCTCACTGTCAAGAAATTTCTCCTTAGTTCTAGGTTGCTTCTCTCCTTGATTAGTTTCCATATCATTGCTTCTTGTCCTGCCTTCTGGTGCTTTGGAGAACAGACTGACCTTTTCCTTCTTTGAAATATTTCTTTGAAAACATTTCACTTCTTAAAGAAAAAAACAAACACATAAGAAACTTTAGTTGCCTTTTGAGAAAAAAACACCATTTGGGGTAACCATGACCTGGATGACTGAGAATCTCCAGAGACATCTAGGAGCAGATCATCCAGAATTCAACCCTGATAAGATGCTTCTGTTGCAGAAAGAGAAAAGCTCTTAATAAGGATTGCCTACCACGACTCTAGACTTCAAGCTGTCCATACCACACAGCCTCGCTTCAAATTCTGTGTCTCTTTTTTCTCACATCTGTGGTGGAATGAGTCCCGCTTGCTTGGACTTGCCTTCTCTTGCCCTAACAGAAGGAGGGTGGGTCATCCTTTTCCGATCTCTACATCATAGAAGCGCTGCTACTCTTTGAAGTATCTTGCCGTGAACATTCACCTATGAATGAATTCCTCCTCCACTGCTGTTTTCCCTTCTCCTCAGTTTTAAATTATGTGCCCTTTCCTCATTCTACATTAATGATTCAGAAAGTACACCGTTAATGTGGAGTGAAGAGAACAGCTACTGATCGAGGAACCATATGTCTACCTCCTGATGCCATATGTTAACAGTTGCCAACTCACGCAACTGATGACCTTCGAGGCAATCAAAGGGAATCACAGGGAAGTTCCAGAAAAGGGGAATCAGAGCTGTGACATTTAGGCAAGAAAAACCAAATGTACAGGTATAGTATAGGGGGTACCTTGCTCAGTAGTAGAAACTGTGAGAGGGACCTCGGAGTCCTAGTGGACAATCACTTAAATAGGAGCCATCAGTGTGTTGCAACTGTCAAAAAGGCCAACACAGTGCTAGGCTGCATTAATAGAGGGATAGAATCAAGATCACGTGAAGTATTAATACCACTTTACAAGGCCTTGGTAAGGCCACACTTGGAATACTGCATCCAGTTTTGGTCACCACGATGTAAAAAAGATGTTGAGACTCTAGAAAGAGTACAGGGAAGAGCAACAAAGATGATTAGGGGACTGGAGGCTAAAGCATATAAGGAAAGGCTTCTGGAATTGGGTATGTCTAGTTTAATGAAGAGAAGGACGAGGGGGGACATGATAGCAGCCTTCCAATATCTCAGGGGCTGCCCCAAAGAAGAGGGAAATCAAGCTATTTTCCAAGGTGCCTGAAGGCAGGACAAGAAGCAACGGATGGAAACTAATCAAGGAGAGAAGCAACCTAGAACTAAGGAGAAACTTCCTGACAGCGAGAACAATTAACCAGTGGAACAACCTGCCTCCAGAAGTGGTGAATGCTCCAACACTGGAAGTTCTTAAGAAGAGACTGGACAGCCATTTGTCCAAAATGGTATAGTGTTTCCTGCCTGAGCAGGGGGCTGGACTAGATGACTTTCAAGGTCCCTTCCAACTTTATTATTATTATTATTATTATTATTATTATTATTATTATTATTATTATTATTATTATTATTATTATTATTATTATTATTATTATTATTATTATTATTATTATTATTATTATTATTATTATTATTATTATTATTATTATTATTATTATTATTATTATTACTATTACTATTACTATTACTTTTATTATTATTATTATTATTATTATTATTATATTATTATTATTATTATTATTATTATTATTATTATTATTATTATTATTAGTAGTAGTAGTAGTAGTAGTAGTAGTAGTAGTAGTAGTAGTAGTAGTAGTAGTAGTAGTAGTATCATCTCCATGGGAGTTCCAGTTTCATTCAATGCTGGCCAAAGATGTTCTTGTCTTCTGCCTCTCCCACAAATACAAATGAGCTACTTCATGGATATCCATGCATAATATGCCACCCCATTGTATATACCTTTTGTAGGTGATATATGGCAGGTTGCAGGGCTTAGGTATGGCTAGTCTAGATAAAAGAAAGATGAGGGATGACATGGTAGCAATATTCCAGTATTTGAGGTGCTGCCAGAAAGAAGAGGGGCTCAACTTAGTTTCCAAAGCACCAGAAGGCAAGACAAGAAACAATGGATGGAAACTAATCAAGAAGAGAAGCAACCAGAGAACTAAGGAGAAACTTCCTAACAGTGAAAACAATTAATTGCAGAACAACATGCCTCCATAAATTGTGGGTGCTTCATCACTGGAGGCTTTTTAAGTCTTTTATTTATTATTGAATATTTAGTACTCTGTATTTCAGAATATTGAAAAAATTCCATATCTGAGGGGCTGCCACAAAGAAGGGTGGGTCAAAGTATTCTCCAAAGCACCAGAGGGCAGGACAAGAAACAATGGATGGAAACTACTCAAGGAGAGAAGCAACCAGGAACTAAGGAGAAACTTTCTAACAGTGAGAACAATTAACCAGTGGAACAGCTTGGTTCACTGTTAAAAGGACCTCAGAGGTCTTTTGGTCCAAAAACCTGCTCAAGCAGGATATAACATTTCAGACAATGGACTGTCCAGTCTCTTCTTAAAAAACCTCCAGTGATGAACACAACTTTTGAAGGCAAACCGTTCCACTGGTTGATCGTCCTCACTGTCAGGAAATTTCTCCTTAGTTCTAGGTTGCCTCTTGCCTTGATGAGCTTCCATCCATTGCTTCTTGTCCTGCCTTCAGGTGCTTTGGACAATAGCTTGACTCCCTCTTCTTTGTGGCAGCCCCTGAGATATTGAAACACTGCTATCATGTCCCCCTTCATCCTTCTCTTCATTAAACTAGACATACCCCATTCCACAGAAAGTGAAGATAAACTAAAGAGCTTCTTGATGCAGGTGAAGAAGGAGAGTGCAAAAGTTGCCTTGAAACTCAACATTAAGAAAACCAAGATTGTGGCATCCGGCCCTCTCAATTCCTGGCAAATAGATGGGGAAGAAATGGAGGTAGTGATAGATTTTATTTTCCTGGGCTCCAAGATCACCGCAGATGGAGATTGCAGCCAAGAAATTAAAAGACGCTTGCTCCTGGGGAGGAAAGCTATGGAAAATCTAGACAGCTTACTAAAAAGCAGAGACATCACCCTGCCACCAAAAGTACGTATAGTCAAGGCCATGGTTTTCCCAGTTGCAATGTATGGCTGTGAAAGTTGGACCATAAGAAAGGCTGAGCGACAAAGAATTGAGGCCTTTGAACTATGGTGCTGGAGAAGACTCCTGCGAGTTCTCTAGACTGCAAGGCAATCAAACCAGTCAGTCCTAGAGGAGATCAACCCTGACTGCTCTTTAGAAGGCCAGATCCTGAAGTTGAAACTCAAGTCCTTTGGCCACCTAATGAGAAGGAAGGACTCACTGGAGAAGAGCCTAATGCTGGGAAAGATGGAGGGCAAGAGAAGAAGGGGACGACAGAGAATGAGGTGGCTGGATGGAGTCCCTGAAGCTGTAGGTGTGAGCTTCAATGGACTCCAGAAGATAGTAGAGGACAGGAAGGCCTGGAGGAACATTGTCCATGGGGTCGCGATGGGTCGGACACGACTTTGCAATTAACAACAACCCCATTCCATGTTTTAGCCTCCAGTCTCCTAATCATCTTTGTTGCTCTTCTCTGTACTCTTTACAGAATCTCAACATCTTTTTTTAAACATTAGAATAGAATAAAGCTGGAAAAGACCATGGCGGTCTTCTAGTCCAGCCCACTGCTCAAGCAGGAGAACCTATACCACCTTATACAAGTGATTTTCCAATCACTTCTTAAAAATCTCCAGTGATGGAGTACACACAAATTCTGGTGACAAGCTGTTCCACTGGTTAATTATCCTCACCGTTAGGAAGTTTCTCCTTAATTCCAAGTTGCTTTTCTCTTTGGTCAGTTTCCAACCCTTGTTTCTTGTCCTTCCCTCCGGTGCTTTGGTGAATAACGTGACCCTCTCTTCTTGGTGGCAGCCCCTAAAATATTGGAGTACTGCTATCATGTCATCCCGTGGCTATTTGCAAAAACCACAGGGAACCCTGTTACTTTCCCACCAAAGTGGTACCTATTAATCTACTTGCATTTGCATGCTTTTGAAATGCTGGGTGTACAGGAGCTGACCACAAATAACGGAAGCTTACCCCATTACACAGAGCTCATGTCTCAAACGCAGGCTGTAAGCTCTCCGAGTGCAGCATCTTTATATATAAACACACATACTCACACTGTGTCTCTCTGTGTGTGCGTGTGTGTGCGTGTGTGTTTCTTCCTAGGTTCCATGCTTCTTAAAGCACCAAGGAAAAAAAAATCTTAAATAAACCCTCTTTTTGAGGAACAATGCTACTCATGACCTGCCCTTGAGCGATAGTTGGGGAAATGTCTACTTCTTAAAAGAAATGAAAAGAAATCATCTACCACGTTTCTCTGTCCTCAAAGGTAGTGGATAACTTCAGAATAATCCTCTCTAGGGTTTTATTACATTTCTCAGCCATGATCGAGTGACCCTAGGATCCCTTCCTAAAAAGACCATTCCCAGTTATACTTGGAACAAAACCTAAAAAAAAAAAAAAAAATCTGGAGTGAAAGATAAGATGAGAAGAAAAATCATCATCTCCCAAGACAGTTCTAGCAATTATGGCTCAATGAAGGAAAAATGTGTGTGTGTGTGTGTGTGTGTGTGTGTGTGTGTGTGTGTGTGTGTGTGAGAGAGAGAGAGAGAGAGAGAGAGAGAGAGAGAGAGAGAGAGAGAGAGAGAGAGAGAGAGAGAGAGAGAGAGGAGAGAATGAAATGGTATGACAGAAAGACCTTGAGAAACAGAGCAAAGAGATTCTGTCTAGGAATAGCCAGATAAGAGAGGATAAAGCCTATGGTTGTATAATGGTCAGAGATGCTACCTACAGGAGGAACAGTCAGATAAGTGGGGCATAGCCTGTAGCTGCTTAATGGTCAGAAATGCTGCCTAGGAACAGCCAGATAAGAGGGGCAGAGCCTGTAGCTGTTTAATGGTCAGAGATGCTGCCTAGGAACAGTCAGATAAGAGGGGCAGAGCCTGTAGCTGTTTAATGGTCAGAAATGCTGCCTAGGAACAGCCAGATAAGAGGGGCAGAGCCTGTAGCTGTTTAATGGTCAGAGATGCTGCCTAGGAACAGTCAGATAAGAGGGGCAGAGCCTGTAGTTGCTTAATGGGCAGAGATGCTGCCTAGGAACAGTCATATAAGAGAGAGCAGAGCCTGTAGTTGCTTAATGGGCAGAGATGCTGCCTAGGAACAGTCATATAAGAGAGAGCAGAGCCTGTAGTTGCTTAATGGGCAGAGATGCTGCCTAGAAACAGCCAGACAAGAGAGAGCAGTGCCTGTAGTTGCTTAATGGGCAGAGATGCTGCCTAGGAACAGTCATATAAGAGAGAGCAGAGCCTGTAGTTGCTTAATGGGCAGAGATGCTGCCTAGGAACTGTTGTGAGTGTCTCTGGCCAGGCTAGATACTTGTCCGATGATGAGTATGACTCGGCACCGGCAGGCCCTTCTGGGTGTTTTCTCCTCCCGGCAGCTGAGCCAGATACCACGGAGATTGATATGCATGCTGAGTCAGAGGACGATGACTCAGATGTGGGCCAGGAAACTAATTGGCTCAATCCACGATACCGACGGGCTGATAGGCGTAGGGGTCAGTTGGGTGGACGACGAACGTGACCTGGGAGGCTATATTAACAGGGAAACGGAAGCCTCTGTTTTAGTCACGAGCAACGTTGTGCTCAAGAAGAGACCTGAGAGATTTCACAGTGAGTTTATAACTGGTGTTCTTAGTGTGCTTGTGTAAACTGTTAAATAAAGCCGTGTGTTTTGAACTGCCTTTGTGTGCACTCTTAACGACCTCGTTAAGGGGATTCTTGGCAGCTGAGAGGGGCTAGACAGAACAGGAACAGTCATATAAGAGAGAGCAGAGCCTGTAGTTGCTTAATGGGCAGAGATGTGGCCTAGGAACAGTCATATAAGAGAGAGCAGAGCCTGTAGTTGCTTAATGGGCAGAGATGCTGCCTAGGAACAGTCATATAAGAGAGAGCAGAGCCTGTAGTTGCTTAATGGGCAGAGATGTGGCCTAGGAACAGCCAGATAAGAGGGGCAGAGCCTGTAGCTGTTTAATGGTCAGAGATGCGGCCTAGGAACAGTCAGATAAGAGGGGCAGAGCCTTTAGCTGTTTAATGGTCAGAGATGCGGCCTAGGAACAGTCAGATAAGAGAGAGCAGAGCCTGTAGTTGCTTAATGGGCAGAGATGCGGCCTAGGAACAGTCAGATAAGAGGGGCAGAGCCACTGGCTGCTCAATGGGCAGAGATGCGGCCTAGGAACAGCCAGACAAGAGAGAGCAGTGCCTGTAGTTGCTTAATGGGCAGAGATGCGGCCTAGAAACAGTCAGATAAGAGAGAACAGAGCCTGTAGTTGCTTAATGGGCAGAGATGCTGCCTAGGAACAGCCAGACAAGAGAGAGCAGAGCCTGTAGCTGCTTAATGGGCAGAGATGCGGCCTAGGAACAGTCAGATAAGAGAGAGCAGAGCCTGTAGTTGCTTAATGGGCAGAGATGCTGCCTAGGAACAGCCAGACAAGAGAGAGCAGAGCCTGTAGCTGCTTAATGGGCAGAGATGCGGCCTAGGAACAGTCAGATAAGAGAGAGCAGAGCCTGTAGCTGCTTAATGGGCAGAGATGCGGCTTAGAAACAGTCAGATAAGAGAGAGCAGAGCCTGTAGTTGCTTAATGGCAGAGATGCTGCCTAGGAACAGCCAGACAAGAGAGAGCAGAGCCTGTAGTTGCTTAATGGGCAGAGATGCGGCCTAGGAACAGTCAGATAAGAGAGAGCAGAGCCTGTAGTTGCTTAATGGGCAGAGATGCGGCCTAGGAACAGTCAGATAAGAGAGAGCAGAGCCTGTAGTTGCTTAATGGGCAGAGATGCAGCCTAGGAACAGTCAGATAAGAGAGAGCAGAGCCTGTAGTTGCTTAATGGGCAGAGATGCGGCCTAGGAACAGTCATATAAGAGAGAGCAGAGCCTGTAGTTGCTTAATGGGCAGAGATGCTGCCTAGGAACAGCCAGACAAGAAAGAGCAGAGCCTGTAGCTGCTTAATGGGCAGAGGAAGAGCTCAGACTCCTTAACCTCTCAAGCATTATAGCAGACAGCGAGGGATTTGTATTTTCAGACTTGCAAGATTGATGCCAGCCTTCCCAGGCGCACCACACAGGAAGCAGGAGCAGTTGAGCAAATGCTACTTTATTTTAAAGCTACATTTATTTTGGGGAACATATACTACAACTTATATTTTAAGGCCAAGAGTCAGATACAACTGAATGGGTAAGATAACCATCAAGGCCAGGGGTCCCCAAGCCACGGGTGTGCAGGGGCCGCTTGTGCATCCCCACAGCCTGTTTTTGCATTAGCAAGCACTCATTTGTATTTGTGCCTCAGGGGCTGCATGTCTGCACATTTTCCTGCTTCTCCCTTTCCTTCCCAGCCATCAAGCCATAAAAATTGGGGAGCTTTGATCATGGCTATCTTAACAGAATCCTGCAAGTGTCCCACTGTCTCTTTTACAGTTGAGAACTTAGAGTAGGGAATCCATTCTATGTCCCTTGCTTTTTCCCATTGTGCAGTTGTGGGCTACGCAGTCTCGTATTTATTTATTTATTTGTTTATTTGTTTGTTTGTTTGTTTGTTTGTTTGTTTATTTATTTATTGGATTTCTATGCCGC
Organism: Bothrops alternatus; assembly: GCA_034064705.1. NCBI lineage: Eukaryota > Metazoa > Chordata > Lepidosauria > Squamata > Viperidae > Bothrops > Bothrops alternatus. Next base: position 99,878 of record JARGCV010000728.1, read on the forward strand.
CCTATTCCAGGAACTCAGGGCGGCTCACAACATAGATAGAAATCTAACATTAAAATACTTTATAAGAAAAACCCCTTAATTAATTAAAAAATCAATCATCCAAACAAACATGCACACAAACATACACTGGCTAGGGGCAAGATGTTAACTGCCCCAGGCCTGTCGGCAAAGATAAATTCAATAATTTGTGAAAGGCGGAGAGGGTGGGGGCAATGCAGATCTCCGGGGGGAGTTGATTCCAGAGGGCCGGGGCCGCAACAGAGAAGGCTCTTCCCCTAGGCCCCGCCAGGCGACACTGTCTGGCTGACGGGACCTGGAGAAGGCCGACTCTGTGGGCCCTAACCGGTCGCTGGGTTTCATGGGGCAGCAGACGGTCCCGTATGGTCCTTATCTGACCATTCCTTTGGCAGGACCCCTTCAACCCCATTTCTCAAGGTCTTCCTCACGTACTACCATAGGAGAAACAAAGAGAGTTGGGAGTTTAGAAAATTGAGGCTAACAAAGGAAGGGACATTTCGTCCTAATGGTATAAATTTCAATTAACAGAATTGATAAATGAAGTCGTAAAGCAATGCAAACATGCAGAAGAAAAATCCAAATATTTTTTTTCCTTCATGCTTTCAATTCTTTATAGTACATTAGATCAGTTAATGGCAATTTGTATAATTTGTGTAATGACATAAATTGCCATGAAACTCTCACACAGCGAAGTGTGGTAAAAATGATGAATTGGAATAGCAAAAAGAGAAGGAAGCAACAATGTGTGATGGAAAAGGAGTCAAAACCTCAATTAGAGATGGAAGGGAGAACTATTCAGTTTGCATTTGAAGGCAACATTATGTAATTTAGCCATATCCAATATAGAATAGAATAGAATAGAATAGAATAGAATAGAATAGAATAGAATAGAATAGAATAGAATAGAATAGAATAGAATAGAAAACAGAACAGAATAGAATAGAATAGAATAGAATAGAATAGAATAGAATAGAATAGAATAGAATAGAATCTTTGTCACTTTAAATGTACACTAATCAGCATAAAATGAAATTTCATTGCATTCAAGTCTCAAAAAAACCCAGCATTATGCACCATTACACACAAATATATATGACACAGAGAAGCATCACAGTTTTGTTTAATGTATACATGTACATGGTGAAAAAAGAAGAAGCTAGAAATGCAGTTATCATTTAACATTTGCACATTCCTCAGTGTTGTAGTGCTGTTTTCTGAGCAATTATATAGGTTTAAACCTCTGTGTTGTTTTTGTGTTGAGTGTGTAAGCATGAAATGATAATGAAGAATGCGAATGCAAATGAGAAGGAGGAGGAGGAGGAGGAGGAGGAGGAGGAGGGGGAAGAATTATGGAAAGCCAATTTTGGGTGATGGTGAAGGCATCAGGCTAAAAACTGGGAATCTGTGAGCTCTAGTCCCACCTTGATCTGCAAGCTCAATGTTTCTCAATCTTCGCAACACTAAGATATGTGGCCTTCAGCTCCCAGAATCCTCCAGGTAGTACGGGAGTTGATGTCCACACATGTTGAAGTTGCCAAAGCTGATAAATGCTTTTCCAGCTTGTGTCAACTATTCTGATTCTTTTGATGGCTAATTTGACAGGTATCCTGAGTTTTGGGGGAAGGTCAAACAGCACCATCTTTGTTTAGTCACCCCTGTAAGAAGCAACCATGTCACATTTATGTATTCATTAGTTCACTAAGAGGAATGTTTAGGCTGCCTCAATCCATATGCTTTTAGGGCAATGAATGTCAAATCAATGCACACTAATATTAAAAACAAATCAAATATTAATACTGATTAATATCTATCTAGAAAGGTCAACTGAATACCTTCCAGGGTCGAAATGTATCAGAAGAATCAATTCAACTTCCTTCTACAAAGCAAACAAAATTGGGCCACTTTATCCTGCACACGTCTTTCTTCTTTCTCCAAGTTGTCTTGAGGTCATCGATACCTTTCCAGATCTTAGCCAGTTCCTCATTTGCCATCTATAAGAATGCACTAGAACCTGAATCACCTCTATTGGGGGTGGGGAGTGAGGGTGAGAGGAACCTAAAGTTGTTTCATTTCCATGTGTTTTAATGGGAATCATGGAGGAAGCAGTGGGGGGGAGGAGAAGGAGATAATGTCATTGATGAGATTATCTCAATATAAGGGCCAATTTATACTGGAGAGGGATGTGCAATGTACAATATTGTATAGTATTTTTGCAGTTCAGCTGATAGAATGACTGGGTAATCTCAGCTCCTGTATATTGGTAATCCAGTCCACCCTTTTGCTCTCCTCTCTCCTCTCCTCTCCTCTCCTCTCCTCTCCTCTCCTCTCCTCTCCTCTCCTCTCCTCTCCTCTCCTCTCCTCTCCTTTTCTCTTCTCTTCTCTCCTCTCCTATCCTCTCCTCTCTCCTCTCCCTCCCCTTCTCTTCCCTTCCCTTCCCTTCTCTTCCCTTCCCTTCCCTTCCTTTCCCTCCTCTCCTCTCCTCTCCTCTCCCCTCCCCTCCCTCCACTTCCCTTCCCTCCTCTCCTCTCCTCTCCTCTCCTCTCCTCTCCTCTCCCCTCTCTCCACTTCCCTTCCCTTCCCTTCCCTTCTCTTCTCTCCTCTCCTCTCCTCTTCTCTCTCCTCTCCCTCCCCTTCTCTTCCCTTCCCTTCTCTTCCCTTCTCTTCCCTTCCCTTCTCTTCTCTCTCCCCTCCCCTCCTCACTTTTTCTGTCCTTCCTCCCTTCCTTCCTTCCTTCCTTCCTTCCTTCCTCCCTTCCTTCCTTCCTCCAAAAATAAAATCACATATGATTTGCTATACAATATTTCTAATATTGTTATAAACTTTGTAACTTCCTTCCTTCCTTCCTCCCTTCCTTTCTTCCTCCCTTCCTCCCTTCCGTTCTTCCTTTCTTCCTTCCCTTCCTTCCTTCCTTCCTTCCTCCCTCCCTCCCTCCCTTCTTCCCTTCCTTCCTTCCTTCTTTCCTTCTTTCTTTCCTTCCTTCCTTCCTTCCTTCCTTCCTTCCTTCCTTCCTACCTCCCTTCGTTTCTTCCTCCCTTCTTGCTTTCTTCAAAATTAACTTCAGCTCTCCCTTGTAGCAGTTTCCTAATGGAGTCCCTCCATTTCACCTTTCCTTCAAATTAACTGCAACTGTCACATTTTTCCCAGCCTCTTTTCCCCCATGGCAAAGACTGCTTTGAGAAATAGGCTTCTGGATTATGACAGATCAATATCACTGCAGCCCAGCCACCAAAATGCCCCAAACCAAGGCTAATTGAGATCCCAACTTACAAGATGCAGATCAGAGAAGAGCTGAAAAATCCATCAAAACGGATGAAAATGAAATATATATCCCCCAAAGACTCTCGGCCCATTCCCCCCTTCCACACACACACACTGACTGAGTTTGAAGTGCTTGTATAATGAAGAGAAAACTTTGCTGGCCATTGTTAATTGCAAAGGAAGGACGGGAAAACTTTGGGAGGTGGTGGTTCAGATTTTGTACTAAAGAAAGTGCTAATAATTTTGTGCTAATCCAGAAGAGAAGCAACCTGGAATTAAGCAGAAACTTCCTAACAATGAGGACAATTAACCAGTGAAACAGCTTTGCCTCCAGAAATTATGGGCTCTCCATCAGTGGAGGTTTTTAAGAAGAGGCTGAACAGCCATTTATCCTGCTTGAGCAGGGGGCTGGACTGGAAGACCTCCAAGGTCCCTTTCAGCAATATTTTGATTGAAAGAGCACTGAAAATCTTTGAGAATACAGGTGGTCCATGACTTACAACAATTCATTTGGCCACCGTTCAACGTTACAATAGCACTGAAAAAAATAACCCATGGCTGGTCCTCACACTTATGACCATTGCAGCATCCTCATAGTCCTATGATTTCAGTGCTTAGTAATTGGCATATATTTACTGCACTGCAGTGTCCTGGGATGATGTGATCACCATTTGGGTACTTCCCAGCCAGCTTTCTTCAAGCAAAGTGTCAAGGATGAAACTTTGACAGCTATGTGCCTCTGAATTTCAACTTGCCTTTAGATAAAGGGGGGGGGAGGTGTTACTATCAAGAGCATCGATGGAGAAATGAAACTTCCTCAGTTCAGCTGCAGACCGTGGGAGCCTGAAGCCTTGTCAAGGACACCAGAACAGGTGTGGATTTGAAGCAGACAGTTCCCACAACAAAGTGGACTTGTTGATATGGATTATGTAAGTCATTGGGGGTTTGGCTGGGAAAACTATTGTTTCAGTCTATGAATTGATGTGGGAACCTCAGAGTTAGTTTTACTTTGACATAATCATGCAGTGTATTCAATAAAACATAAGATTTTTGGAAATTGCTGGAGTTTTATTTGGATTCGCGAACTGGATGTTGACACAAAGTTAATGGGGATGCCAGATTTGATTAAAAACTGGATGATTGGGAACAACCACTTAATAGCCACCTTGCTTAGCCATGGAAATTCTGGATGCAATTGTGGTCATAAGCCACAGGACTGCCTGTATATATTTCCTCTGTGGGAACTAATGCAACTGCTAGCAAAACACATCCTCCTGATGGAGCAAAATAGGTAGCCATGATAGTCGTGTTCCAATTAGTGCAAAAATGCAGCTGCGCGAGCAATTGTGGGTCTTCCACGTCGTGCCCACATTTCGCCAACTCCCCGCATGCTGCATTGGTTGCCTACTAGTCTCCGAGCGCAATTCAAAGTGTTGGTTATTACCTATAAAGCCCTTAATGGCATGGGACCAGGATACTTATGGGACCGTCTTCTGCCACATACTTCCCTATGACTGGTGAGAGCGCACAGGGTCGGCCTCCTCCGGGTCCCGTCAGTGAAGCAATGTCATCTGGCGGGCCCTAGAGGGAGGGCCTTCTCTGTTGCGGCGCCCACCCTCTGGAACCAACTGCCCCCTAAAGTCCGCATTTCTCCCACTCTCCTGGCCTTCCAAAAGAATCTTAAAACTTATCTTTGCCAGCAGTCCTGGGGATGATTGTGGATTGATTGATGAATATGAGTGAGAGTGAGTGGGGTTTTATTTTATTTTTTTAAATATTTCTTGTTTGGGTTTATATTGTATTTGTTGTTTTACATATATGTTGTTCGCCGCTCCGAGTCTTCGGAGAGGAGTAGCATATAAGCCTAAACAAAATAAATAAATAAATTTATTTATTTATTTATTTATTTATTTATTTATTTATTTTATTTTATTTTATTTATTTATTCGATTTCTATGCCGCCCTATTCCGGAGAACTCAGGGCGGCTCACAACACAGTAGAAATCAACATAAAAAAAAGGTCAACCTTTTCTTCAAAGCACCTGAAGTCGGGACAAGAAGCAGGGGATAAAACCTAATCAAAGAGAAAACCAACCTCGAACTAAAGAGAATTTTGCTGATAGTGAGATCAATCAATCAGTGGACCTCCTTCAGAAGTTGTGGGTGCTCCATCACTGGACGTTTTTAAGAAGAGATCGGAGAGCCACCTGTCTGAAATGGTATAGAGTCTCCTGTTTGAGCAGGGGGTTGGACTAGAAGACCTCCAAGGTCCCTTCCAACTCTGTTATCCTGTAGTCTTCCCTCTACTTTTTCACTTGAGAGGGATCGGATAAAAGTTTCATGATACTGTAATCAGTGAGAGATTCAAAGATGCCAGCACGATGGATTGTTTGGTTGCTGCTGTTTTCTCCAATTGATATGTGTAACTTGGTCACATTAAAAAATGAGGAATAAAAATACCCATCCTCTGAAGAGGCTACTTTGATGGATTGACTGACTGGATGACTGATTGATTGATTGATGGAAGGATGGATGGATGGATGGATTATATGCCATCAAGTCCATGTCAAGTCTATGTCAACCACATAGACCTTCTCCAGGATGATCTATCTCCCAACTTGGCCCTTCAGGTCTTCCAAAGTTATATCTTGCTGCTATCTTCATTGAGTCCATCCACGTTGCTGCCTATTCTCTTCTTCTTCTTCACTTTCCTTCCACCTTTCCCAAAATTATTGACTTCTTAAGAGAGCTAGGTCTTCATATCATGTATCTGAAGCATGATAATTTGTGTCCGGTCCTTTCTGCCTCAAGTGAGAACACCGGATTACTTTGCTGTGTGATTGATTGATTGATTGATTGGTTGGTTGGCTTTCTTGGCTATCCATAATATTCTCAGCTGCCTTCTTCAACATCAGATTTCCAAAGTGCTAATGCTCTTTCCAGTCTACTTTTTCCAAAGTCCAACTTTTGCTTCAATAGAATGTCATAAGGCAAAGAGTCACCTGCACAATTCTTTTGTCAGCCTTCCAAGGCTGGTCAAAATGGGAAATCAAAGACTCATCAACTAATGCTACTTTTATTATGAGATTATAATGCTAGACTATTTCAGCTCTGAAGAACGTCCACCCTCCCTCTCTCTAGCTATGTGAGGACTAAGGACGGTCTTGTCTAAGATGCTTTTGTAACACTTTTGTGTGTTATATTTTTGCCCCAGATTCATTTTTTTTTAAAATTCTGACTGTTGGACCTAAAAGGAGCTGGGGTGGTGCAGTGGTGAGACTGCACTATTGCATGCAAACTCTGCCCAATGCCACAAGTTCAATCCTGACTGGCTCAAGGTTGGCTCAGCCTCCCATTCTTCTGAGGTTGGTAAAATGAGAGACCCAGATTGTTGGGGGACAATACTGACTCTGTAAAGGGCTGAAAAGCACTGTGAAGTAGTATATATGTCTAAGTGTTATTGCTAGTGCTATTTCTATCTATCAAAGGGGTTGAACTAGATGACCTCCAAGGTCCCTTCCAACTCTTGTTATTGTCTTATTTAAAAAAAAAACCTCAGATTTTGACTTGATGGATCATGGTCTGCTTTATTAAGAAGCAGCTTTGGGGCTAAAAGAAAACATGGCAGTGAGTGGGATTATAGATTCTCCTCAAGTGTAAACTGCAGGAACCAATGCTGCTTTACAAAGCCATTTTCAGCTTTCTTAAAGAACGATAACGTTTCTGCCTCTGCTTCCATTCCAGCCTAAAGCAAGACTTATTCAAAGCAGGGGAAATTGTCCCATTTAATTAGGCCAAGGTCTCAGCGCGGTGCAAGGCCTCCTTGTTCAATAAGAGAAAGCTCCTTTGTTCTTTACCATTTCTTTATTCGAGACCTAATCACTAGCTAAATGGGACAATGCCTTTCGACAACGTATTGACTTCCCGTTTCATTTTGATGTCATTCCCACTCTACCCATCCCAGGGAGATGGAAAGTCTAGCGTTCTGTTTCCCTCTTGCTTTGGACTTCAAAAGACATGACCTTCTCCAGTTCCAGATGTCAAGAGAGATATCATCTGGAGGGACATCCCTCCTTGCAATCCCATCTGCTCGAAGGCCATACGATCCAGGGGAATGACAAAGAATTTAGCCGCGTGTTTTTTCAAGCCATCTGAACTTTCTCCCCTTCTCTCTTGCTCTTGATGAGAACGTTGATTTTGATAAATCAGCCATCGTACCTTATTGCCAAGCAGAGATTGAGGGGTAGGTGGGGTGTGTGAGGGGAGATGTCTGCCACATCTCCTGTCCCGAGTTCTCCAAAAACCATCAAATTTCACTGGCAGGGAGGAAGGTAATGCTTAACTCGGCTCGTTCCGTCATCGTTTCTTTCACCCCCAGAAAGTTAAAAAGAGGACATATCTTTTCAAGGCTACAAAAATTGATTGGACTTGCAACAGATGAAGCACTGACAATGAATAAGATAAAGAGCAGATTGGGCACATTATGGCCAGCGGAAATCTCATCGGTGCGTACCGTTCCCCGCTTTGCACACAGACTTCAATTAGCAGTTAAGGATGTGCTGAAAAATGTGGAAAGAATGAGTCATTTCAGAGCATTCGCGAGGCAGACCAAAGGGAAGTGGGGTTGTAGTCAGCCAAAAAATGAGAGATGGTGGGGAAGGGGAAGAGAAAAAGGAAGGAGGGAGGGAGAGAAAGAAATTCAGCGAGAACTAGCTGATTGGGCAATTGTAACATCACTGGAGCTTCTAAAGGACCGCCTAGTTCAAAGAAAGAAAGAAAAAAAAAGAAAGAGGAAGGAAGGACAATTTGTCAACTGAGCAGCTATTATTAAAAAAATCTCACCATACTATGCTTTCCCTTGGGAAACTTCATCTGTAAATAAGAAAGAAAGGAAGAAAGAGAAAGAAAGAAAAAAGGAAGGAAGGAAGGAAGGAAGGAAGGAAGGAAGGAAGGAAGGAAGGAAGGAAGGACACTTTGTTGCTGAGCAGCTATATTACAAGAATCTCACCACACTGTCTCCCTTCCCTTGGGAAACTTCAAATATTAGATCAGAAAGAAAGAAAGAAAGAAAGAAAGAAAGAAAGAAAGAAAGAAAGAAGAAAGGAAAGAAAGAAAAGAAAGAAAGAAAGAAAGAAAGAAGAAGAAGGAAGGAAGGAAGGAAGGAAGGAAGGTAGGAAGGAAGGAGGAAGGAAACTTTGTCTCTGAGCAGCTATATTACAAGAATCTCACCATACATCTGCCTTCTTGGGAAACTTCAAATATAGATCAGAAAGAAAGAAAGAAAGAAAGAAAGAAAGAAAGAAAGAAAGAAAGAAAGAAAGAAAGAAAGAAAGAAAGAAAGAAAGAAAGAAAGAAGGAAAGAAAGAAAGAAAGAAAGAAGAAAGAAGGAAGGAAGGAAGGAAGGAAGGAAGGAAGGAAGGAAGGAAGGAAGGAAGGTAGGTAGGTAGGTAGGAAGGAAGGAAGGAAACTTTGTCACTGAGCAGCTATAGTACAAGAATCTCATCATACATCTACCTTCCCTTGGGAAACTTTATATATAGATAAGAAGAAAGAAAGAAAGAAAGAAAGAAAGAAAGAAAGAAAGAAAGAAAGAAAGAAAGAAAGAAAGAAGGAAGGAAGGAAGGAAGGAAGGAAGGAAGGAAGGAAGGAAGGAAGGAAAGAAAGAAAGAAAGAAAGAAAGAAAGAAAGAAAGAAAGAAAGAAAGAAAGAAAGAAAGAAAGGAAGGAAGGAAGGAAGGAAGGAAGGAAGGTAGGAAAAATAATGATATGCCGATTAGCTCACAGTTCCAAAAAAGTAACAAATGTTTTAAGATCATCGAAATTGCAACCTGTGTAAATCTCATTTTTTAGAAATATAAAAAAGAAGAAATCTACATGTATCTTAGCACTGTTGTCATCAGCCCAGATAAGTCCATTACGGAATGAAGTCACCTTCACTGCAAGCTAAGGACCATCATCCACCATGCTTTTCAGTCTAATCATTCAGCCAATTTATGTGCCTAAGAAAGGGCCAGGATTTGGGAGTCCCCACTCCTAGTCCAGGAGTATTAGACTGAACATCAAGAATGACGCAAAGTGATTCTTCCAAGCTTGGTCCTTAATTGTTCCACCCCTGTAGACAGAATCTTGCCAGACTGAAGATTCTACTATCTACATTTATCTACATCTGCAACATACTCTGGGAACTATTGGGGAGGAGATGTCTTCCCCCTGGTTCTCTCACACAAACTATCTGGACTAAGTTGTCTCTCCTTCCTCTGGAATTCGGTCCCTCCCTGATGGGAATCCAGACTGGAACATTCCATCATGAGGACTTTCACCACTCTGTTCCACTGGCTCTTGGATTGAGAGGGAAAAACCAGGCCAAAATCTTTCAGAGGATTTCCAGGGTCTAGAACTTGGATCTCTTGCTTCTAATCCAGCAAATTCCACACTATAACATTCTGATTCTTGCATGTTAGGGACTATCTTCATTTTTCTGCCTCTGCCTGCCTGCCTGCCTGCCTCTATCTATCTGTCTGTCTGTCTGTCTGTCTGTCTGTCTGTCTATCTGTCTGTCTGTCTGTCTGTCTGTCTGTCTGTCTGTCTATCTATCTATCTATCTTCTATATCTTTGTATCATCTATCATCTACCTTTCATCTATCTATATATCAATTTATTATCTAATCTATATCATCTATCAATCTACCTATCATCTATGTATCATCTCTATCATCTATCAATTTATCAATCTCTATCTATCTATCTATCTGTCTGTCTGTCTGTCTGTCTGTCTGTCTTCTATATCTTTGTATCATCTATCATCTACCTTTCATCTATCTATATATCAATTTATTATCTAATCTATATCATCTATCAATCTACGTATCATCTATGTATCATCTCTATCATCTATCAATTTATCAATCTCTATCTATCTATCTATCTATCTATCTATCTATCTATCTATCTATCTATCTATCTATCTATCTATCTATCTATCTATCTACCTACCTACCTACCTACCTACTTACCTACCTACCTACCTACCTACCTACCTACCTACCTACTTACCTACCTAACAAGTCAAGGTCCAACTATTCAGTCAAACATTCACAGATATCTTTTGTTGCATTCAAGCCCTTGATTTGTGCTTTAGCATACACCACCTTTTCTTGAAAAACCCTCTTTGAACCTCATTCCATCCCAAGGATTTGACTTTACTTGTCTCAAGTCACCTGAGTTAACTCAGTGTGATACTGATTAATATCCCCATTTTAATTGTAAAGTTTTAATCACTGTCATGGGTGTGCACTTTCCCCCTTACCATACAATTTAGCAGGATGCAATGGCTCATAAATTGAAACTGACTCAGCTAGTATTTTTCCTGGGCAAACACACCAAAAAGGGCAGATGCCTTTCCGATTTGAAAAGTGCAGCTTCTGGGTTGTTGGAGAAAGCACAATCAACAGAAATCAATCAATTAATGGAAATAGCAGAATCAACTTAAAGTAATGGTGGATCCTATCAGATCCTATTGGAGTAAAGATAAGCCATGTTCCTGTGCCAAAATAGAATTATTCCAGGGAAAGCTGCTTATTTAAATACTACATTTATAGAGTCTTCGGAATCCACCCAGCTCTCAAACCAGATTGGCATAATTATGCTAAAAGCATGTCCGTTTCACTCAAACTGATCCAGATATAAAAGTAAGATCAATAGGACAGGACAGAGAGATTTAACCCACCTTAAGCCAACTACTTCATCCAGTTAATCACTTAAACATGAGCCAGCAGTGTGCGGCAACAGCCAAAAAAACCAATTTAGTCCTAGGTTGCATTAACAAAGGGATAGAATCAAGGACTGGGGGGACAGTATAGCAGTGTTCCAGTATTTCAGAGGCTGCCACAGAGAGGAGGGGGTTAACCTATTTTCCAAAAGGCAGGACAAGAAACCAGAGATGGAAATTAATCAAGGTGAGAAGCAACCTGGAATTAAGGAGAAATTTCCTAACAGTGAGGACAATTAACCAGTGGAATAGCTGGCCATCAGAAGTTGTGGGTGCTCCATCACTGGAGGTTTTTAAGAAGAGACTGGACAGTCAGTTGCCTGAAATAGTATAGGGTCTCCTGCTTGAGCAGGGGGCTGGACTAGAAGATCTCCAAGGTCCCTTCCAGTTCTGTTCTGATTATTACGATTAATTAAAAATCATCCAAGACACAAGGAAGAGAGGGGGATTAAAAATGCCCAATCTAAAGCTATATTACTACGCCGCGGCGTTGGTGGCGCTGAGTGACTGGATTAACATGACAAACAAACGGATACTAGATATTGAAGGGCATGGTCTAATATTTGGATGGCACGCATACCTGGTGTATGACAAAAAGGCTGATATGAACTTCAGGGAGAACCCTATACGAACCCCGTTGTTGCGGGTCTGGATGAAATATAAGTACCTCCTACACGATAGGATCCCCATCTGGACGATACCTGGACACGCAATAGGTGACATAAATACATCTCAGGGGCAGGAAGCGGTGCCCTACAGTAAACTTGTACTGGAAGAAGAAAATGGGTTCTCCTTAAAGCCTCAAACAACGCTAACAGATGAAGGAATAGGAGGTACCTGGCTATCTTACTTACAACTGCAGTCAAGGTGGCATAAAGACAAGAATAAGGGCCTATCCTGGACTGATGAGAATTTAATAGAACAGATTAGAGAGCAGGGGATCATGCATATCAAACGAGTGTACGGCGTCCTGATAGAAATGGACTCTGAAACTGTGCTAGTCAAGAACTGTATGGTAAAGTGGGAACAAGACTTTGGGCATTCTATCACGATGGAAACGTGGGAGGAAATTTGGGTGAGAAATGTAGTATTTACGAAAGCGCAACAGCTAAGGGAAAACTTCTACAAGATGTTCTATAGGTGGCATCTAGATCCGAAAAAGGTATCATACATCTACCCAGACACCCAACCTAAATGTTGGAGGTGTGGCAATGGGGAGGCTACATATTTTCATATATGGTGGACTTGTAGAAAAATTAAGGCCTTCTGGAGGAAGATATGGTGGACACTCCAAACCATTTTCAAAAAGCGTATTGAATTTCTACCTCAGGTTTTTTTGTTAGGGATCATAAAAGATTGCACTACTTCAGAGACGAACTTATTTCTGAACTTGATCACAGCGGCTAGATTGTTGGTGGGACAATACTGGAAGAAGCCAGACATACCACCTATAGAAGAATGGACTTTGAAAGTAATAAATTTGGCGGAAATGGCAAAAATATCGGCATACTTGAAAGATCGCTCAAATGAACAATACTTAACGGACTGGAAACAGTGGATAGATTATACACAAGAGAAGCATCAATCAAATAAAATGTATCTGGCGTATAGTTGAGGCTTGACGGGAGGAAGGAAGAATGTTTACCAAATCAGACGTTTACAAAGACTAATACCTAATGTTGTATTTTATGTTCTATGATGATTGCTTCTTAATATGATCATATGTTTAATGTTGTTTGCTTTAATATTGAAAAAGTGGACAGAATTTCTACCTCAGGTTATTGAATTTCTACCTCAGGATCTTTTGTTAGGGATCATAAAAGATTGCACTACTACTGGGATGAATCTAATTCTGAATTTGGTCACAGCAGCTAGACTGCTGGTGGGACAATACTGGAAGAAGCCAAAAATACCACCTATTGAAGTTTGGACTCTGAAAGTAATACACTTGGCAGAAATGGCGAAAATTTTGGCGTATTTGAAGGATCGTTTGAATGAACAATATGTGATAGACTGGAAACAGTGGATAGACTATATATAAGAGAAACACCAATCAAATAAAATGTAACAGGCGTATAGTTGAGGCTTGACGTGAGGAGTGAGGAACGTTTACCAAATCAGATGTTTACAAAGACTAATACTTAGTGTTGTATATCAGGTTCTATGATGATTGCTTCTTAATATGATCTTATGTTTAATGTTGATTGTTTCAATAAAAAATTTTTAAAAAAAGATCACATGAGGTATTAGTACTGCTTTATAAAGCCTTAGCAAGACTACACTTAGAATACTGCATCAGGTTTTTGGTCACCATATTATAAAAAAGATGTTGAGACTCTGGAAAGAGTACAGAAAAGAGCAACAAAGATTATTAGAGGTTGGGGGCTAAAACATATAGAGAACAATTGCAGGAATTGGAAATGTCTAGTCTAATGAAGAAAAGGACGAGGGGGGACATGATAGCAGTCTTCCAGTATCTCAGGGGCTGCCACAAAGAAGAGGGAGTCAAGCTATTCTCCAAAGAATCTGAAGGCCAGACAAGAAGCAACGGATGAAAACTAACCAAGGAGAGAAGCAATCTAGAACTAAAGAGGAATTTCCTGACAATGAGAACAATTCAGTGGAAGACCTTGCCTTCAGAAGTTGTGGGTGCTTCATTGCTGACAGCCATTTGTCTGGAATGGTATAGGATATGTTGCTTGTGCAGGGGCTGGACTAGAAGTCCTTCAAGGTCCCTTCCAACTCTGTAATTCTGTTCTCTTCCTGCACCCCAACTTTCTGGAATACAGGTAGTACCTGCTCAAGGACCACGATTGGGACTGGATTGTCTGTTACCCATCATCCTTAGGAGAAACATCACATAACTGTACCACTTAATGACTGCAGTTGTGGTACTCCCAGCTACACAGTTGTTAGGCCAAGACCGTACTGTTTTTGGGTGAGGACCTCACACTGCCTCAACATCCCCCGCCCATGTTCGACTGAACAACAACTAGGTTATAATAGTTATTGTGTTGGATTAGGTTTGGGGATACCTCAGTTTTAGGCATCACATCAACCAACCATGTCAGTTTCCAGGATAACTTAGGGCCACTTACTTTCTGACTGTCCAACCCATCAGGGTGTTCTGTCCCAGCCTACGTATATCCTTGTTACTGCACAAAGACAACCCATCTTTTAACAGTAGACTGGAAAATAAACCCTTTTTATTTGAGTTACAGACCTGATAATTGTCCGAGAAAAACAAAAGCTACAGAACACTTTTCCAACGGGGCATGAGTCAAACAGGAAATAACTCACAAGCAAAATAAACAGACAGTGATCTCTTGACTCTGAAGTTCTTTGCAAATGGTTGCCTCCAGCCACCAGCCCTGCCCACACATTCCCTTTTTGTTATGCAGCCCCCAAGGCGTGGCTTCTCACTGCTTTCTCCTCCTTCCCTGGAGTTGTCCCATTTCCTCCCTCTGTCCTACTCGTGTGACCTGCCTACATCTACGAGCATCTCTGAGGTCTTCCAGCTGTGCTTTCTCTGAGTCTGACTCAGCCTCCCAGCACAGCTGGGTCTCAGCTTGATCACAAGTGGAAGGATCAGCCTCTCCATCAGTCTGCCAGTACTGCAGCTCATCAGAGCCTCCCTCAGACTCTGATGGCTCTCCAGGCTCCTCCTCCTCCTCCTCCTTTTCCCCTTCTCCTTCTCCTCCTCCTCCTCCTCCTCTGATTCCCCAGACTCAACTACCGGGATCACAGGCTGGCACAGAATCACAACACAGGGTTATTGTCACAGAACAAGGAGCAAGAAGTCCTACCTAGTATTCACTAAAATCCTCAGTTATGGTTGGGAGATGTTGGGGGTGACTTGTTTTCCATTATTAGTTGGCTAATATCTGCAGAATATTAAATGTTACGGATAATATTTATACGGTCGTTATTTATCCCTTGGAGAGTCGCCTTGATTCATATCACAACTGAACATTTCTGGAAGATGATGGAGATTTTTAATCATGCTTTCAATTATCATTCAAGGAATATAATTATAACGATAACAAAGAAACAATCCCTTTTATTATCATTAAATTGGTCATTCAGGGAAAAGCTCTAAAAGAGAAATCAGTTTTGATGGTTGTTTGATCTGAACTAACATTAATAACCAGGGTTAGTGCAAACTATATCCCAGACCTTCATGGGGGATTCATTGACTCAGGTGTTTGTATGTTTGTTTCACTATAATCTTGATTCACAAAACCTCTCAGCAGGTAACCAAACATGATTGTTGAAAAGTTCCTTGTATAAAATAAATAAATACAGCTATAAAAAATAGAAACACATCTCAACCACATTGGAAGGGTCAAAAGAAAAAAAACATAGACAACCCAACAACAACAACAACAACAACAACAACAACAATAATAATAATAATAATAATAATAATAACGTAACAACAACAACAATAATAATAAATAATAATAATGTTGGAAGGGTCCTTGGAGATCATCAAGTCCAATCCCCTGCTCAAGCAGGTAACCCTATACCATTTTGGACAAATGGCTGTCCAGTCTCTTCTTAAAAACTTCCAGTGTTAGAGCATTCACTGCTTCTGGAGGCAGGTGGTTCCACTGCTTAATTGTTCTAACTGTCAAGAAGTTTCTCCTTAGTTCTAGGTTGCTTCTCTCTTTGGTTAGTTTCCATTCGTTGCTTCTTGTCCTGCCTTCAGGTGCTTTGGAGAACAGCTTGACTCCCTCTTCTTTGGGGCAGCCCCTGAGATATTGGAACACTGCTATCATGTCCCCTCTCATCCATCTCTTCATTAAACTAGACATACCCAATTCCAGCAACCGTTCCTTATATGTTTTAGCCTCCAGTCCTCTAATCATCTTTGTTGCTCTTCTCTGTACTCTATCTAGAGTCTCAACGTCTTTTTTACATCATGGTGACCAAAACTGGATGCAGTATTCCAAGTATGGCCTTACCAACGCCTTGTAAAGTGGTATTAATACTTCATGTGATCTTGATTCTATCCCTCTGTTAATGCAGTCTAGCACTGTGTTGGCTTTTTTGGCATATATATGCAGTGTGCCCCATATATGCAGTGTGCCCCATATCTACTCTTCTAAACCCAATTTGAAAATGTAGACTAGATCCCCATATGGATGGAGTTCCAAAGTATGAAGACAGTCATCAAAGTTTTACATTTAGGCAGGGAAAAAAAATCAAAGATTAAGTACAGATTGGGCGAGACCTGGCTCAAAAACAGTAACTTTGAGAGGGACCTTGAAGTCCGAGTGGACGATCACTTGACTTATGAGCCAGCAGTGAGCAGGAGCAGCCAAAAAAGTTAATGCAATCCTGAGTTGCATAAACAGAGGCATAGAATCAGGATGACACAACTTATTAGTACTGCTTTATAAAACCCTAGTGAGACCACACCTGGAATACTGCAGCCAATTTTGGTCACCCTACTACAAAAAAGATATTGAGAGTTTGGAAAAAGTTCAAAGAGAAACTAAGATTATTCAAGGCTTGGAGACCAAAACATATGAAGAACAGCTACAGGATTTGGGCCTGGCTAGTCTAAGGAAAAGAAGAAATGGGGGAGACATGATAGCAGTATTCCAGTAATTGAGGGGCTGCCACAAAGAAGAGGAGAGGGTCAAACTATTCTCAAAAGTATCAGAGGGCAGGACAAGAAACAATGGTTGGAAACTTATCAAAGAGAGAAGCAACCTAGAACTAAGGAGAAACTTCCTGACAGTGAGGACAATTAACCAATGGAACAGCTTGCCTTCAGAAATCGTGGGCGCTCCGTCACTGGAGGTTTTTAAGAAGAGACATTAGACAGTCACTTGACTGGAATGGTATAGATTCTCCTGCTTAAGCAGGAGGCCAGACTAGAAGACCTCTAAAGTCTCTTCCAATTCTGTTCTGTTCTGTTCTGTTCTGTTCTGTTCTGTTCTGTTCTGTTCTGTTCTGTTCTGTTCTGTTCTGTTCTGTTCTGTCCTGTCCTGTCCTATCCTATCCTATTCTATTCTATTCTGTTCTATTCTGTTCTATTCTGTTCTATTCCATCTATATTCTATTCTATTCTGTTCTGTTCTGTTCTGTTCTGTTCTGTTCTGTTCTGTTCTGTTCTGTTCTGTTCATCAACCATATCCATTTCCTAGGTCCCCTCAGAGAACAGTCTTGAAAAGCCAGCAACTGGAAGGAATTGAGTCTGACTGAACTTTCATATAACTATGGGAAAAGGTAGTCCTGTGGACAACCAGATCTGGAACTGTGTAGGGTCTTAAAACTGTCAATCAGCACATTGAATCTCACCAGAAAGCCAACTGGCAATCAATATAGTTCCTGACGTATTGGGATCACCCAGGTATAAAGTCAAACGCCATCATCTTAAGGTCACCAATTTTAGTTTTAGTTTTTTTTAGTATTAGCTTCCAATCCTTTTTAAAAAGCAGCAGTAATCCATATGGAAGATGATGGGGCATGAGTGATGATTAGAGTAGAATAGAATAGAATAGAATAGAATAGAATAGAATAGAATAGAATAGAATAGAATAGAATAGAATAGAATAGAATAGAATAGAATAGAATAGAATAGAATAGAATAGATATTGGAATATAGAATAGAATAGATATTGGAATATAGAATAGAATAGAATAGAATAGAATAGAATAGAATAGAATAGAATAGAATAGAATAGAATAGAATAGAATAGAATAGAATAGAATAGAGCTGGAAGGGGCCTTGGAGGTCTTCTAGTCCAGCTCCCTGCTCAAGCAAGGGAACATATACTGTCTCAGACAGGTGAATGTCCAGTCTCCTCTTAAAAATCTCCAGTGATGGAGTGGGAGCAGCCGATGACTTTGGTTCCCACGGGAAAAAAGATTGTTTTGACTGGCGAAGCACCTGGCAACCCCCTCCCTCCATTCTAAGTGGCAACTGAAAATGAATAGGGAAAATGTCTACAGCCATGCTCCTTTTCAGACATTAGGACTATATCTGCCAAGTGAAGGTAGACACACTGGAGAGGGGCCATCTGTACATATTCGCAATTGATACTGTCCCCTAGGTTCTGGTCCTCAACTGGGGTGAGCATGTGTGTGTTGCCCTCTAGGAAATGTACCGAGCTGAGTTCCAGGTGTCATCAGCCAAGACTCCAGGTTAGAGAGGGAAAAATGGCCATCGTCCTCCAGAAGACTTTGTCCTGATGATTGGGCCAAAATCACCCAGCCGGCTTTCATGGCTAAGGCAGGACTAGAAGTCACAGTTTCCTGATGATTGGTCCAACATCACTCAGCTGACTTTCATGGCTAAGGCGAGACTAGAACTCACTGTCTCTTGGTGATTGGCCCAAAGTCACCCAGCTGACTTTCATGGGATAAGGCAGGACTAGAACTCACCGTCTCCTGGTGATTGGTCCAACATCACCCAGCTGACTTTCATGGCTAAGGCAGGACTAGAACTCACTGTCTCCTGGTGATTTGCCCACAGTCACCCAGCCGGCTTTCATGGCTAAGACGAGACTAGAACTCACCATCTCCTGGTGATTGGCCCAAAGTCACCCAGCCGGCTTTCATGGCTAAGGCGAGACCAAACTGGTTCTCTTAAATTCAATGAATAAACACCTAAAATGAGTAAGGGCAGCTAAAAATCTCAGCCAAATCAAGAGATTTTGATAGCCTGGTTTTTTTTTCCCCCAACCTTAATTATAAATCCTTTGCAAAACGATCAGGTTCTTTTTTAACGGGAGAAGTTGAGAAGTGAACCCTTTCAAAAACGATAGCGTGAGATTCAATATCCAAGCTGATCATTTAGCAGGCCTCGGTTTCACCACGAGAGCTATTTGTCCAATCTTGGTTTATAAAAGGTAAGGAAAACTTGCAGCCTTTTTCCGCAAACAAATGTATCTTAACCCGGCTTCCATAAAGATTGACGGTGACTTAAAAAATAGCCTGAGGTCAATATTATAAATCTTTCTAAAAGGGTTTTTTTAGTGCATATTCTTCATGTCGGCATCAAACCAATCACTCAAAGTGATGCTCTTTTAAGGGATGTGGAACCCAAACACTGGAAATGGAAAGAGGGGGAAAAATGAGGTTATGGCATACTTTTTCCCCCTCCCTTTGGACTGAAGGGGATGCGATTGTGAAATTCTGACTATCTTATAAGTTTATCCTGGAGTCAGATCAAAAAAAGAAAAAAGAAAAAAAAACATCAGTGATTGCTCCATTCAAAAGGAAAAGAAGCTGGGTATTTGAAATGCAGAGTAAATCAACTGGTTTTAATGATATTTTGCCTTATCATGGACAGTACGGTTGAGGCACCAGGCTAAAATGCTGGAGACCATGAGTTCAAATCCTGCCGTAGGCCTGAAAGCTAGCTGAGAGACTCTGGCCCAATCACCAGCAGATGATGAGTTCTAGTCCCACCTTAAGCACGAACTCTGGCTGGGTGACTTTGGGCCCATCAGCAGGAGACTAAATTCTAATGCTGCCTTAGATACAGTATATAAGTTGGCAGAATGACTGTGGGCCAATTACCAGGAGACAGTGAATTCTAGTCCCACATAGGCCTGAAAGCCAGATGGGTGAATTTAGGCCAATCACCAGGAGATTAAGTTTTAATACTACCTTAGATACAGTATATAAGTTGGCAGAATGACTATGGGCCAATTACCAGGAGACAGTGAGTTCTAGTCCTGCCTTAGGCATGAAAACAGCTGGGTGACTTTTGCCCCTCAAACTGATTGGAGAATGGGATTTATGACTGCTAATTGGAGAAGGGAATTGTGCTTGAATATTATGTGCTCAAGGGAGGGGAATGCAGATCTTGGCAGCCACCGTGTTTGTGCCAAAGGGTGCTATACTAATAAAGAGACCTTAAGGTAAACAATGCCTCAAAGTTCTTTGAAGTATTCCCCTAATCGGAACCATGACACAAGCACTCATTCTTGCTCCTTCAACGCTTACTCTTTGGGAATATTTTGCTACTGATGTTCCATCAAACTGGCAAAGTCGGTAGCTATAGCATACCATATGCATGATACAGCTCTGTCTTCCCTTTATTTTGATTTCTGGTCTGACCTCAGAATTATTGATGGGTGAGAATGCTTGTTAGTAGAATTCCTCCAACTCATTTGCTACTGTAATCTCAGACTCTTGCAGGAATTGGGTATGGCCAGTCCAGACAAAGAAGGACTAGGGGTGACATGATAGGAGTATCAAAGAAGGGGGGGCAAAGCACCAGAAGGCAAGACAAGTAACAATGAATGGAAACTAATTGAGGAGAGAAGCAACCTGGAACTAAGGAGAAACTTCCTAACAGGGAGGACAATCAACCAGAGGATCAGAAGTAGCCTGCAGAAGTGGTGGGTCCTTCATCCCTGGAGGTTTTTAAGAAGAAACTAGACAGTCACTTGTCTGAAATTGTATAGGGCCTCCTGGTTGAGCAGGGGGTTGATCTAGAAGACCTGCAAAGTCCCTTCCAGCTCTATTCTGATTGATTTGTTGTTGCCCTCTCTATGCATGTCTACATCATGTGTGAAAACTCTGTCCCTCGTTTGCACAATAACAGAACTATCTATTTTTGATCGTACAGTTTTCTTGTGAGGCCAGCTGGGTGTGCTATCTCCACACTGTTCCTTCATGGCAAACTAAAGCTGAGGGAATCTAAGACTTTTGGGTTGTGTGTGTGACCGATGGACTAGAAATTAGGAGTGTTAAGACAAAGAAAGAAAATGCCAATGTACAATGAGATAACTGTGGTAGTCTTGAAAAAGGGGTATAAATCAAGGGATTAGATTCTTTTTTCTTTCTATGCTTCCAAGGAAGATCATCTTAGATGCCTTCAACCCATAACTCATGTCAGCATAAATTTGGTTACCAGACAGCAATAAAAAAAGAGTCTTGTGGGCCAAATATTGTCAAATTTTTCATTCGCTATGTGTGAGCAATTGCTACGTCTAGTGCCTCCTTAAAAAAATAAGACTTTTGCTAACACTTGTGCCCATTGCCAGCAATTCAGTCCTGACTGGCTCAAGGTTGACTCAGCCTTCCATCCTTCCGAGGTCGATAAAACAAGGACCCAGATTGCTGGGGTCAATATGCGGACTCTGTAACCCATTTAGAGAGGGCTGTAAAGCACTGTGAAGTGGTATATAAGTCTAAGTGCAATTGCTATCATCTACCTGCCTGCCTGCCTGCCTGCCTGCCTGCCTGCCTGCCTGCCTGCCTGCCTGCCTGCCTGCCTGCCTGCCTGCCTGCCTATCTATCTATCTATCTATCTATCTATCTATCTATCTATCTATCTATCTATCTATCTATCTATCTATCTATCTATCTATCTATCTATCTATCTGCCATGGTCGCGCAGTGGTTAGAATACAGTATTGCAGGCTAATTCTGCTCACTGCCAGCAGTTTGATCCTAACCGGCTCAGGGCTGACTCAGCCTTCCATCCTTCCAAGGTCAGTAAAATGAGGACCCAGATTGCTGAGGTCAATGTACTGACTTTGTAAGCTTAGAGAGGGTTGTAAAGCAGTATGAAGCAGTATATAAGTCTATTGCTATTGTTATTCCCCATAATAAAAAAAACAAACAAGCAAAAAATACCCCAGGTGTGTGTAAGAAGAATTTGACATCTAGGACCAAGTTATCTCTCATGTAAAATGGTAAATTAATAAACAAATAGAATTTTGATCAGTTTTTTTTTCTGGAATCTTTATAGGATTTTTTTTTCTCATCTTTCCAAGGTCAGTAAAATGAGGACCCAGATTGTTGAGGGCAATAGGCTGACTCTGTAAACACTTAGAGAGGGCTGTAAAGTGCTGTGAAGCGGTATATAAGTCTAAGTGCTATTGCTATTAATGAAAAGAAGGACTAGGAGTGACATGATAGGAGTCTTCCGATGTTTGAGGAGCTGCCACAAAGAAGGGGATGAGATGGTATAGGTTCTCCTGCCTGAGCAGGGGGCTGGACTAGAAGACCTCCAAGGTCCCTTCTATTCTATTCTATTCTATTCTATTCTATTCTATTCTATTCTATTCTATTCTATTCTATTCTATTCTATTCTGTTCTGTTCTGTTCTGTTCTGTTCTGTTCTGTTCTGTTCTGTTCTGTTCTGTTCTGCTCTGCTCTGCTCTGCTCTGCTCTGCTCTGCTCTGCTCTGCTCTGCTCTGCTCTGTTCTATTCTATTCTATTCTATTCTATTCTATGTACTGTATACTCTACTCTGCTCTATTCTACTCTACTCTACTCTACTCTATTCTATGTACGCTATACTCTATTCTTCTCTACTTTACTCTTCTCTTCTCTTCTCTACTCTACTCTACTCTACTCTACTCTACTCTACTCTACTCTACTCTACTCTACTCTCTATTCTATTCTATTCTATTCTATTCTATTCTATTCTATTCTATTCTATTCTATTCTATTCTATTCTATTCTATTCTATTCTATTCTATTCTTATATTAATTTTTGCTCCAAAAGACACATTTGGGCTTATTTTCCGGTTAGGGCTTATCTTCAAGGAAATGGGGTACTAAATGCTTCCATCTGGCTGATGATCTTAACTGGGGCTTATTTGGGGGGTGGGGCTTATTTTACGAGCATCCTGAAAAAGTATGCTGGGATTTTTCAGTTGGTCTTACTTTCAGGGAAACAAGGTAACTGGGACTTAAGATGCAAAACAAACGTACTTATTAAACTGAGCCTTCAAAAGCTGAGTCTATGATTGACGGTAGATTTGTTGGAAGCAAGATTCCCTGAAATGTTGTTTGAGATCCGTCCTTGTCACCCGAAACACGTAGATGGGGGCAAGTCCTCATTGTGTTTGCACAACAAGCTTAAATCAGTCCCAAAGGTCCTTTTTTACAAAGGGCAACTGCAGTTTTCTTTTCTTTTTTGCTTGAAAGTCGTTTTGCTTCTCATCCAAGATGCTTCTTCCGTTCTGGCTGAAGCCTCTTGGATGAAAAAGCTTTTTCAAGGGAAAAAAAACACAAAGAAATATCCAGTTGCCTTTTAGAAAAGCACCTCTTGGGACAACCATGATGATTGAGAATCTCGGTAGACCTTAAGCTTAAAGAAGGCAATTTTGAGATGTGTGAAATTGGGTTAGTTTCAACCTGCTTTGTATGAGCGGCTTAAGGTGCAGCCCAGCTTACGATTCAGTACGTACACAAACACCCAAGCTGGCTTAATTCAATATCCACATTTATGGCGTTACACAAATCGACCAGTACACATTTGATGGGTGTTCATGGTGCCTGCTTTTATGGCAACTGAAATTGCTTTACACTGTGACAGCCACGGCTCTGTCTAAACCCGCAGTATCTAATTCCTCAGCCATACCGGCTTTTATGATCCTATATTAAAGATGGGGAATACATTTGGGCGGTTTACGTTGAGTGAGAAGCTCTGACTTTTTAACCTATCCAGTAAAACTGAAAAAAACTACTGATTAGAGTGTGCACATTTTTGAATGTTATGACACTGTTCACTCTCTCTCTCTCTCTCTCTCTCTCTCTCTCTCTCTCTCTCTCTCTCATCTATCTATCT
This sequence comes from Bothrops alternatus, assembly GCA_034064705.1. Lineage (NCBI taxonomy): Eukaryota > Metazoa > Chordata > Lepidosauria > Squamata > Viperidae > Bothrops > Bothrops alternatus. The sequence continues at coordinate 123,475 of JARGCV010000728.1, forward strand.
ATCTATCTATCTATCTATCTATCTATCTATCCATATATCTCTCTATCTCTATCTCTATCTCTATCTCTATCTCTATCTCTATCTCTATCTCTATCTCTATCTCTATCTCTATCTCTATCTCTATCTCTATCTCTATCTCTCTATCTCTCTATCTCTCTATCTATCTCTCTATCTATCTATCTATCTATCTATCTATCTATCTATCTATCTATCTATCTATCTATCTATCTATCTATCTATCTATCTATCTCCATTTTAAAAGGGCAGAGGAAATATTGTGGCAAAAACGAGAGAAAATGTACATCAGTCAGGGGAGCTTGTTTGCAACAAAGACACGTATTAGGGGAAACACACAAAGATGTTTGGCTTAGAACAAATGGAAACAAACAAGAGCCATGCTGTGCTGCAATTTTCTCCTATAAAAGAGGCTGCAGCTGTTTCCCCTTGATCCTCAGGGTGCTTTAGAAATTATTCTGATGATGCTTTAGGCTTATCTTTACAATGGGAGTTGGTGGAAAGCACAACAGCTCAGTGTCTTGTCCTTAGTGCAATCCATTCTTTGCAACAGACCAAAGGTCCTTGTCTTCCCGTCTCTTAAACATTTCCGCATCTGCTGCGACTTTAAAATAGAATAGAATAGAATCAGAAATGGATAGGATAGCATAGCATAGAATAGAATAGAATAGAATAGAATAGAATAGAATAGAATAGAATGGAATGGAATGGAATGGAATGGAATGGAATGGAATGGAATGGAATGGAATGGAATAGAATTCAAAATAGAATAGAATAGAATAGAATAGAATAGAATAGAATAGAATAGAATAGAATAGAATAGAATAGAATAGAATAGAATAGAATAGAATAGAATTCAGAATAGACTAGACTAGACTAGACTAGACTAGACTAGACTAGACTAGAATAGAATAGAATAGAACTGGAAGGGACCTTGGAGGTCTTCTAGTCCAGCCCTCTGCTCAAGCAGGAGAACATATACCATCTCAGACAGAGATTAATGTCCGGTCTCTTCTTAAAAATCTCCAGTGATGGAGCACCCATGATTTCTGGAGGCAGGATGTTCCACTGTTTGATTGTCCCCAGTGTCAGGAAGTTTATCCTTAATTCCAGGTTGCTTCTCTCTTTGATCAGTTTCCAACCATTGTTTTTCGTCCTTCCCTCTGGTGTTCTGGTGAACAATGTGACTCCCTTCCATTTTTTTTTTTTTTTTGTATTTGTCCTTTTTCTGTTTCAGTTTGTCAGAGAAAACTTTGTGCAGCCATGCTGGTTTCTTTTTGAATTTCTTGTTTTTCTTTCTCAATGGTATTGTGCTGATATGGGCTTTTAGGATCAAATTTTTCAGGGTTTCCCACACTTCTTGGGTTGTTTTCCCCTTTAGGATTTTCATCCATGGGATCTTTCCTAGGTTCTTTCTGAGTTTGTTGAAGTCAGCTCTTTTGTATTAGACACTGGTTGGATTCTTGAGTCACGAAACTACAGCATTTGCTATAGAAAGTGATACGTGGATTGCAGAATTTTTCTTTCAATGTATTGAAAAATGCAGGTAGAACATCTCTACTTACTTCCCTTCAGTTTTCAGTTCTTTAATCCAGGGTGTTTTAAATGTATCTGAAAGGTACAATCATATACCAACAAATCAAACAGTGCTATCAGGCAGGAATGTTATACCGAAACAGAGATAACCTTTCTTTATTTCTTTAAAATAAATCTGTATTTTTGTGCAGTGTAACTTCACCTAGGTAATGGCAAAACTATATATAACATTAAGGACAAATATTTTTTTTGGCCATTTTTTTTAAAAAGGTAAAGTAAGCTTTAGTTTCTGTGACATTCTGGATAAAGGACTGCTTTTGCTTTCAGAGAAGCTGTTAACAGAATAACAGAGTTGGAAGGGACCTTAGAGGTCTTCTAGTCCAACCCCCTGCTCAGGCAGGAAACCCTAGACCAGGGGTAGGCAACCTTGGCTCTTTTATGACTCGTGGACTTCAACTCCCAGAATTCCTCAGCCAGCCATGCTGAGGGGAAAGGGAGAGGCTTCCAAGCCGAGCCGTGCTGGCTCAGGAATTCTGGGAGTTGAAGTCCACGAGTTATAAAAGAGCCAAGGTGGCCTACCCCTGGCCTAGTCTATTAAGCATGACAGGAGTAGATTATCAGAAACCGGTAGGCCTAGTCCACGGGTAGGCAGCCTTGGCTCTTTTATGACTGGTGGACTTCAACTCCCAGAATTCCTGAGCCAGCCATGCTGAGGGAAAAGGGAGAGGTTTCCAAGCTGAGCCAGGCTGGCTCAGGAATTCTGAGGGTTGAAGTCCATGAGTCATGAAGGGGCCATAGTTCCCCCATGCTGGCTCAGGAATTCTGGGAGTTGAAGTCCACGAGTCATGAAGGGGCCTGGGCCTAGGCCTAGGCCAGAGGTAGGCAACCTTGGCTCTTTTGTGACTCGTGGACTTCAACTCCCAGAATTCCTGAGCCAGCCATGCTGAGGGGAAAGGGAGAGGTTTCCAAGCTGAGCCATGCTGGCAGAGGGAATTCTGGGAGTTGAAGTCCACCAGTCATGAAAGAGCCAAAGTTGTCTATCCATGACCTATACCATTTCAGACAGTCCCTTCTTAGAAGCCTTTCAGTGATAGAACACCTACAGCTTCTGAAAGCAAGCTACTCCACTTGTTGATTGTTCTTACTATTAGCAAATTTCTCTTTAGGTTGATCCCCTCCTAGATTAGTTTCCATTCATTACTTCTTGTCCTGCCTTCAGGTGCTTTGGAAATAGCTTGACCCCCTCTTTTTTGTGGCAGCCCCTCAAATATTGGAAGGCTGCTATCATGTCACCCCCTCGGCTTTCCTTTCACTAGGCTAGTCAAACCCAATTCCTGCAACCGTTCTTCCAATGTTTTAGCCTCCAGCCCTCTAATCATCTTTGTTGCTCTTCTCTGCACTCTTTCCAGAGTCTCAGAGTTTTATCTGCATTTTTTTTTGACAATGTTTTTTTTTTCAAGATAAAGTGTTCTAAATCAGGGGTCCCCAACCTGTGGCCGTGGCTCACTACAAGATCATGGCCTGCTGGCCACCGGCCTGCAGGGGAGGCTGGGCACTGCATGCATGTGTGGGCGTGCACACACCCACTCACACTAGCGTTATGGCCGTGGGGCATGGAAAGGAGACACCACAGCATGGGGTGCAAAAACAGGATGCTCATAAAAAAACAACAAAGATGATTAGAGGACTGGAGGCTAAAACATATAAGGAACAGTTGCTGGAATTGGGTAGGTCTAGTTTAATGAAGAGAAGGACGAGGGGGGGGACATGATAGCAGTGTTCCAGTATCTCAGGGGCTGCCCCAAAGAAGAGGGGGTCAAGCTATTTTCCAAGGCTCCTAAAGGTAGGACAAGAAGCAAAGGATGGAAACTAATCAAGGAGAGAAGCAACCTAGAACTAAGGAGAAATTTTCTGACAGTGAGAACAATTAACTAGCAGAACAACCTGCCTCCAGAAGCAGTGAATGCTCCAACATTGGAAGTTTTGAAGAAGAGATTGGACAGCCATTTGTCTGAAATGATATCGCGTTTACTGCCTGAGAAGGGGGTTGGACTAGATGACCTCCAAAGTCCCTTCCAACTTTATTATTATTATTATTATTATTATTATTATTATTATTGTTGTTGTTGTTGTTGTTGTTGTTGTTATTATTATTATTATTATTATTATTATTATTATTATTATTATTATTATTATTATTATTATTATTATTATTATTATTATTATTCTGCCCCTTTCCTTTCCCTCTGGTCCACCAAATGAGAAAGGTTGGTGACCTCTGTTCTAAATCCAAGTCAGGAATTTATTGAGATGGCTATTCGGTTTTCAGAGCAATATCGTTCTCTTTTTTTAATTATGAATCTGGATTTTATTGTTGCTCCAATGTCCCCAATATCTTTGTTCAAATAAATACTTAGTTCGCTTAGATTGTCTTTCTCGTTATTCTAAAGGCTCGCGATGCTTTCAATTACACATAGTCCTCGGCCTTTGCCGTTTAGTCCTGTATGCAGGTGGTTAATAATTCACTCTTTAGTCCAGCATCTATCAACATAAAATCAGCATAACAACTTTTGTTCATCTCTTTATCATCAGCGGAGAGCAAATGATTGTACAATCTGCACATCCAATCCACATAGGTGCTGCTTTAATAGACTTTAAAGGGGCATTGGTTTCCTTTATATCACAGAAATATTGCTCACTTTATCAAGTATTTTAATATGAGTTTCCCATCTTTTCCGCAATCTATTGCCCCATATTCTAAGCATGGTTGATTCACAGCATATATAACTCACAGGCTGGTTGGTTTCAGATGAGCTGAAGAGGTGATAAAATTCACAAGTGTTGAATAAGAGAGTGGGAAGGGACCTTGGGGGTCATCTAGTCCAATCCCCTATATCATTCCGGACAACTGGCTTTCCAGTCTCTTCTTAAAAGCCAACAGCGATGGAGCATCCACCGCTTCTGAAGGCAAGGCTTTCTATTCTTAATTGTTTTCACCGATAGGAAATTTCTCCTTGGTTCTAGGTTGGTTCTCTCTTTGACAAGCCTCCATCCATTCTTTAACAGAATAACAGAGTTTGGAAGGGACCTTGGAGGTTTTCTAGTCCAACCCCTTACTCAGGTAAGAAAAACCCTATACCATTTCAGATAAAGGGTTGTCTAATCTCTCCTTAAAAATTTTCTGTATGGATTCTGTCTCCCTTTATAGTCTTGTTGCTATTGTGGCTTGCAAAATACAAGCTGATTGTCAGGAGGAATTTGAATGGGGCAGTTTTTAATTGGCACCCCTACCACTGGTGGTGTTGCCTGCTCACCAAATTTACAACACAACCTGCAAATCCCAAAGGGGTTTTTTTCAAAAGGCAACTGGACCAGACTTTTTTTTTTCTGTCTTTCTTATCAACACTTGTTAAGTCCGGGGTGTTCTGTGGCAGGTGCTTGTCTGTTTGAATTCTGAAGTCCCAGAGCAGTTTAACTTTATCATTTTCTATGAATGTCTCTATTTTATGATCCCACCAGTTCTTGCTTCCAGGCCAATGATATTTCTTGCAGATCTTCCAAAGCACCATTGTTGCTACTTTGTCATGCCGCTGCTTGTAGTCAGTCTGTGCGATCCTCTTGCAGCAGCTTACCAGGTGGTCCACTGTTTCTTCAGCTTCTTTGCAGAGGCGGCACTTACTATCTGTTGCTGTCTTCTCAGTTTTGACTTTGTATGCATTTGTCCTTAAGGCTGGGTTTTGTGCAGCCATAGTTAGTCCCTCCATCTCTTTCTTCAGCTTTCCTGCTCTTAGCCATTGCCAGGTTATTATCTGCTTTCCCAGTTATTTTTTTTAATGTACTGGCCATGTAGTGCTTTGTCTTCCCATGCCTCCATTCTGTTCTTCGTTTGGTCTTTCTTGTAAGTCAGTTTGGTCTCTCCAGTAGTCAGTAAGCCTTCCTGATATACTTACTTGAGTGCATATTATTATTATTATTAAACTCAGAAAATTCAGACTGCCCCAGGAGTTCCTGATTATTGAGTCTGTCTACAGATTATTGAGTCTGTCATCTATTCTTCTATAACTGTCTGGTTTGGTACAGCAGGTCAGCAAAGTCTGCATTCCAGAGCCTCGTGAAAAAATTCAGATATTGTCCTGCAGTGGCCTTCATATTTAGGCAGAGAATTCACATACATGACTGGGAACACTAATTTTCTGGGATCAACTAACTGAATACTTAGAATACTGCATACAGTTTTGGTCACCCCAATACAAAAAAAAAAACAACATATAAAAAATGTTGAGATTTTGGAAAGAGTCTCAAAGAGCAACAAAATGATTAAGGGTTTGGAAGCTAAAAGATATGAAGAAGGATTGCAGCAAGGACATTGTTCATAGGCATCACCATCAATCATTACACAAGTAGAATCTTGATGTACTTATGCACTTAATGGAATTGTTGTCGTGTTTTATCAACGCACAAAGGAATGGAACCAAGAATGGGAAGTGACAGCAAGCGACACTTCGGTAAGAGATTTTTAAATAATCCCTTTAATAAACTGAAATTCCAGAACCCTGGAATGTAGACCTGAAGAAACACCTGGGACCAGAAGGGGTAACTTCGACAGCTTTCTAATTTGCCAGCGAGAAAACATGCAAATATCGACGAACTGCCGGTGATGGATTTGAAGGCCCTTAATAACATCTTCATTCTCCTGAAATGCAAGGTTTTCAATGTTTCTTTCCTGTCTTTATAAGAGACTTTGAGATAAGGGGGAGCCGAGAGAGAGGCTACAGAAGAAATGACTCGCTGGAAGCCCACCCATTGAGAATCTCAGATAAGCAGGATTGACCCCCAAACTCAATTAATTCAGCATTGGGCTTCAAGAGACCACCAACGTGGGACAACGCCAATCTATTTCTCTCTTCCTTTTAGCTGCCATCTTAGCTGCCGCTTCGGTTAAGTGCATTAAGGAAGTATATTTAGGTCACTCCAGAGCTGAACATTAAAACAAATGCTGATAGTTCAAGGTTAATAGATGCATAAAACAAAAGTAATTCCACGTCAAAGCAAGGCTGACAGGTGATTTGATTTGGGACTGCCTAGCAATCACTCTTTTACATGTGCTTTCCACAAAGCTCGGTGGAAAGTGTTATGTTTCTGACATTTACCTGTCAGAAAGCTATGACAATAGAAATTGTTTCTATCTCTGCCAGTCCCAGATGTTAACCTTGGAGCTTTATTTTGTAATTGGGGCTCTGCCGAGCTTTAACATTTCCTATTGATTCAATGGAAGCGATAACATTTCCAATCATAAGACGGCATTATAGAAATATCAGGCAATTCACATATCAAAATGTTTGATAGCTGGGCTCACTGCATTAATTTATGTCACCTTTGCCGGGACCCCGTTATCCATTTTTTTTCCTTTTTCTTCTTGTTCTTTTTTTTTTTTTAAGACTGAAGGACACCTGGGAATACTTCCTGTCACTTTTATTGTTCAATAAAGTAGGCAAAAGTTTCAATTAATGGGAGGGGTGGATGGAAGAATTACACTGGGGAATTGTGAATCCAACTACATTTTGGTATATACATTTCTGGTTGGGATGCAGGCAAACTTCAATTCTGTGTCTCCAAAAGTGAGATACGGAATTCGAGCTTAAGAATTTGAATTTGAACAGACTTAAGCCATGGTTTGATGATGGTGATGATGATGATGATGATGATGATGATGAAGAAGATAAAGTTGGAAGGGACCTTGGAGGTCATCTAGTCCAACCTCCTGCTCAGGCAGGAAACCTTATACCATTTCAGACAAACGGCAGTCTAGTCTCTTGTTAAAAATTTCCAGTGTTGGAGCATTCACAGCTTCTGGAGGCAGGTTGTTCCGCTGGTTAATTGTTCTCACTGTCAGGAAATTTATCCTTAGTTCTAGGTTGCTTCTCTCCTTGATTAGTTTCCATTCGTTGCTCCTTGTCCTGCCTTCAGGTGCTTTGGAGAATAGCTTGACTCCCTCTTCTTTGGGGCAACTCCTGAGATACTGAAACACTGCTATCATGTCCCCCCTCATTCTTCTCTTCATTGATAATGATGATGATGTTATCCCTTCAACTGGTGATCCTATGGTCCAGGTCTCTCCACATCTTCTGATCTTGCACTGTTTCTCTAAGTTGCTTTATGCTCTGGTTCGTGTCAGCTTTGACGGTGTCCAGCCGCCATGTTCTTTGGTCGGCTAGTTTCCCTTTACCATTAACTCTTCCTAATATAATTGAACGGTTGCTGGTATTGCGTATGTCTAGTTTAACAAAGAGAAGGACGAGCTGCAGCTGCCAAAAAGGCCAACACAATGCTAGGTCGCATTAACAGATGGATAGAATCAAGATCACATGAAGTATTAATACCACTTTACAATGCTTGGTAAGGCCACACTTGGAATGCTGCATCCAGTTTTGGTCACCATGATGAAAAAAAGATCCTGAGACTCTAGAAGGAGTGCAGAGAAAAGCAACAAAGATGATTAGGGGACTGGAGGCTAAAACATATGAGGAACAGTTGCTGGAATTGGGTACGTCTAGTCTAATGAAGAGAAGGACTAGAGGTGACATGATAGCAGTCTTCCAATATCTCAGGGGCTGCCCCAAAGAAGAGGGAGTCAAGCTCTTCTCCAGAGCACCTGAAGTCAGGACAAGAAGCAACGGATGGAAACTAACCAAGGAGAGAAGCAACCTAGAACTAAGGAGAAACTTCCTGACAGTGAGAACAATTAACCAGTGGAACAACCTGCCTCCAGAAGCTGTGAAGGCTTCAAAACTGGGAGTTTTTAACAAGAGACTGGACAGCCATTTGTCTGAAATGGTGTAGGGTTTCCTGCCTGAGCAGGGGGTTGGACTGGATGACCTCCTGGGGCCCTTCCAACTTTATTATTAATTCTAATTCTCACATGACAGGTCCACAATAAATGAGACACAGTTTTGTGTCTCGTAAAAGGGCCAGGTTTGAAGATCTTTTACCTAGTCCTTTTCTTCATTAGGCTAAACATAGGTAGTTCCCTTAGCCGTATTTAGGCTCCAGACCCTTTTATTACTCTTCTCTGCACAATCAAGGAGAGAAGCTGCCTAGAACTAAGGAGACATTTCCTGACTGTTAGAACAATTAACCAGTGGAACAACCTGCCTCCAGACATTGTGGGTGCTCCAACACTGGAATTCACAAAGGTGCTACTTCTGGAGGCAACTGGACTTTCTTGTTTTTTTCTTTGAAGACGTTCGCTTCTCATGCAAGAAGCTTCTTCAGCTCTCCCTGGATGGCGGGGGAAGGGAAGGGAAGGATTTATACTCCTTGCATTTAAAATCCTTCCCTTCCCCACCATCCAGTCAGAGCTGAAGAAGCTCCTTGCATGAGAAATGAAACGTCTTCAAAGAAAAAAACAACAACAAGAAAGTCCAGTTGCCTCCTAAAGAAAAGCATCTTTGGGAAAACCATGACCTGGATGACAGACAATCTCCATAGATATCCAGTACTGGATGTCTTGAAGAAGAGAAGGTCTGAAATGGTATAGGGTTTCTTGCCTGAGGAGGGGGTTGGACTGGAAGACCTCTAAAGGTCCCTTCCAACTCTGTCATTCTGTTAGTCACACTTTCTAGAGCAGAGGTGTCAAACATAAGACCCGGGGGCCGGATGCGGCCCGCGAAGTGGTTTCATGTGGCCCACGAAGCCATCCTGGAAACAGTGAGGGAACGGCCCCCGCTGCCTTGGCCCTGGCCCAGGCCGGCCAGGAATCAATGTACAATTTTGTGGTGGCCATCTATGCTGAAACACATTCAGTCATAGCTCCACAAGGCTGTCCGGAAACAGCGAGGAACCAGCCCCTAACGTGCTTGCTGGGGAGGTGTCACCCTCTGTGAGGAATGAAGAAATGGACCATGCCTTGGCGCTTGCCCCGGTCCCACCCTCTTCTTCCAGAGACCCTCAGATCTGTCCCACTCCTGCCCAGGCCCCCACAGGCCCCCTTAACGCAAATGATGTACAGCTGACCACGCCCACCCAGTAGGCCACACCCACTCCATCCACGCCCACCAAATAGGCTGCACCCACTCTGGCCACACCCACCCAGTCCCCCAAGGGCAACCGCAATGTTAATGCGGCCCTCAATGAAATTGAGTTTGACACCCCTGTTCTAGGTTTTTTTTTCTCAACCGAATCTGAAAACTATTCCCATCAACATATCCAAGATAGAGAATGTACAACATCCTGAATAGCCTAGCCTAGCCTAGCCTAGCGTAGAGTAGAGTAGAGTAGAGTAGAGTAGAGTAGAGTAGAGTAGAGTAGAGTAGAGTAGAGTAGAGTAGAGTAGAATAGAATAGAATAGAATAGAATAGAATAGAATAGAATAGAATAGAATAGAATAGAATAGAATAGAATAGAATAGAATAGAATAGAATAGAATAGAATAGAATAGAATAGAATAACAGAATGAATTGGAATGGAATGGAATGGAATGGAATGGAATGGAATAGAATAGAACAGAACAGAACAGAACAGAACAGAACAGAACAGAACAGAACAGAACAGAACAGAACAGAACAGAACAGAACAGAATAGAATAACAGAATGAATTGGAATGGAATGGAATGGAATGGAATAGAATAGAATAGAATAGAATAGAATAGAATAGAATAGAATAGAATAGAATAGAATAGAATAGAATAGAATAGAATAGAATAGAATAGAATAGAATAGAATAGAATAGAATAGAATAACAGAATGAATTGGAATGGAATGGAATGGAATAGAATAGAATAGAATAGAATAGAATAGAATAGAATAGAATAGAATAGAATAGAATAGAATAGAATAGAATAGAATAGGAATAGGAATAGGAATAGGAGAGGAGAGGAGAGGAGAGGAGAGGACAGAACAGAACAGAACAGAACAGAACAGAACAGAACAGAACAGAATAGAATAAAGTATAGAGTAGAATAAGAATAATGTTCTAGAGCCTTGGCATCTTTTATTTTTATTTATTTTTTATCGTGGCGACCAAAACTGGACACAGCCTCCCAAATGTGGCCTCACCGGAGCAGGATAGAGTGCTTTGATCACTTCCCATGAAGTCTTGGTAAAAGTTTTCAGCTGCTTACTTGCAAAAAAGCTTTGGAAAGACCGAGGTCAGCACGCTAACCAATTTCCCTTTGAGAGCATTTTTCCATGCTCTTTAGATCAGAGGGAGCAACTTCTTTAATATTCCCCTATTTATCGAGCTGGTCTCCATGAGGCTCAACCTGTGACTCTCCCTGTCTGAAGGCAGCTGTGCATTTCTGAACAGCAGCCTTCCTAGAAGTTCAATTAACCTGCTTTACAGTAGCCTTATTTCACCGTAGCCTGATGCTGAAATATATGGCGGTCCAAATGATCTCAATAGGATTTACTTCCAAATAAAAGAGTCATTTTCAGCCTGCACCCTTTGCCTGACCTTGGTGATCCGGAAAATAGCTTAGCAGGTTTGCATCTTGTTAACTCTTGGAGTGCAGTTTGGGAAATTTCAGAGCTGGGCCTGGAAATGAGGGGGAAAAAAAGAACAAAAAAAAAACAAACAAACCCACCACCACCCCACACACACAACTTTTAGGAGAAAGTAATGAATCACGTCCAGTCCAATATACAGATGCTGGAAGCCATTGGGAGTTGAGCCCAATGTCAAGGCATGTATATGTATTGATTAGATTTATTGCAATAGGGAATTTATATTTGTTTTTTTTTTGTTTTTTTATTTATTTCAAGATGAGAGTTGAGCTCAACGTTAGGGCATTTATATTTGTTTAAAATGGATGGAAGGGAGGGAGGGAGGGAGGAAAGAAATAAAGAAGGAAGGAAAGGAAGGAAGGAAAAAGGAAGGAAGGAAAGAAGGAAGGAAAGAAGGAAGGGGAAGGGGAAGGGGAAGGGAGGGAGGGAGGGAGGAATGAACGAGAGAGCAGGAGGGGGAAGGAGGGAGGGACAGAGGGAGGAAGGAAGGGAGGAAGGGACGGAGGGACGGAGGGAGGGAGGAAAGAAATAAAGAAGGAAGGAAAGGAAGGAAAAAGGAAGGAAGGAAAGGAAGCAAGGAAAGAAGGAAGGAAGGGGAAGGGAGGGAGGAATGAACGAGAGAGCAGGAGGGGGAAGGAAGGAGGGACAGAGGGAGGAAGGAAGGGAGGAAAGAAGGGAGGAAAGAAGGAAGGAAAAGGGAAGAGGAAGTGGAAAGAAGGATGGAAGGGAAGGAAAGGAAGGAAGGGAAGGAAGGAAGGAAGGCTGAAGGGAGGGAGGGAGGAGGAAGGAAGAAAGGAAGGAGGAGGGGAAAGAGGGAGGGAGGGAAGAAGAAGTCAGCCTTCCCAGATACATCAGACAGGAAGCATGAGAAGATAATTCTGTTTTATTACTGTAAGGCTACATTAATGGAATCTTGGAAACCTGAAAGTCCAGCTCTACAGTCTGAGAAGTTAAGTTTCTGAGCTCCTCTCTCTTCCCATTATACAGCTGTGGGCTACGCCTTCTCTTATTTGACTGTTCCTTAGGCCACATTTCTTCCCCTCTCCCATTTGCCAAGGTCCTTTTCACATGCTTTTACAGAGTATGACCACCTTTGCAGTGGCATCCATATGTGGGGTAGATGGACCTCCTTCAGAAAATATTTGCTGGCTACCTTTAAACTTCTGGCAAGAACTTATTGGCTCTTTTTTAAAATAAATAAATAAATAAATAAACAACGTTCCCAACAATCTCCTTCTTTGTTTGCTTCCGGAACGCAGTATGAAATGCTGCGGTTTCCATTATTTCCATATCTTAATGGCTAACTACTTATTCCAGTCATGATCAATTAATTTTATGTGCTTAATATTTAATTAAAATAATTAGAACAAAATTAAGATAAAGTTAACCCTATTGGGGCCGAAGAACTGAAGAGTATCAGGCGGAAGCGAAACGGAGAACCGAGAGCTGTTTGAAATCTTCATACCGTTAATAATAATAATAATAAAAAAGTATTCAGTTCGAGTCATTATTTCTTTTTCTTTTCTTTTTTTTACCAAAGCTTTACCATCTCTTCCCACATCACTGCCAAACCTTTCCAATAAACCTTGTTCTTAATATCAATTCTAGGAAAATAAAGGTGACGAATGAGCATAGAAATAAGACAGGGGTGTCAAACTCAATTTCATTGAGGACCGCATCAGCATTGCGGTTGCCCTTGGGGGGGCCGGGTGGGTGTGGCCAGGGTAGGTGCAGCCTACTGGGTGGGGTGTGGATGGAGTGGGTGTGGCCTACTGGGTGGGCATGGCCAGCTCTACATCGTTCGCGTCAAGGGTGCCTGTGGGGGCCTGGGCAGGAGTGGGACAGATCAGAGGGTCTCTGGCAGAGGGCGGTGGGACCAGGGCAAGCGCCAAGGCATGGTTCATTTCTTCATTCCTCACAAAGGGTGACCCCTCCCCAGCATGCACCCAGGGGGTGGGGGCGACGCGGCAGGGGCTGGTTCCTCGCTGTTTCCAGATGCCCTTGTGGAGCTAAGACTGAATGTGTTTCAGCATAGATAGCCACCACAAAATTGTACATTGGCTCCCAGCTGGTCTGGGCCAGGGCCAAGGCAGCGGAGGCCATTCCCTCACTGTTTCCACGATGGCTTCGTGGGCCACATGAATCCACTTTGCGGGCCGCATCCGGCCCCCTGGGCCTTGTGTTTGACATGTCAGAAATAAGAAATATTTCTTCTTGAAGGGCTCTTGAGCCAACACAGTAATTCGGGTTTTTTTCCATGGTTCTAATACAAGATACCTGTTTGACAATAAATTAATAGGCTTGGATATAAATTTAGAATGAATCAGGGCACACATATATATTAGCTTGATAACACATCTGTTCTTAATTGCATATACAGTACAGCATCGTTTATCTGAATGGGTTTGGAAGACTGCCAACGTTTTGGGATAATCAGGCGTTTGGGAAACATAAGGGTAATTTTTGTAGGACTACATTTACATAGGACTAACATGGGGAATAAGCTTTGGAGTTAGGAAACTGGGTTGTTTAGCTTATGGAAGTTTTGAGAAGGGCGTTTCGGAAGAAGATCGGTCGTAAGTACGGCAATTGGATGGGTCACTTTTTTCAGTCGCTGTTTTGACTTCAAAGGGTAACTGCAAAGGCACAGTCCTCCAAGAGACCTAGGACAAGTAACAGAGAGACCACTAGTCATCATCAAACCTTGGAGGAGGACTCCTCCAGGGCAAGGCCAATTAGGAGTCTTACCTGAACGCCTTTTCTCAGCATGATGATGGAGAATCCACTCCCTCCCATCTATGGTCAGTTTGTCCCTGGTGTAGATGATAGGAAAGCACATGCGTCAGACTAACATCTGTGTATCGCCTTAGTCTCAAACTGTGGTGCTCTGGCACAGCAGAGGCGTATCTACACTTCAGACTTAGTCTTATTGGAGCAGGAAGATTAAGACAACTTAGGAGTAATTGGCCTTGCCCTGGAGGAGTCCTCCTCCAAGGTTTGATGATGACTAGTGGTGACATGATAGGTTCAGTCTGCGCCACTTCCCCCTGGGGCTAAATTACAATGGGCAGACAGGGGCTCAAATATGGACCCTCCAGGTGTAGTGGTGGCCGTTTGGCTTAGAGAAGGGCCTTGAGCCAAGACATACCAATAGGAGAAGAACTTGACTCCAGAAGTTGTGGGTGTTTCATCCTAGGAGGTTTTTGAGAAGAGAAGGTATAGGGTTTCCTTCCTGGGCAGGGGGTTGGACTAGAAGACCTCCAAGGTCCCTTCCAACTCTGTTATTCTGTTAATCAAGGAGAGAAGCAACCTAGAACTAAGGAGAAATCTCCTGACAGTGAAGACAATTAAGTAAGACTAGAACTCACTGGCTCCTGATTTCAAGACTGGTGCCTTTAACCCCTACATCAGTCTGGCATTCTAAGCCATCTTTGACCAAGCTTCTATCAGAATTGTGGATGACCTGAACCATTGAAGTCTAGCTGGTCCTTTCCTTAGGCTTCCAGGCTGTTGACCAAGCTGGGACATTAAAAACATAAAAATAAAAATGGAAGAATCCAGTATGAGTGCACTAGAAGCTGAACTCAACCTGAAGGTGTTGTGTTTGCTCAGCTATGCCTGTTGAGCAATCCTGAAACCCACAGTGTGTTCTCTTCCTCACTTCTACACATGATCAGCAGGCCTACAGGAGAACCGTGTGTTGAGATCGACATCATGATGTCACAGAACAAATATCATGTCTTACCTATTTACAGGAGTCTTCAGGAAACATGTACCTATGCTTAACTGTATTTTTTCATCATTCTTCTGATGTGGTGACTAGCAGTGGACATGTGTGTCCAACCAGCTGCCCATCACAGCCCCAAAATATTAGAAATTGAGGTTATCTCATTATTTTGACTCTTCTTTGGGTCTTGAACCCCTTGCCTTCAGAAGGTGTGGGTGCTCGATCACTGGAGGTTTTCAAGAAGAGATTGAACTGTCATTTGTTCCGAATGGCATAGGGCAGACATGTCAAACTCGCGACATCATGTGATGTCACGCGATGTATCAGAGCTTTTTCGCCGTTGCCGGCAATGGGGTGGGCACGGCTCCAGTATGATGAAACCAGCCCGCAGGCCAGCAGTTTGACATCCCTGGCATAGGGTCTCCTGCTTGTGCAGTGGGTTGGGCTAGGACAGTGGCGGCGAACCTATGGCACGCGTGCCAGAGGCAGCACTCAGAGCCCTCTCTGTTGGCATGCGCACCACCGCCACCAGCAGCAGGTCCATCAGGCTGCCACCGCCACCCGGAGCAGGAGCCCCGGCCAGCGCAAAGGAGGTGAAGTGTCCCACTGGCAAGCTTGAGTAGAGGTGGTAGAGCTGAGGTCACCAACCATTGTCGATTGGTGGACTGGAAGAAAAGGGAGGGGGAAGCATTTTACATGATGGAAGTTTTTAAGAAGAGACTGGACAGGTCCCTTCCAACTTTATTATTATTGTTATTGTTATTGTTATTGTTATTGTTATTGTTGCTGTTGCTGTTGCTGTTGCTGTTGCTGTTGCTGTTGCTGTTGCTGTTGCTGTTGCTGTTGCTATTGTTATTTATTTTATTTTTTATTTATTTATTTAATTCGGGCTTGTATGCCGCTCCTCTCCGGAGACTCGGAGCGGCTAACAACATGTATATAAAACATCAAATTTCAATACCCAAAATAATGTTGTTGTTGTTATTATTATTATTATTATTATTATATAATCTTGTATATCACAGATGAAGAAGCTGAGAATAGGTTGATGGGCAAGGAGATTTTGGAGACTGGAACTTCATTTTCATCTACAAGAACAGTAGGAGAAAATGTCTTCTTACCTCTGATAGTAGCTTATTAAAGGATGGAGCACAAAAAAAAGACCTGGTTCCTAAAATTATTTTCTTCTTTTTTTTTTAACCCCCTCCCCCCTAAAGGGAAAAAAGGGAAAATACGATAACGCTGATCTGTAGTACTTCCTATAAATGTTATATAGGCCAACATAATCACGATTGGAAGATCTGCCCTCATAAAAATCCATTTTGTGTACCATCACCTAAAAAACAAAGGAAGTTATTAATATGAACCATTGCAGCAAATGCTGACAGAGTGATTTGATGTATGCCCATATTACCTTCAAACATATTAGCATTTCTTATAGTGCCAAGGTCAATCTCTCTTTCTCAAATAACATTTCAGACCTATAATTGTTCATCTACAAGCTGGCAATTATGGAGGGATTGATCAGCCAGTAATTAATGCTATGCTATTACACTTTTTAATTTGGAGATTATGCAGCAGTGAGCGTTCACACATTTTTAATTTGTGTATTATACAGCCACAAATGTTTACAATGCCCTTTTTAATCTCCTAACACTACCCAAGTCATTATTCACTATAGATTAATGATACACTGGATTCTCTGGTTTATTTCATTTACCCGCCCTTACCAAGAGAGCTGTTAACA
>JARGCV010000729.1:0-17500 GCA_034064705.1 Bothrops alternatus
CTCTGCTTCCATTTCCTTCAATGTAATTCATGTCCAGCATGGTCATTTTCTCCAATCCAAAACCTGTTCATACCAAACGCTCAAAGTATATGAATGCTGATCATCACCTTAAGGGAACAGTACTCAACCAATATTTAGTCTAGGACTGAATGATTTTACTTGAAGTCCGTGGTAAACACCATTAAACCCAATGCATTTTTATTTTATTTCCAAAGCTAACATACAAAATCCAAAAGGGAAAAAAAGAAAAACAAAATAAACAAAAATTTGCCTAAAAACAACATAACAAGCATACACATAGATTTAAACACTATTAAATCAATTTAAAATCTCTTTCTCTCCTTCTCCTTCTCTTTCTCTCTTTCTCTTTCTCTTTCTTTCTCTCTTTGCCTCCCATCTTAGTCTGCAGTTATCAGAATTATACATTATCCCGAAAAAGTTGCTTGAACTATGTAGTGAAACATTCTTATCCTTCCTAAACTTATCTATGTGTGTCATGGTTTTCTTTCTCATGATTAATCTTTCTTTATGTCTGCAGGACACCTTCCAGCTTTATCATTCTTTTATACGCTGACATTTAAAAAAAACTAATTTATCCAACTGTTAATATAAATTGCCCAAGGTTTTTCTGCCGATAATTTAAGGTATTTTTGACACACGTATCTCCTAAAGAGTGTTTTTAAAATAAAAATCCCTATAAAATCAAAGCTGATTTTAAAACTGTAACAAACATAATGCATGTACAACTTGGGTAGTAGAAAAAGCCTTCCCTTTTTTTTCTGCAGAAAACTATCAGCCTTTATTCTCATGCTAGTGATCCTGCTCCAAATACACTCCCAGTGGAATCAGAGGTGGAATTACATTACACCCCTAATCACCAGATGTCACCATACAGCTTTATACTAAGAATATTTGAAATATTTAAGGGTGGAATGCAATTTAATACGGGCCCGTAAAAGAATCTCAGCATGCTGACTTTGGTTTTCACCATCAGGTATGAAGTGAGCAATGCTGTATCAGCAAAAGAAGGTTGAGAATCCTTTGAAATCAATAATCCAAGTTCTACACCTAAAAACAGAGGCCAAGTTTCAGTTGTACAATCACGGCTGCTATCTTGAGTTTTGGGGAGGCCTGGGATATTTCAATCAAATCATAGTTGCGTTGGGCTGCTCCGGTGAAACTTCACACAGCCCTGCTTGCAATATGAAAAACATGTTGGCCAGAAATTGAAAGGACAATGGTGGCGGATTCAGACAAGCCTCTCTGGAAAGGGATTTTTATAATGGAAATGTCACTCTGTTCAATTGACACCTTTTGTATCTTCTTTCAATTCTGTTGATAGCTTGATGGTACTCCAGTTGAAAAATTCATCCCAAAGAGTGGAGTCTTTGGTGCTCTCTGAGCTTTCTTGCAGATGTTTCATTACCCAAGCTAAGTAACATCACCAGATGATAATCTGATGATGACAATTATCAGATGATGATTATCATCATCAAAAGACATCATCTGATGATGTTACCTAGTTGGGGAATGAAAGGCCTGCAGGAAAACAGCCAAGCTCAGAGAGCACCAATGAATCTCACACTCCTCCTCCTCTTCCTCCCTGCAAACCCCATTTCCTTCTGGCACTGATGATGTTATCTAGTTTGGTAATGAAACATCCGCAAGAAAACAACCAGGCTCAGAGAACACCAAGGAGCCTACATATTTGCGCTCCAAATATTGTCTTCCCTCATCTGGAAAAGCATGTTCTTTACCCTGATTATAATTTAGTGGTCAGATGTGAGAGTAGGATTCTTTCTGACCACTCAACCATCTTTTTCATGTCTTACCATTTTGATCTGATCCACTGGATCCATCTGATACAAGTCAGGAGGAGTTTGGTTGATGCCGAGGCTTATTTTTCATCAGGGAACAAGTGCTTCTTTTTTTCCCCCTTCATCCCATTCCCATAGATTTACGAGATGCGGTTCAGGCAACCCAGGATTTTTTTTTTATTTGTATTTGTATTTTTGGTTCACAAAGGGGGTTTTGAAGGACAAGGCGAATTTCCCTGAACCGAAATAATGCTTTTCAACACAGTGTACTGTGAATGCAAATGACCTGCTCCCTTTCTTGACAGCACGGAGGCTCCCCCTGGATAAGTGCTGGGAAGAAATAGTGTGTTACGAAAATAAAATAAAATAGGAAGTGATGGAAAGAAAAACACTCTGAATAGGAAATTAGACCAGTTAACTGGGGAAGATTAATGAGTGCATGGGGGGAAAAAAAACCAGCTTCCTGGGTTGGTGTTACTTAAAGAGAGTGACCCCTTTCCTCCCTTTTTAAAATGAAGTAAGTAATAAGCTCAACATATGGGAAGTTTTCCGTTTCCAGTTTTTGGGTTTTTTTTGGTTTTTTTTTAAAAAGAAAGAAAGAAAAATGGCCCCAGGGAGTACAGTATTTCTAATTTTGAAAACCATGTTAAGCTTTCTTTGAACGGCTGGTTATGTTCATCCCCTAAAACAGGGGTTCTCAACTTTGGCAATTTTAAGACTTGTGGACTTCAACTCCCAGAATTCCTCAGCCAGCAAAGCTGGCTGAGGAATTCTGGAAGTTGAAGTCCACAAATCTTAAAGTTGCCAAGGTTGAGAACCCCTGCCCTAAAATAAAATAAAAGCCCGGTATGGGCAAATGTTTAATTCTGTTCAGGATTGACTAATTTCTCTCTGGGGTCAGGGCTGTTCGTCAGGGAGGGTCAAAAAAGTCAATATGGCAGCTAAAGTGGTGCAGTTGAAGCCCCGCCTCTCTTTGACACGTGCCGCATGTGTGTCACATGGGGAAAAGGGGCGGGGCATCCCTTCTGCAGGGAAATCTGCCTTTTCCGTTTTTGAATTATTATTTTTAGCAACCCGGCTCCTTCAGTCTGAGCCCCAATCGGGGAATCGTGTTTCTACAAGTCTTGCCCCACCACCCGGATGAAACCATGTTGGGTTTTTCAAGGTTTTCCTTCAACGAAATGAGGGTGGGTGGGAAATCAAGACCTGCCGATATGTAAAACGAGAGCTGGCTTAAAGAAATCCACAGAAGTGATGCTGTCATTTTTTTAACCAAATGGGTAGCGGAAGAAGGTTGTTCCAAGGGAGGGGTCACATCTGTTGCTTTCTGGGTAGCGGGTTCCAGTGGTTAAACCACCCGCTCCTCATTGCTGACTGTCAAGCTGAATGCACGGCCAGTGCAATAACTACACTCCATGTTTATTGGCCTAAACTGTTTCGAAAGCTTCTTGGTGAATTTGGAGGATGGCTTGGGGAGAGAGTTATCTAGTAGACAGCAAGGGAATATAAATATGAGGATGGGTGTCGTGCAAGATACATTCTACACACAGGTGTGTGAAATGACATCGATTACAGCTGTGGTGGCGCAGTGGTTAGAAAGCAGTATTGCAGGGTAACTCACTGCCCACTGCCAGCAGTTCGATCCTGATCTGCTCAGGGTTGACTCAGCCTTCCATCCTTCCGAGGTCAGTAAAATGAGGACCCAGATGGTTGGGAGGGGGCAAGAGGCTGACTCTATAAACCGCTCAGAGAGGGCTGTAAAGCACTGTGAAGCAGTATATAAGTCTAAGTGCTATTGTTATTATAGTGCAATCAACTAAAAGGAGCCGGTCGCTGAAATCAGCATCAGATATCACCGAGAAGCACATTTCTTTATTTTTTTAATTTATCCAATTTTTATCCTGCCTTTATTACTTTATAAGAAATTCAAGCTTGCAAACATGTCTAATACTCTTCCTTTCTCCTCGTATTTTTCCTATAGCAACCACCCTGTGAGGTGGGTTGGGCTGTGAGAAACTGACCGGGTACCCAGTCAGCTTTCACATTTCCTTGTTTCTAGGCCAGCACCTTAAGCAATAGACCAAACTGGGTCTTGCTGGTGACAAACTAAAAAAACAAACAAACCATGGAAAATAAACACTAGACCTCTAAGAGAATAAATGATAGGAAAGATTCAAACAGGTGACAGGTGAGTTATCCTGGCATATATACTCAATCATGATACTATGATATTGTGGCAGGTAAACTCTGAGAAGGTGTTCTGGCCTTTTAAGGGTTGGATCCAAGGCCATGAAGAGGTATGAAAATGAGACATGATTAGAAACTGGGAAGAAGATATGTATTTCTTCCCCGCCTTGCCTTGTTCGTGCTATTTTGAACCGATTGCAGAAATTCAGAGTATGCCAATAAAGGAGAATATTTGCAGCTCGGGGTTGAAATGAAGGGTCCTTGGTGCTCTCTGAGCTTAGGTGCTTTCTTGCAGACGTTTCATTGCCTAAACTAGCACTGATGATGTTACGTAGTTTGGCTAATGAAACGTCTGCAAGAAAACAAACAAGCTCAGAGAGCACCAAGGACCCCTCCGTTCAGGCAGTTGCACAAGTGATCGGTTGTATTCTGATCTCCTCTTTGCGTACAACACTTTCAACTCTAAATCATTTTTCAACTGACCGGCCTACACTGTAGCAAGAGCTGTTCCTGAAACCAATCAATCAACCATCCAATCCGTACATCTCTCAAATGTCTTCTCAGACCGTTTCCAATATGCCCCATGTACAATGGCCCTTGTGGATGGATGGCTTTGGGTAACGATTCTCTAGTCGGGCCGTCCTTATTTTCTAGAGCAAATAATTTTTGTGTTGTTTTTTTTTTTAAAAAAAGAAGAAGAAAAAGAAGAGAAATTTCTCCCTACAATTGCTACTCATCATTTCTTAGCAGTGGCAATTCTCTGGTTTTAAGTGAATTGACCTGCTGGCTTTCATCTTCAGATAATATGGCCGAACCGTCTAATTCAGACCAGCAGCATATGGAGTTTTCTTAAAGAGGCCCAAGCTTTGGTTTTACAATGCCAGTTAAAGCCTTCGTGCTGATGACAGTTAAATTGTTGGGGGCTCTGTTCCTCATTTACATCACAGACATTGAGGTCCTCCGACGACCCCTTGGAAATGGAAGCCAGATGTTATCCTGGCATATTGCTGGGGCTCTCTGCTTTATTCCAAACACTTCTCCTTAGTTTCAATTCAAACCGTCTGTCTCCTCTGTCCTCCTCTGGTGTTTAATGATGTTTTATTGCAGCAGCTCACAGAGCCCTGGAGTTTTCCCCCGTTGTATTAAGGTAATGGACTGGATCTGTACCCATTTGCTAAGACAAGGTCTTTTTTAGTAGGTAGCAGATCTATTAAACGTAAATCAAAGTTTCCGATAAAATATGAGATTTCCTCTGTGGCTAACACAAAGGTGGCAGGCTGCTTCTTTCTTTCTTTCTTTCTTTTTTTTAAAAAAAATGATAATAAAGAAATGAAGGTTAAGAGAGGAAGTCTAGCCGGTTATTGTATCTTGAATCGGCCACTTGTAAAGAAATTTATAACATCCTTTGCTTAGTCGTTCTGTACAAGTTCACCATAATGGCTTGGATCTTGTTTCTTTCTTTCAGCTCATAAAAAACTCAGTGCTTGAATTAGGAGGTTGAGCCTTATCTCTCATTGGCTGTTCAACAATAGGGTCTACCACTGATGTCCAATCAGATTTTTGTTGCAGCCCAGATATTGGCACCGTAGGGAAGAAGAATATTACTATGGTTTTTGCAAGAAGATTGTTATGGAGTTCTTTAGAGGAACATGTGGTCCATGAATTTTAAATAGATACCTAATGCTTAGCACATACAGTACTGTATATGAACATATTTTGACTGCTGTGTCCTTGAGTCACAAGGTACCTAACCATAAATTGGGCACACACATAAACTGTTGGTCAAACCATGGGGTTTCGTGATGGAAGGAGACTTTGACCTCCCCAGAAGACAATATACTCTGCTGTGTGATGGCATATCAACAATTAGCCAATAGAAATTCCAGCAAGCTAGAAGGAAGATGGAGGACTTTGTTGAGCTTCAGTTCAAATGTTATTGAGAGGCTACATAAAAGGGGAGGGGAGGGGAGGAGAGAAGAGGAGAGGAGAGGAGAGGAAGAGGAGAGGAAGAGGAAGAGGAAGGGGAAGGGAGAGGAGAGGAGAGGTGAGGTGAGGTGAGGTGAGGTGAGGAGAGGAGAGGAGAGGAGAGGGCAGGGGAGGGGGAGGGGAGGGGAGGGGAGGAAAGGGGAAAGGGAAGGGAGAAGAAAGGGGAGGGAGGGGAGGGGAGAGGGGAGGGGAGGAAAAGGGGAGGGGAGGGGAGAGGAGAGGAGAGGAGAGGAGAGGGGAGGGGAGAAAGGGGGAAAGGGGAAAGGGGAAAGGGAAGGGAGAAGGGAGAAGAAAAGGGGAGAGGAGAGGGGAGGAGAGGGTAGGGGAGGGGAGAGGGGAGGAAAGGGGAAAGGGAAGGGAGAAGAAGGGGAGGAGGGAGGAGAGGGGAGAGGGGAGAGGGGAGGAAGGGGAAAGGGAAGGGAGAAAGAAAGGGAAAAGAAGAGGGGAGGGGAGGAGAGGAGAGGAGATGAAAGGAGAGAAGGGAAAAGAAGAGAGGAGAAAGAGAAGAGAATGTTACTAATTTAACAACTGCAGTAATTCACTCAACAACTCTGGCAAGGAAGGTAGTAAAATGGGGCCAAACTCACTTAGCATGTCTGGCTTAGCAACAGAAATTTGGGGCTCAGTTGTGGTCCTAAGTGAGGACTACTGCAACGGCCTTTCTTCTGAGAGTCCCATTTTCCCAGTCCCTAAAATTGCCCAGAAGGTTCATATCACAGGCATAATATCAACTCTGAGAAATTCCGAGCCCAGCAATCAGATGGGATCATGAGGGTCAGATTTAAAGCAAGCAACAACGACAGCAACAACAACAAAAAACCCCACAACGAACACGAACCTTTTTTGCAATGTGGTTTGTGTTCGGTTGCAGCAGATGCTTGTAAAATTATCTCAGAGGAAACCAGCGCCCCACTTTGGAGTCATTTTCCCTGGTGCTTTGGGATGAAAAAAGGAGAGCCACAGAAGGAAAGCTTTCCTCCACCAAAAGCAACGTTAATTGTCAACTGTCTCATACTGTAGATTATCACGTGAAATGTGATGCTATCCAAACACGTGAGACATGTCAGCCGGGACCGGTGAAGAAAGAGGCTACATTTGTTAATCAGCAGTTACAAATGGTATGTATTTCAGCATGTCCTCCTCTATAAAGAAAAACAGAGCTAGGCTGAAGTAGGAAACCACTTGATGTAAGTAACTCACTGGAAACGTGATATTTTGAAAGAGAAAATGTCTTGCAGCCCTCGCTTCCATTAACCCTGGGCAGATCCTTCTTGCTGCATTTGGACAAGCCAATCTGACTGCAAAAACAGTTTCAGTGTATAGATTTCTGAGCTAATACTGAGAAGAAACATGTTGCTTCAATGTCGGAGTCACCTTAAAAAGTAACTCCAGGTGCTACCATTCAATGAAGGAGTCTCTTCTTCTTCTTCTTCTTCTTCTTCTTCTTCTTCTTCTTCTTCTTCTTCTTCTTCTTCTTCTTCTTCTTCTTCTTCTTCTTCTCTTCTTCTTCTTCTTCTTCTTCTTCTTCTTCTCTTCTTCTTCTTCTTCTTCTTCTTCTTCTTCTTCTTCTTCTCTCCTCTTCCTCTTCTCTTCCTCTTCCTCTTCCTCTTCTTCTTCTTCTCCTTCTCCTTCTCCTTCTCCTTCTCCTTCTCCTTCTCCTTCTCCTTCTCCTTCTCCTTCTCCTTCTCCTTCTCCTTCTCCTTCTCCTCCTCCTCCTCCTCCTCCTCCTTCCTCCTCCTCCTCCTCCTCCTCCTCTTCTTCTTCTTCTTCTTCTTCTTCTTCTTCCTCCTCTTCCTCTTCTTCTTCTTCTTCTTCTTCTTCCTCTTCCTCCTCTTCCTCTCCTCCTCATTCTTCCTCTTCCTCCTTCTTCTTCTCCTCCTCCTCCTTCTCTCAAGCTATGGATTTTTTTTTAATCTAACAACCTCCATGCTGTAAAAATCACTTTCGTTTGATTTATTACCTTCAATTTATGTTGAGAGTTCAGTGTAAAAATTCCCACTTGTAACACTTAACCAAGTTCTCCACTTCTACGAAAATATTAACCTGTCTTCCATTTTTCGTAACAGTGGAACCTGAGCTGGCTTAATTAAATGGTCTCCCAATAAAAGACTTTCTGCCACACATATGTATCATCTAATAATTGAGGCTATTGTTTTCTACTAATTAGCCACTAACTGGGATAGCTTTCCACTTAGGGAGAATCAAAGAGGTGGGAGTATCTTATATATTAGTTGGAAAATCCTTCTCTCAGTAAGCAATATGGTTCCATCCATCGATGAGAGATTTTTTTTTAAAGTAGGAGAATGAAAAGGCTGAGTAGATCATGATAGAACCTAGAGGAGAAATACAAATTGAAAAGTGGGTTGATGGTAAGATGGTGTAGCTAGAAGGCTGGTTAGGTTTTCTTATCACCGTTCAGAGTTAATGTGTCTAAAAACTCAAAGACAGAGGCCTTGTGAAGCTGTGCTAAATACCACCAGAAAGAAGTGATGGATAACAACAAGAAATATGGACAGGTTACCCAAGATCTGGTTGAGCTGTCTTGGAAACTGAAAAACGGAGTAAAACAGAAAGGGAAATTGGGCCTCCAGAAGTCCTTGGAGAGTCTCTCCTTGCTCTTTGTCACATTACCAGAGAGATGGGAATCCAACGACACTGATCTCCAGCAGTCCCTTAAGGTGGACCTTCAACCCGATGAAGCCCCTCACTTCTTGCTGCTCTTAGGAGGCACTACCCCTCCCTCCGGAGCCCATTTTGGCAATCATCCACTTGAACCATCCCAAATTTCCACTGGATGTCAGTATTCCACAGAAATGCAGTCATTTAACCAGCAGTTTAAGAAGAAAAAAAAATGCTCCTCTTAAGTTAAGCTGTTCAAAAAAAGGGGGGGGACAGTTCTCTCCCTGTTCAAATCCATCTTAATTATAACGGGAGCCCTCTCAGAAAGATTGTGTTTACAATAAAAGACATCTAAACTGACTTCTACCTTGCCATGCCAAAAGGAAGAAGAAAGAAACAAGAAGTTGGATTTGGTTTCAGAAAAAACAAATGAACATTTTCACTCATCTCCCCACAGCCTTGATATGTTGATGTGCTGTTAAAAAGAGGAAAAGGGGGTGATATAAAGGATAGGCTCTTTCCTTTCTTGACACTTCCCCCCACCCCTGCTTTTTGAGAAGCTTTTCTTTTTTTAAAAAAGAAAAGAAACACAAGAACTACACAGATACAAGGGTTTTTTTCTCTTTCTCAAAATGGCAAAAGCTGAACATGTCAGAAAATGATTGATTGCTTGCGAGTTTCAGCCTCTGATAATTGAGCTTAACTCCATGTCTCCTCTTTGCTACTGAACAGGATTAGGTGGCAAGCAAAGAAAAAAGAAAAAGAAAAAAAAAGAAGAGGGAGGGAGGGAGGGAGGGAGGGAGGGAGGGAGGAAGGAAGGAAGGAAGGAGAAATTAGAGGGAGGGAGGGAGGGAGGAAGGAAGGAAGGAAGGAAGGAGAAATTAGAAGGAGGGAGGGAGGGAGGAAGGAAGGAGAAATTAGAGGGAGGGAGGAAGGAAGGGAGGGAGGGAGGGAGGGAGGAGAAATTAGAGGGAGGGAGGGAGGGAAGAAGGAAGGAAGGAAGGATAAATGAGAGAGAGGGAGGGAGGAAGGAAGGAAATTAGAGAGGGAGGAAGATTTTTTTGATTAATGTAGTCTACAACATACTTTCTCTGCCTAACCAGAACAGGCTGATGTAATGGAGTGAAGATGGTTCCATAAGTAATTTGGCCCCACACTGTGAAGGGCTTTAAAAACCAAAGCCAACACCTTGATTTGAACCCAGAAGCAAACTGGCTTGCGATGTACCAGAAATGGCACAAACCCCAGGACGAAAATATGTTCCATTTTGGTAGTACAAATAACATTATCTTGTTTTAAAAAGTAGACTGAAATGTTCTCTGTATCCTAGATCTTCCCCCAAAGAATGAAAGACATTTCTGACTTTTGATTTATCTGGGACTGAGAGTGTTTCAGAAATCTGGGCATGACAGAACAAGAGTGAAAATAAATAAAATAAAGCTACATAAACTACAAGTAAAATTAAATAAAATAAAACTTAATAAAATGTAACAGGAGAGGGAGAGTAGAGTAGAGTAGAGTAGAGTAGAGTAGAGTAGAGTAGAGTAGAGTAGAGTAGAGTAGAGTAGAGTAGAGTAGAGTAGAGTAGAGTAGAGGGAGAGGAAAAGGAAGAGTAGAGTAGAATAGTAGAGTAATATAGTGTAGTGTAGAGTAGGGTAGGGTAAGGTAGGGTAGAGTAGGAGTAAGAGTAGAGTAGAGTAGAATAGAGTAGAGTAGAGTAGAGGGAGAGGGAGAGGGAGAGGGAGAGGGAGAGGAAAAAGAAGAGTGGAGTAGAGTAGTAGAATAATATAGTGTAGAGTAGGGTAGGGTAAGGTAGGGTAGAGTAGAGTAGATGGAGAGGGAGAGGAAAAAGAAGAGTAGAGTAGAGTAGAGTAGAGTAGTAGAGTAGTAGAGTGTAGAGTAAGGTAGGGTAAGATAGGGTAAGGTAGAGTAGAGTAGAGTGAGAGGAAAAGGAAGAGGGAGAGTAGAGTAGAGTAGTGTAGAGTAGAGGGAGAAGGAGAAGGGAACAAAATAATAAAACAAAACAAAATAAAATAGATTGATTAAAATAATTGAAAAAATAATAGAATAGAATAAAATAAAATAAAATAAAAATATAACATAATATAAAAGGAAATAAAATAATAAAAATGAAATACACGCTTCGTGTGTTTTGCTTCCCTTCATTGACCCCAGGTTGAAGCCCTTCCAGATAGCTCCATTCTGCTTTCTGTCAGTGTTTCCTTTCTACAGGAACTCCTGGAGAAGATTGGGTGGGAATCCAGTGATTTTAAAAAAAAAAAAACAAGCTCCTTTTTCACTGCCTGAAAGGAAAACAAAGCAGAAGACATGACGTTTCCTGCAAGTCTTCCATGAAGTCGATAAGCTTAATTGGCTAAGTCTGTCTCCTGTACATTGATTGCACCTTCTAATAAAAGAGCTATTGATTGGCAAGTTAGAGAACTAGCTTGTATGGGCTACAGTTCTCCTAATGTTATTACTACATCAACCTTTTTCCTGTTTCTTGTTCCTTGGCAGGATAAATTATATCGGATGCCAAAATCTCTCCCCCACCCTCCCTTCCTCTAAGTTTTCTCCAACTCTTTTTTTTTTTAAAATCTTCTTGTCTCCAAGCAAGTCTTCCTGAGGTGAACCCAAAGAGGGAACCTTAGTCCAAAGTGGCAGGCTTATTTTTTTTTAATCTTTTAATCCCCCCCTCCCAAAATCAAATGAATTGAAATGCCCTGGCATTACTTTTTCCCCCCTAAGTTTACATTTATTTATTTATTTATTATTTATTAATTAAATTTTTATGCCGCTCCCATACTCATTTCCCATAGGAGGAATTCTTCTAACAGTTTAAAAGTATAAATTCTAAGCCCATCTGAACCCTTGATCTATTATTAAATTTATAAAAATCAATATTCTTATGGATCAATTTATTGCTTAATCCAAAAAGTAATATTTTTCAAAAACCTTAAAATTGTATTTAAAATTCTTTCTCTAAGAAGAACGCAGCTCATCTGCCGAATGCAATGTAACAATATTCCAAATATTCTTAATCCTTCCAAAGCAGCAGCAATAATAACAACAACAAAAAGTAAATACAAAGTGATTAAGAAATTATGTTTGTCCAACTTTATGTCCTTAAAAAAAGGGTTATCTTTATGTGATCAGTGGGCCACAACTCCGCCGTGCGACATCCTTGTTGACCTGGCTAGTGCTCGTAGAGGTTAGCACACTGATAGCCATCTCGTCTGTGCATATGGCGTGCAAAGTAAGATTAAAAGGCTGCCACAGTTCAGCTTTTTTTTAATAAAAAATTCTTTTATTAAAACAATCAGCATTGAACATAAAATCATAGTATGCATCGATCATCATAGCACCTGGTATACATCGCTAAGTATTAATCTTTATAAACGTCTGGTTTTTGAACTTTCCAGGAACAGCAATCTGGTTGGCCATTCTGGGAGAGAGGTTAATCTACAAAACCAAGTTGATATATTTTACACTGAGAATTATTTGGGTTACCCAAATAGACAGGGAGAGGTTTTTCTCCGCTTGGGAAGGAAGGAACATCACAACAATTTCCAGCAGAAGTTAGGGGAGACTGTTTTGCTGTCAGGAGCATCATCAATTCTCTGCTACGTTTAGATGAGACAGTGGTAGCTTTATTCATTCATTCATTTAATGTTGGGATGGCAACAGATCCAATTCCCAACCACCCATTCACTTTTCCCCAGTGCAGCATGGTTCCAGGGCATCATGAGAGAGAGAGAAAAAACGGCTGCTGAAGAAAGAAGGTTTGATCAGATTGAATTGAGGTAACATGCAGGAAATAATTAAATCCTTTCTTCCCAGCTTACAAACATATCCTTGGAATAGATCGGTTAAGGTACTTTGAACAGAGCAGCTTATGGAGGGAACACTACCACCTAAAGACTTTTCAAAATGAAAAAGGTGCAAAGGGAACTATACATTTTATCAGGAAGAGGGACACAACTGAAAAGGATTTGCTCTTCTTGGGGAAAAAAATAGGATTACAAGTATACTAAATTAGAGGTAGATAGATAATAAAAGATAGAAGATAAATAGATGGATAGATAGATAGATAGATAGATAGATAGATAGATAGATAGATAGATAGATAGATAGATAGATAGATAGATAGATAGATAGATAGATAGATAGATAGATAGATAGATAGATAGATAGATAGATAGATAATCTCCCTCTCTATTTTAATGCATTAAAACCTATAGATTATTTAAATCTTTGCACTTCTGACAGCCAATCCTTTCCCAAAACCACCAAGAAAAGGAGTTTACAAAAAAACTAAATGGGTGATCATTATTCCCCCTCCTCAACAAGGTGACATTGTGTAAATTGCATAATAAATGAGGTATATGGAGATAAATGAATTTACAATAAACAATTACTGGGGAGGGGATGGATAGATAGATAGATAGATAGATAGATAGATAGATAGATAGATAGATAGATAGATAGATAGATAGATAGATAATGTAATAGAGATAGTAGATAATGTAGAGAGAGAGAGAGACAGACAGACAGACATATAGATAGAAGATAGATAGTAGATAGATAGATATAAAGAGAGAGAGAGAGAGAGAGATAGATAGATAGACAGACAGATAGAAAGATATAAAAGGCAGACAGACAGACATAGATAGATACACACAGAGAGAGAGAAAGAGAGAGAAAGAGAGAGAGAGAGGGAGAGGGAAAGAAACTGACAGATATTATAGAGTGGTAGAGATTATTTTAAGTTAGTTTTCCAGTAGCTTTAAAAAAAAAGCCTGGTTTTTTTTTCCCCTTTAATGCTTGGCACTGTTGAATTCTCTTTTCTATATACTGCTCTTGTATCTAACTTTATGACACATCTGTCTATAAAACAAAAACTATCATAACTACCTAACATTACCTAATGCAGCAAAGAGGCTGTAATGCAAATGTAGGTACTTTATTGCATGTATTGTTTAAATAATAGAAGAGCGGATCTAGAGGAAGGAAGAGTAATTAAAGATTTAAATATCCTCTCTTTACTGTTGAGTTCAGAATGCACCTTTTTTTTTTACATATTCTCTTCCCTCTTCTTCCAAAGGCTGAATAATGTGCTGTTTGAATGATATTTATACCCCCAAGTGTTTGGTGTGTATTTTATTCTCTCTCTCTCTCTCTCTCTCTCTCTCTCTCTCTCACACACACACACACACACACACACACACACACACGTACACACACGCACACATACACTATCCCCATGTCATATCAAGAGAAAGGAGAAAGAAGATTTAGTTTTAGCTTTCCAAGGATCCTGATTGAAGACAGTATCAGGAAAGACATTTTCTTGCAGACATTATTAGGGGAAGAATGAGTAACACACACACACACAAACAGACACACCTGCACACACAAAGACACCCCCAAGATTGCTTTATTGAGTGGGCCCATCTTGTAGTCATCAGTTGTGGCAAAATTTGGAAAAAAGACAGGTTCTGTTTCCAGAATAGAATGGAGTGGAATGGAGGAAAAATTAGGAATAGAATAGAATAGAATAGAATAGAATAGAATAGAATAGAATAGAATAGAATAGAATAGAATAGAATAGAATAGAATAGAATAGAATAGAGTCGAGTCGAGTCGAGTCGAGTCGAGTCGAGTCGAGTAGAACAGATTGTAGAATAGAATGGAATGGAATGGAATGGAAGTTAGAAGGTAGAGGATGGGATGGGATAACTTTATTTGGCCAAGTGTGATTAGACACAAAAGGAATTTGTCTTCAGTGCAGAAGCTCTGTGTGCATGCAAAACAACAGAGTAATCATCATCATCATCATAGTAATGATAGCAGCAAGGGAAGTCCAAATACCGAATTATAAAACGAAACTAGGAAATTCCTCTTCGGAACTTGGTTAGGTACTCCAGCAGCTACCTTCGAACCCCAAATGGGATCCCATCCCCTGCAATGGATGGGGAAGGCAGGTCTTGTTTTTCTTTAACCACCCCGCCGCGTCTCATAAAAGCGTTCCCGCGTGAGCCCCTAAAATAAACAAACGTCCGACTCTTTTGCTTCCCCGTGTAAATTATCCGCGGGGAATAGTAATATTTGATTTACCCGTCCTCCCCTGGGCGGCCTCCAAGGCTAATGCATCCGAGTGGCGCAGGGCATAACCCACTCCTCTAAATCAAGAGGGGGGGAAGGAGGGGGGGACAAGGACGTTTGCCAAAAATTGATTAAATCAGACGTCAGGGAAAGGAGTAGCCCCCGCCCAGCGTTTAAAACTGCATTGATTTCCCGTGATGCTCTGTGTCGGTTAATTAATTGATTGCTTAATTAAAAACGGTGACTCAGAGCGGTCTGAAAGCCCTAAAAGCAGTGTCTCTCTCTGTGTGTGTGTGAGAGAGAGTGTGAGTGTGAGAGAGAAAGAGACAGAGACAAAGTGTGTAATTGTGTGTAGTTGTCTGTGTACTGCTCATCCACGGCTCAACTTTCTATTTTTCCAAGGGATGCAAGGCATCCTATGCAGGAAGGCGGCGTGCGCGCGCGCCGCGCGCCCAAATGGAGCTCTGCGCGCGCCCGCGCCCGCGCCCGCTGCGCGCTCAAGTGCAGCTGTGAGATGTTTAGAAGTTTCTTCTGTTTCTTTCCACATTCAGAAGGAGACCCATGTTGGGGGTCTGGCGAGGTAGGCTTAGCCAAAACCACAGGCGTATCGGTTCTTCATTTCCGAGCAAGGTATTTGGGAAGCCGGGCTCGCCAGCAGCTGCTTCTCGCTCGGCAGCTCACAAAGTAGTGTTAATAGGCATTAATTCAAATGTTTAGGGACAGGAGAGAACATTTCTGGATGGGGAAGGGAAAGGGAGGGAAGGAGAGGGGAAGGTGGAGAGAAATGAAGAAAGAAGGAAGGAGGGAGGAAGGAAGGGAGGAAGGAAGAAGGAAGGAAGGTGGAGAGACAATAAGGAGGGAGGGAGTTAAGGAAGGATGGAAGGAGAGGGGAAGGTGGAGAGAAATGAAGAAAGAAGGAAGGAGGGAGGAAGGAAGGGAGGAAGGAAGAAGGAAGGAAGGTGGAGAGACAGTAAGGAGGGAGTGAGTTAAGGAAGGATGGAAGGAGAGGGGAAGGTGGAGAGAAATGAAGAAAGAAGGAAGGAGGGAGGAAGGAAGGTGGAGAGATAGAGTAAGGAGGGAGGGAGTTAAGGAAGGATGGAAGGAGAGGGGAAGGTGGAGAGAAATGAAAGAAGGAGGGAGGGAGGGAGGAAGGAAGGAAGAAGGAAGGAAGGAAGGTGGAGAGACAGAGTAAGGAGGGAGTGAGTTAAGGAAGGATGGAAGGAGAGGGGAAGGTGGAGAGAAATGAGGAAGGAAGGAGGGAGGAAGGAAGAAGGAAGGAAGGAAGGTGGAGAGACAGAGTAAGGAGGGAGGGAGTTAAGGAAGGATGGAAGGAGAGGGGAAGGTGGAGAGAAATGAGGAAGGAAGGAGGGAGGAAGGAAGAAGGAAGGAAGGAAGGAAGGTGGAGAGACAGAGTAAGGAGGGAGGGAGTTAAGGAAGGATGGAAGGAGAGGGGAAGGTGGAGAGAAATGAGGGAGGAAGGAAGGAAGAAGGGAGGAAGGAAGAAGGAAGGAAGGTGGAGAGACAGAGTAAGGAGGGAGGGAGTTAAGGAAGGATGGAAGGAGAGGGGAAGGTGGAGAGAAATGAGGGAGGGAGGAAGGAAGGAGGGCAGCAGAGAGGAAAGGAGAGAGGAAAAAGAAGGAAGGAAGGGAAAGTGGAGAGAGGTAGGAAAGAAGGAAGAAAGGAATTGTCAAATGGTATAGGGCAGTGGTGGCGAACCTATGGCACGGGTGCCAGAGGCAGCACTCAGAGCCCTCTCTGTACTCAGAGCCCTCTCTGTGGGCACGCGTGCTGTCGCCCCAGCCCTGCCTCCCCTACGGCCACCTCCTCACCAGCAGCAGATCAGTGCAGCCAAAGACATGGCAGCCGGGTAGCAGGTACAAGACTCCGCCCTCATGCTCCGTCATGTGCAGATGATGGTGCAGGGTGCGGATGGAGGGTGTGGTCACCATCGGAGATCTGCGGCGGGCTATGGAGGCGGGTGGCCCTGCGGGTAGGTGGGGCATGGGGTGGCAGGCAGGGCAGGGGCATAATTGTTTGGGGGCACTCGGTCTCTAAAAGGTTCGCCATCACTGGTGTCTGGCTTTCCTCTCTCATTAACTTAGAGAGCAAAAGTTCTTCTACCGTAGCTCTAGAGACCTTTTAGTGTGAATGAATTTATCTCTCTCAATATATGTTTACCTTGGCCTTCCTCAGCTTTTTGTAAATATGTGGGAACCCTCCTTACTCTTGTGTCCCCTGACTGTGTGAAACAGACCTGGATTGTTTGGAACACTTCTGAAAGCTTTTGTTTAGTCAAGGTTTTGTTTGTTGTTTGCGTTGCCCATTGGATGACGTTCGCCCTGTACATTTGCCTTCATTTCATTATTTCATTCTATTTATTTATTTATTTGTAACGTTTCTTTTAAAAAGCCAGACAACATGTTCAAAGCTGCTGTGAATTTCAATCCCTGGATCCCGGTTGTAGAAAAGGGAATGCATAACTCAATGGCCGACACATTAAGCACACTGTTAAACTGCCAGAAGCTGATGATTAATTAATCTATTGACCACTGCTATCAGGGATGTATTTTCCTTAATCAATATTTTAAAAAAAATAAAAACCTCTTAATTGTAATTGAAACGTTAAGATGCTCTGGCAATTGCCTGCCTTCAGAAGCTTTCTCCCCAGGATATGACCGCTTCTGCACAACTAATATTGCAGAGAGAGAAATAATTTTAGAGGCAGCCAGGAAGGAAGTGTGTTTTATTTTTCTTTGATAATATCCACTTCGTGGATAGGGAGCGAG
>JARGCV010000729.1:22500-30000 GCA_034064705.1 Bothrops alternatus
CTCCTCTCTATTCTGTTCTGTTCTATTCTAGGTGGGCAGGAACTGGGCAAGTAACAGGAGTTCACCCATTTACATGGCACTTGGCTCTCGAATCCGGGCTGTCAACTTTCCATCTGTCAAGCTCAGCATCTTTAACCACTGAGCCATTGTGTCCTCCCCATGCTTAGAGTTATGTAAGTATTCATCACGATGGCAGGTGAACACGAAAGGATATGGGTGGGAGCATTCAAATGAACTCATGTTGACTTGGAGGTTTGGGCTTTCAGAGATAGAGAATATGTGGGTCTGGGATGCCTGTGTTGTGCGTTACATATGCTAGCTAAAGTCGGGCCTAGCAAATTCCACTTTGCATAGGCGATCAAGACCGTATGGAAATTTACATGTTAATAGAACACCAGGCGGGGGGGGGGGGGCAGTGCCCTTTGTCAATTGATTGTATAAATATTTTATCAAGTGTAATATTAGGAAAAGGCAAGGTTGGAGGCATTTGACAGCTCAACATTCTCTCTCTCTCTCTCTCTCTTTAATTCATTTCTTTTTTCGGGAGGAAGAAATTAGGACATTATTGTCGAAGAAATAATATAAAATGGGGAGCTACAAGCTCTTGATCTAAAGTGTAAAAACCACTCATGCACTCTGGCAGAGGGAACAGATTAAATCCATAATGAAATGGGTAACTTTAAGTCTGCATAAATTTCCCGAGCCGGCTCAATTTCCCGGGAATATCTCTCTCTCTTTCTCGGCTAGATTAATGGCCAGCAGCCTGCCACATAATGAACTAGCTTTCCTTGGCAGGGTGCTCATGAATTTATTATGGTGTCCACCAGTGTGTATGCAGCCTAGACATCTTTATAAATCCTGGATTTAGAATTGCCATGATGAGCTATTTCAGTCCTAATGGCGAGGCTGATTTATTATCCGGCCGTTGTCTCACTCCAGCTCCCCGTTTCTCTGCCTGACAGTTATAAAAAGGCAGATGCCCCTGATGCAAACACAATCTGAAGGTAATTAGATCATGCCAAACGTGGACGGGAAAGGGGGCACTGTTGAAATGTTAAATATGTTGGTAATTTTTTCCCCCCTCGGAGCAATTATATCAGGTTGATTTATTTTTTTACAGCTGATAATCACTTAACTACCTGTGGCTGATTTTTTACCAGATCTTGCGCCTATCATGATGGAAAAACAGGGTTCCCTCCCCCCCCAGTAATTGTTTATTGTAAATTCATTTATCTCCAAATACCTCATTTATTATGCAATTTACACAACGTCACACTTTCACACTTCGTTGAGGAGGGGGAATAATTATCACCCATTTAGTTTTCTTGTAAATTCCTTTTCTGGGTGGCTTTGGGAAAGGATTGACTGTCATAAGTGCAAAGATTTAAAATGATCTATAGGTTTTAATGCATTAAAATAGAGAGGGATATTATGTATGTATGTTTTATGTATCTATCTATCTATCTATCTATCTATCTATCTATCTATCTATCTATCTATCTATCTATCTATCTATCTATCTATCTATCTATCTATCTATCTATCTATCTAATCCTGCAGTCCTCAACCTTTCTAGCTTGACAGCCCGGCCTGGTGTGGGGTGGGTGGGTGGGGGAGTGGCATGTGAGTGGCTGGTGCCCGCACTACTCATGTGAATGGAGCTTCACAGGCATGCGCTATATACATTTTGCACACCCAGTTGGCAAAAGAAAGCTCAGGTCCATATTGGCTGGAAACTTGCAAAAGATGCCTTCCTCCTGCACTGGATAGACAATAGCTAAAATGATGGTGATACATATATATACCGGTATGTTATGTATGTACAGTATATTTTCTGAAAACAAGGTAAAATGGGATAAAAGGATGTGAATACTAATAAACCACTTCAACAAAGGATTGTTGATCAGCAGTATTTATGACACAAAATCTAATTGCGTCTTCAAAAGGATGTTAGCTTTTATTATTCTGTTTGATTATTTATTACAAGTATCTTTTCATTTGGCACGATCCTTTGATAATCTTCATCTTGGGCAAAAAATTGGTATCACATTGGCTTGATATTTCAAAAGAATACATTTCTATGGCTACAAACTTTTTCAAATTTATTTGGGTCCATGCTTGCATCATGCATGGGTGATAGTTAAGTCTAATTCGTGTATTGGCATGCTGGCTAGGAAATTCTGTCAATGAAAGTCCATGCATCTTAAAGTTGTCAAATTTGCAAAACACTGCACTAATTGAATTAACAACCTCTAAAATAGTAATAACAAGCAATAATATTTGTGAAAAACCATTCCACTTTATTGAAGGAGGTAGGAACCAACTGTGCTTTAAAGGAGACATAAGTGGATTAGATAGATAGATAGATAGATAGATAGATAGATAGATAGATAGATAGATAGATAGATAGATAGATAGATAGATAGATAGATAGATAGACAATGTTAAGATAATGATTAGCAATGTCTGTTGTTTTCTGTGTACAATATTCAGCAAACTTGATTCAGCAAGATTCTTAATTTTTGCCTTTTCACATCAGTCATTCGCTACTCTGCATTTAGAATAGATTTGAAGTGAGCTATATTTGATTCCTGCATCACAATAGGAAACCTGAGATAAACTTTTCTTCATATTGCAAAATAACTTATACTGGGATTCTTATTCTTTTTATGATTTTTTTTTATACTGGGACTTTTTAAAGCTAACATTATTTCAGGCTCATTTTAAGTTATTGCTGTTTCTGTTCCCAAAGAGGCTTGAAATTTGCCTGAAATCATATTTTCAAAGCACCAACTGAACCTTTTCTTAAAATATTACAGTTTATTAGAAAGGAGGGAAGTGATTTCTTTCATTCTTTTTTTGGGGTGGTGGTTCTTGTTTGGTTTTTGAGAGAGGTTTTTCTGAGAGAAGCAGCAGAAATTAGATTCTTTTAAACTTTTTTTTAAAAAAAAGTTTAAAATGCACCTTTTCAAACTTGGGTGAATGAACGTTTGTTCAGTTCTTTTCCTTCCTTTTGTCCTTTTAATAAAGACCTTGAGGTTTTGTTGTGTAAATGAGCCAAGCACCCCTTTCCTGCATCAAACTGTCAACACAAAGAATGGCTTTTTCTGCGCGTTTTTTATGTAATTTTGATAATGATGCATACCTGATAAAAATATGTTTTCTAACTTGCCAAAAAGTCACCTGGCGTCTCTTTGAAGATGAGTTCCATTGTCATCCAGCTGTACTTTGTTCTCAGTAGACTTCACGAGAAGGATTTGCTTTCAAGCCATTAGCTTTGCCCCACCCATCTGGTTGATCTCTTTCCTGGTAGGACTTATTTTATAGGTTTAAAGTATTATTATTGGAAATTCCAGAGTTTCAGCATTCCTGTCACACTTCGTATGCTCAAGGGCCTCGTTTTAACCCCATCCCATACCCTGGGAGAACCTAAGAGGCTAGGGATCCATTTGGGGAGATAATTGCCCATCTGGATAGCCACCCAATGGAACAAATAGAGTTGAATTTTCTGCACAGATGACTTAAAAGTATTCTTTCAGTGGCCATTCAATGTTACAATGGCGCTGAAAAAAGTGACTTACAATTTATCGTCCGCTTATGGCCATCACCATACCTTCCATAGTCATGTGGTCAAAATTTGAGCACTTGTTGGCTCACATATAATAATAATAATAATAATAATAATAATAATAATAATAATAATAATAATAATAATAATAATAATAATAATAATAATAATAATAATAATAATATAAAGTTGGAAGGGACCTTGGAGGTCATCTAATCCAACCCCCTGCTTAGGCAGGAAACCCTACACCATTTCAGACAAATGGCTGTCCAGTCTCTTCTTAAAAACTACCAGTGTTGGAGCATTCACAGCTTCTGGAGGCAAGTTGTTCCTCTGGTTAATTGTTCTCACTGTCAGGAAGTTTCTCCTTAGTTCTAGGTTGCTTCTCTCCTTGGTTAGTTTCCATCCATTGCTTCTTGTCCTGTCTTCAGGCGCCTTGGAGAATAGCTTGACTCCCTCTTCTTTGGGGCAGTCCCTAGATCAGTGGTGGCGAACCTATGGCACAAGTGCCAGAGGCGGCACTCAGAGCCCTCTCTGTGGGCACGCACACACGCACACACGCCGTCACCCCAGCCCCGCCTTCCCCCACAGCCCCTCATCACCAACAGCCTCCCCAGAAGAGAGTCACCCCCAGGCGCGGAGCAGCACAGCCAAGCACATGGCAGCTGGGCAGTAGATGATGCTGCGGGGCATGGGCAGAGGGCGTGGCCACCATGGTGGTGCAGGGCCGCCTGGGCAATCTGTGGCAGGTCACGGATGGCCCTGAGGGTGGGCAGGGTGAAGGTAGAGCAGGGCAGGGGCGGCGGGCAGAGCAGGGAGAGATTTTGGGGCACTAGGGATTTTGCGGCAGGCAGAGCGGTTTTGGGGCACTAGGTCTCTAAAAGGTTCGCCATCACTGCCCAAGATATTGGAACACTGCTATCATGTCCCCCCTCTTCATTAGACTAGATATACCCAATTCCAGCAACCATTCTTTGTACGTTTTAGCCTCCAGTCCCCTGATCATCTTTGTTGCTCTTCTCTGTACTCTTTCTAGAGTCTCAATGTCTTTTTTACATCGTGGTGACCAAAACTGGATGCCGTATTCCAAGCGTGACCTTACCAAGGTATTGTAAAATGGTATTAAGGGTTAAAATGTCCCAGGCTCATGTCATCATCATTTGTAAACTTCTCAGCTGGCTTCTGACAAACAGTGTCAATGGAAGATTTGCTTAATGACCTCATGATTTCCTTAACTACTGCAGTGATTTACCTAACAACTGCGGCAGGTCGTAGAACTGGGTGTGACTGACTTAACAGTTGCCTTGCTTGGTGATAGAAATTCTGTTTCCAATTTCGGTCATAAAGACTACTATATTTGCTGTTATCCTGTGATTAACCAGATTATACCACCCCATATCTGGTAGCCTGCTGTGGTTGGAGTTGAGGTCCACACATCTTTTTTTAAATATGTTTTATTGATATTTAACATAGTCACCTTTATATTTGGTAAACAGCGTGTTGTCTGGGTTAGTATTTTTAAAAAACAATAACAATTAATTTCTATAATTCTATAGTCCATATTATGGCTTTGCTTGATTTTCTCTTCTTCCAACTTTCTTAGCCAACCTTAAATTAATACAGTACTTATTATTTGAATAAATGACAATTAAATATAGATGTTAGAAAAGAAACTTTATATTGAGGTGGTTATTATTCGGAGGTCCACACATCTTACAGTTGCCAAGGTTGAGAAACATGGATCTAGGAAACTGGAATTCTTGGAGAGAATTATTTCTCATTTTTGGCCACTGACAAAGTGTCTGAGGCCTGGCTCTGGAGAAGCTGGAGAAATCAGAGAGGGACAAAATTGATCTACTTCCTTGGGGAGATGGTTCTCTCAAGCCATCTTGGAGATTCTCCCGATTTCTTAAGCAGGTAACTCATTCTGATCAACGATTCCGTATCTTCTTCATCAATCGGTCCATGTTCACTCAGGATACCTGCTTTCGGGCCCAAGTTATAATCACCTCATAGCCAATCCGTTACCATTATCTCTGTTCCTCAGAGACAAGCGGAATGGCACGCTTAGCTGAAGTTTAAGATCCCAAAGATAAGCCCTGTTCAGTTGACTAATCAAATAGTCATAAAAGCTCCTTTTTCCCCCCTGAACCGTAATTATGTTGATTCAGTTCTGGCCTTGATTTATTTTTTATTTTAATTGTCAGTCCTGCACTGTCATGATGCTAATAGAAATGCTATCGCAGGCAGAATGGGCTAAAAATGATGTCTGATGATTATTAATGAGAGCAATATGGAGGTGTCTTCATATAAAGTCAGCATTAAAGGAGTAATTCATTTTCCCTGATATAATTGGATTGTAGCATTTAAGTAGCCTGGGACTTCCTCTTAATTGTGATTAGTTGTTACTTCTTCCTTTCAGTGTATGAACTCTCCGTTTGTGCCTTTATCCTGCCTACCCCCCTGGTTCTTTTATGAAGCTATTAAACATGAATTGCCCAGTGTCTCTTAATAAATACTTCTGAGGATTTAGTAGCTATTAAATATAATAGTTGCCTCTTAGAAATATTTATGGTAAGCACTCATAGTTAGCATCAGAGAATGACTTTGGGGTTTAAGAAGAGGCTTGGCAAAGTGTAATTATATAAATCCATCAGTCACTGAGGAGAGATTCACTCTCTATAAAGACAGTAATGACTTAATGCTAAATAAAAGGTATCTGGGTTCCCGGAGGGAGTTGTTGCTAACCAGAATTTTAAAAGGCTACTTTAGTTTATTGCCTTAACTTGGCAGCAAAAGAACAGGGAAATGTCTCACACTCAGAGACTCTCAAGCCAGTCAATTTCATGTGCTTTGTGTTAAACCACAAAGTGAATGCATGGGCCACTGCCAGACCATCATGTTGTCAAGTCCACTCATCTATTAAACGCTGAGAAGGGATTTTGGTGGCTGCTGTCAGATCGACTGACGGGATCCCCCAGTGTCAGAGAAGAGGCAAAATAGTTGTGGTACTGAAAGGGTAGAAGCGACAATAGACTCTCCATTGATTGGAGGTTGATTCTGGTAACTCCCTGGACGTCAGGTGTGAAGAATCGGATTCACATATTGATTCCAGTTCAGAAGATTTTGGGTCAAGCCTATACACAAGAATCTGGTCAACTAATAGCCAGTACCAGGTTGGTGCTAAGAGTTAATGGAGTTGGACTTGAATTGTTTGTGAACATGTAAGGAATCTAGATTGTGTCCTCTTTTGATGCTGCCCCCAGGCGCTGCCTCCTGTTCTCCTTCCATGGACATGTTCATGTTGCCTTCTTGGAAACCCTGTAGAAATGCTTCACCACTTCCTTCTTCTAAGATACCTTGATCCTGCTCCAACCTTGCTTTATCTTTTTGAAATCAGTAGATTTGTCAGGTGTTGCCAGCATCAATTGACAAAGGAAAATATTGGCTACAGATTCTATTAACTGGGTATAATTAAGACTTTGGACTATGCCTAGGCAGGAAGAGGCAAAACATCTTTGATTACAAGAAAAACTTCTCAACTATCCAAGCAGTGCAAGGGGAGAGAAGGCTTGCTGCAAAGGTGCCTGACATTTCTCTTCTCTGCTGAGAAATGAGTTGCGTCGGTGTTATATGAGACAGGACTTTTTGCTAGAAGAGACAACGGACCCAAGACAAAGGGGGGGGGGATCAAGCTAATTTCAGAGCGAGGATCTGATTGGTCTGCATGCTGTCTGTAGCTGAGCTGATTCTGCAGGGTGCTTTTCTCTTTAATTGTAGGTCAAGGAGAGGAAATTGGGTTTATGGGTATTCTTTGACTATGCAAATGTAGACTTTCTCTCTTTGCTGTGGAGACTTTGGTCCCTCTGGGGTTCTGCATGCAGCAGATGTATTGCCAGTCCTGGTTTTTTTGCACCAATATTGATCCTACC
>JARGCV010000729.1:35000-100000 GCA_034064705.1 Bothrops alternatus
TATATTATGGCATGCTTGGCACCTTATACCTCAGGAAGTCTGAGCAAGTGGAGGAGGTGGGGAGAGAGAGAAGAGAGAGAGGAAAAGAAAAGATGCATTTAGACTTAGTGGCTGGATAAGTGTAGCCTAGCCCCCAGGTCCAAGAGAAAGAAGGAAACCTATCAATCAATCTAGTTTTTTTTTTAAGAAATCTGATAGACATTGTAGTTTCTGGAGGTCAGTAAGCATTTCTGTGAAACGGCAATAAGAATGGAAATGACCACCTATCTCTTTTTAGTTGTGACATGATAGTGGTTTAGGTCCTTCCATGACATCATGCCAGCATGCCAGAGAAAGAACAAATTTTCTGGCACTATTGATGAAAATTGGAAAGTGGAATGGAAGGGATGGGAAGAAGAGAGGAGGGGAGAGGAGAGGAGGAAGGAGGGGAGAGGAGGAAGGAGGGGAGAGGAGAGGAGAGGAGGGGAGAGGCGAGGAGGAAGGAGAGGAGAGGAAGGAGGGGAGAGGAGAGGAGAGGAGAGGAGGAAGGAGAGGAGAGGAGGGGAGAGGAGGAAGGAGAGGAGAGGAGGAAGGAGAGGAGAGGAGGAAGGGAGAGGAGAGGAGAGGGGGAGAGGCAAGGAGGAAGGAGAGGAGAGGAGGGGAGAGGAGGAAGGAGAGGGGGAAGAAGAGGAGAGGAGGAAGGAGGGGAGAGGAGAGGAGGAAGGAGAGAAGAGAAAGGAAGGGAGGGAGAGGAGAGGAGAGGAGAGGAGGGGAGAGGCGAGGAGGAAGGAGAGAGGAGGGGAGAGGAGGAAGGAGAGGAGGAAGGAAGGGAGAGGAGGGGAGAGGCGAGGAGGAAGGAGAGGAGAGGAGGGGAGAGGAGGAAGGAGAGGAGAGGAGGAAGTGAGAGGAGAGGAGAGAAGGGGAGAGGCAAGGAGGAAGGAGAGGAGAGGAGGGGAGAGGAGGAAGGAGGGGGAAGAAGAGGAGAGGAGGAAGGAGGGGAGAGGAGAGGAGGAAGGAGAGAAGAGAAAGGAAGGAGAGGCGAGGCGAGGCGAGGAGGAAGGAGAGGAGAGGAGGGGAGAGGAGGAAGGAGAGGAGGAAGGAAGGGAGAGGAGGGGAGGGGAGAGGCGAGGAGGAAGGAGAGGAGAGGAGGGGAGAGGAGGAAGGAGAGGAGGAAGGAGAGGAGAGGAGGAAGGAAGGGAGAGGAGAGAAAGGGAGAGGCGAGGAGGAAGGAGAGGAGAGGAGGGGAGAGGAGGAAGGAGAGAAGAGGAAGGAAGGGAGAGGAGGGGAGGGGAGAGGCGAGGAAGGAGAGGAGAGGAGGGGAAAGGAGGAGAGGGCAGGGCAAAGGAGGGGAGAGGAGAGGAGAGAAGGTTTTCTGCATTTTTTATGACACATATCAACATTCCCAGAATTAATAATAAAACAGCTGCTTCTTCGGTTACTTTATATATTTAATTTAGAAATCAAATATATAAAGACATTTCAGCTTTGATGTTTCTGAGACAAAACAATGTATACTTGAACGTGGACAAAAGCTGTTATTTTAACAGAAGATCCTCCAAGTCATTCTAAATGGAATTCAAAAGCAGCCTTTTGGAAAAGACTTCTTCTTCTTTCTTTTTTTTTTAAGGCAGAGGGAAAAAGAAGGGAAGAGGGAAAATGTGTCAGTGGAAAGGAGATTTTTTTCCCCATATTTTTACTTCAGCATTTTATTTTTGCCTAGTTATCATGCACATCAGGTGGGTTAGACATGACCGTGTGAAGTTGCCTTGAGTGTTTAAAACTTATTTCTGTGACAATCACCACACAAATAACCTGAGATATATAGTATAAAATAAATAAAAATCTGGCGATTTGGCTGCTGTTAGTTTTATAATCAGGGAATGGAATCTTTAGGGGTTGCTGTTGTTTGCCTTTCTTTTCTTTTTTTTTTTTTAAAAAAAAACACAAACAAACCTTGGGCCATAATAATAATTTTTTAAAAAACTGGATTTTTATCCTGTAAGCAAAAATGCCACGGGAACTGCAGTTTTAAAAATAAGCAGTCACGAAATCAATTTGGTTTTTGAGGGGGGGGAAAAGTCTTACGTTGGATTTGAGCTTATGAAAATGTATATCCTACTATCAAGGGGTGGACTGGACTGAACATATATTTCCTACAGTGGGGTAGACTTTAGTGACCGGCATTAATGACCTATTTTCTTCTTAACTTCTGTGCTTTGTGGCTTCCTTTGGTTGTGGAGGAAATAGCTGAAAAGTCCACCGAGAAAAATAGGAATGTGCTGAGAATTGTCTCCATGAAATCAGCTCTGTTTAGAAATGTTTTGATAAAAAGAAAGAGGGAGAAACAAAGTCTGCTTTCTCGTTAAAATAAGTCTGGCTGAGGGAGGTTGTTCAGCTCTGCTGTTCATTTGTAAATAATGGAAGTCGCCAGCACGCTTGGTGACCCACCACCAGGCCAAATATGGACAAACCTTGGATTTTTAACCAAGTTAAATTCTCACATTTCTTGAGGAAAAGGGGCTGATTACAAACATGGAAGTTCACTTGTGTTGTGTATATATGTTCGACAGGGCCATTGTTGTAGAATTCCAGAACTGCATTGTCAGAAACTTTGGTAGATCTCATTCCTCTGCTGAAATCTTATCTCCAGCTTCCTCTAAGTCAGAGAAGGACAGGCAGAGGCTGGAGGTGGGAGTCAAGAGAGGAATCAGCCTGGAATTCTTATGTTCCCACAAGCAGGCTAACTCCAACCCCTCTTGAATTCTATTAATTCTTATCTAGCACTAATTTGGTGCTGGCTGTTAGTTGACTAGGTTCTTGTGTATAGGCATGAACAATAAATCAGTTAGTTAGAACCGAACATGTGGTCCTGATTCTTCTTGCCTGATAATCTGACTTCAGGCTACACTCAGAAGGCCTCTCCTTCTCCTATACTTCCTAAATGTTATTTTCTCCAGGAAGAAGGCTTCTGATTTCCCCCCCTCTCTATTAAAAAAGGTTTTATTTATTCATGAAATAAAAAGGCTTAACATTGTTGGACTTTATTGCAAAGTGAAAGAAACCCACCAATGTCTTTCCCCTACTCTTAACTTGAAATTCAGATGTGCAGGACCCCAAACCTCTACAGTAGAAAGCCACCAACCTTTTCTTCTCCTTTGAAGAAAGAGAGAGAAAAGTCTTATTAAATGGAATTAGAGGGACACCTCCCCAAATGAAGATGACATTATCAGCAAAGGATTAATCACTCATTATATTTGTCACCCAATAACTCTGTATCCATAGTTGTCACTTGGAAGCTCAGTTTTTGATTTTGGACTAGCCAGAATTTCCATTGGCTGAAATATAGAAAATTACAAATTGTGCCTGTCTAAACTACGTCAACTTATTGA
Source organism: Bothrops alternatus (assembly GCA_034064705.1). Lineage (NCBI taxonomy): Eukaryota > Metazoa > Chordata > Lepidosauria > Squamata > Viperidae > Bothrops > Bothrops alternatus. Next base: position 38,369 of record JARGCV010000729.1, read on the forward strand.
CATGTTGTAATTATATTACAACCTGTCCTGTAATTGCACAACTTAATTTGCACCATTTATGATCACCGGGGTTCACTTTGAGGATTTATAGAAGTGTTCTAAGAGTTGACTACTTCCATTGCCTTACTTAAGCTGATCCAATGACTAAATCAATGGCCGAAGGAATGCCAATAAGATTGGAATCAATAAGCCTTGAAATTTATCACTTTTTTGCTGGGCAAGATTTAATTGCATTATTTTTTCTTTATTTCTTTTTCTTTTACTCTTCTGGGACTAGATGTTTCCTTTGAATTGAAATGTGCAAACTAATATTATGGTCTCCCTGAGTGATATTGAAATTTCAGGAGCTGTAAGCTGAATAGGTTCAAGTTTCCATATGGGAAAATATTCCTAAAAAGTGTGCCTGATATATATAAACAGAACTATAGGGCTGGAAGGGACCTTGGAAGTCTCCTAGTCCATATTGCTGCCCAAGGCAGGAGATCTGTCTGTCTGTCTGTCTGTCTGTCTATCTATCTATCTATCTATCTATCTATCTATCTATCTATCTATATCTGTCTCTATCTGTCTGTCTGTCTGTCTGTCTGTCTGTCTATCTATCTATCTATCTATCTATCTATCTATCTATCTATCTATCTATCTATCTATATCTGTCTCTATCTGTCTGTCTGTCTGTCTATCTATCTATCTATCTATCTATCTATCTATATCTGTCTCTATCTGTCTGTCTGTCTGTCTATCTATCTATCTATCTATCTATCTATCTATCTATCTATCTATCTATCTATCTATCTATCTATCTATCTATCTATCTAATCTATCTATTTATCATCTATTCCTCCATCCCTGTCTGTCTGTCTGTCTGTCTGTCTGTCTATCTATCTATCTATCTATCATCTATCTATATCTGTCTCTATCTATCTGTCTGTCTATCTATCTATCTATCTATCTATCTATCTATCTATCTAATCTAATCTATCTATTTATCATCTATTCCTCCATCCCTGTCTGTCTGTCTGTCTGTCTATCTATCTATCTATCTATCTATCTATCTATCTATCTATCTATCTATCTATCTATCTATCTATCTATCTATCTATCTATCTATCTATCATCTAATCCTCCATCTCTATCTATCTGTCTGTCTGTCTGTCTGTCTGTCTGTCTATCTATCTATCTATCTATCTATCTATCTATCTATCTATCTATCTATCTATCTATCTATCTATCTATCTATCTATCTATCTATCTATCTATCTATCTATCGAACAGACGGCAGCAATATCTCTCCTTTGTGGTGCAAGTGGCTTTAATCCTGTTTCATTTTACTCAAAGAGCTGGCCTGGCTTGCAAACCATCAAGCCAGTCCCGCAGCTTGCTGTACTGACCTTCCTCCCCATTCCTCCTGTCACACAGTAGCAGCCTTTTTAACAGAAAGATTACAGTAAAATTTGTTCTCTAGTAAACTTACACCAAGCGAAAGGGGCAGGAGGCACTTCCCCAAAGCCATAATGACGGTGCGTCTCTCCAGTGCGGCTCACGTATCACTGGAAATGACAAAGTGGTTTTGAAGCTTGCGAGAACATCAAAAGCTTTTCTGTTTGTTCATGGTCTCCAACATATGGGAGTGGGCGTAGAGGGAGCCTTTATGAAAGTGAGGGTTGTTTGCCAACTGGAGCGGGGAAACCAAAATTGGATCAAGATGCAGATGGAAAGGCAGAACGTTGCATGAAACGGAAAGAATAAATTGGATTGCTGTGATTCAGCTTTTTTTTTCTTCCTAAAAAAAATTGGGTAGGGTGGGAGGGGGGAATCTAACAATAAAGAAACACCCAGGAGTTGTCTTAAAAAAAAAAGAATCCCATATGGCTGATTACAATGAAAAGAACTAGCGCCTGAATTTAAAACAAGTTTAGCTACTTTTTAAGCATGTTTAATTCCTCTGGAAGCTGATGAGATTTAGCAAGGAATTACACAGGGGCATAAAAGGTGGAGCTGCTACTGAAAAGAGAGTGTTTAGTTCTTCCTATCTTGTCTGTGTTTTTCCCTACACAGAGAGAGACATGGTGTTTCAGGAGTTTTCAGTGCAATGGAGTGAAGTCAAAAAGCCAAGGCTATAGGAGAAGACACAAGACAATGAGATAGATGAGTTTCTACAAAACGAAAAGATACAGGCAATCAACGACGCACAAAGAGAGGCCCTGAATGCCTTAATCACAAAGGAGGAGATACACTCAGCGATCAAAAAACTGAAACCAGGAAAATCGCCCGGGACAGATGGGATAACAGCGACCTACTACAAGTATCTCCAGGAGGAGATGTTAGAACCCCTCAGAAAGCTATTTGTCAACATACAAGAAGGAGGCCAAGTCCCACCATCCTGGAAAACAGCCTACATCTCGTTAATCCATTGCATTGCGAGACTCCCCCCTCTCGCAATTATGGCCCTCTGTTCTATCAAGGGCCCATCTCGAGGATGGACTTTGGAGTCCTGAGAGATGGCATGCATCAAAAAAGGGGCTTTGGGGTTTTTTAAATAGGTACTTAGTCAAAGTTTTAAGGGTGGGGAGGGGTGGGGAAGGAGTGTTTAGGGCAGGGGAAGAAATTGTCAGAAGGGAACAAGAAGACAGGCCAGGCGACGGAAGGGGACGGAGTCCTGAGGGTGCGGACGGGGGGCTGATTAAGACTAACTCTGTTCCAATAAGTACCGTTAGCGGGAGGGGCAGGTATGGTGGGAGCAGGGGGCCGTATCATAATAAGGGAGCGCGCACCCGCTGCTTACGAGCGGTCGTGCGCTCCGACCCCCAAGGCTCAACCTGTTCTCGGGGTTGTTCAGAACCACAGGGCCCTGGCTGTAGGCTGATGCTGTGCAATGCCAGGTCTGTGGTAAATAAGGCCCCCCTCATTCAAGATTTAATCTCAGAGGGGGGAGCAGACCTGGCGGGTATAACGGAGACCTGGTTGGGACCAGAGGGCGGTGTCCCTCTGGTGGAAATGTGCCCACCGGGTTTCCTTGCATTCCACCAGCCGAGAGCTCAAGGCAGGGGTGGGGGAGTGGCGGTCGTGATCAGGGAAAGTTTCAGGCCGAGGGAGGTCACTGTTCCTCAGACGGCAGGCTGTGAATCCCTTCTGGTGAAGTGGGACCTAGGGGGTCCGAGGGCGGTGTTGATTACGTACCTGGCGCCCTGCCACGTATCAACCTCCCTGCCCGAGCTCCTGAGCGTTGTCGCCGCGGTGGTGGTTGAGGTCCCCAGGCTAATAGTCATGGGTGACTTCAACCTGCCGTCCGGGGGCGGGGCGTCCGGGGAGGCTCGGGAGTTCATGGCTTCCATGACAGCCATGGACCTGACCCAGGTAATTCAAGGCCCCACACACACAGGGGGGAACACGCTTGACCTGGTTTTTGTCTCTGGACAGTGGCTGAGTGGTCAGAGTGTAGGGGATATAGTCATTGAACCCCTGTCATGGTCTGATCACTCTCTCCTATGCTTGGACTTTCGGACCGTTGCACCCCACCGCAGGGTGGCGGAACCGGTGAGATGGTACCGCCCCAGGCGGCTGATGGAACCCGAGCGGTTCCAGGCAGAGCTTGGGCCAATTCCTGAGGTTCTGACACACGACTCGGTTGGAGAGGTGGTGGCGGCCTGGGACAGGGCGGCTGCCGGTGCCCTGGATCGAGTTGTGCCTTTGCGGCCTCTGATTCGGCGTGGGTCTCGACCGGCCCCGTGGTATAACGAGGGGTTGAGAGAGATGAAACGCCGGAAAAGACGCCTAGAGAGCAGTTGGAGATCGAGCCGTGCCGAATCTGACCGAACATTGGTAAGAGACCATATTAGGTCCTACCTAATGGCGATAAGAGCAGAGAAGTGTTCCTACCTCACTGCTCTTATTGCGTCATCAGATAACCGCCCAGCCTCCTTGTTTAGGGTGACCCGCTCCCTCCTTCATCAGGAGGTGAGGGGAGACCCCTTAGAGGGTAGAGCTGAGGATTTCGGAAAATATCTGTATGATAAAATCGCTCAGATACGGGAAGGCTTCGACTTCAACTGGGTATGTCCAATGGGAGAGGCGGAGGCTGGTCTTGAGACTGTTACCTGGGTTGAGTTTGACCCCGTGACCCCCGAGGACGTGGACAGGTTGCTGGGGGGACTTAGGGCGACCACATGTTTACTGGACCCGTGCCCCTCCTGGTTGGTGCTGGCCTCCCGGGAGGTGGTACGAGGCTGGTTCCGAGCAATTATCAACGCTTCCTTGAGTGAGGGTGTCTTTCCCGCTGCCTTGAAAGAGGCAGTGGTGAGACCCCTCCTCAAGAAGCCTGCCCTGGATCCAGCTGTTTTATCAAACTACCGTCCCGTCTCCAACCTTCGCTTTCTTGCGAAGGTTGTTGAGAGTGTGGTTGCCCGACAGTTCCCGCAGCACCTGGAGGAATCGTCATATCTCGATCCGTTCCAGTCGGGCTTCAGGCCTGGCTACAGCACGGAAACAGCATTGGTCGCGTTGGTGGATGATCTCTGGCGGGCCCAAGACAGGGGTTGCTCCTCTGTTCTGGTGCTATTGGACCTCTCGGCGGCTTTTGATACCATCGATCATGGTATCATGCTGCAACGGTTGGAGGGGCTGGGCATAGGAGGCACTGTCTTGCAGTGGTTCTCCTCCTTCCTCTCTGGCCGGATGCAGTCTGTGTTGACAGGGGGCCAGAGGTCGACCCCGAGACCCCTCGTATGTGGGGTACCTCAGGGGTCGGTCCTCTCGCCTCTACTGTTCAACATTTATGTAAAGCCGCTGGGTGAGATCATCCGTGGTTTTGGCGTGGAGTACCACCAGTACGCTGATGATACCCAGCTGTACATTTCCACGCCAAACCACCCCAACGATGCCCTTGCCGTGCTGACCCAGTGCCTGGAGGCCGTGCGGGTATGGATGGGGAGAAACGGACTCAAGCTCAACCCCTCCAAGACCGAGTGGCTGTGGTTACCGTCGTCCCGGTACAGCCAGCTGATTCCATCGCTGTGTATTGGGGGCAAAACAGTGGCTCCCACAGAAAGGGTTCGCAACTTGGGAATCCTCCTGGACTCACGGCTGTCCTTAGAGGACCATCTGACGGCCGTGGCCGGGAGGATGTTCCACCAGGTTCGCCTGGTGCGCCAGTTGCGTCCCTTCCTAGACCGGGACTCGCTACGCACAGTCACTCATGCCCTCGTGACCTCCAGGCTGGACTACTGTAATGCTCTCTACATGGGGCTCCCCTTGAGGTGCATCCGGAAGCTCCAACTTGCCCAGAATGCGGCCGCGCGGGTAGTGATGGGAGCGTCGTGGCGCTCCCACGTAACACCGCTCCTGCGTGAGTTGCACTGGTTGCCGGTGGTCTTTCGGGTGCGGTTCAAGGTGTTAGTGACCACTTTTAAAGCGCTCCATGGCATCGGACCCGGATACTTACAGGACCGTCTACTGCCAGCAAATACCTCCCGCCGTCCGGTACGCTCCCACAGAGAGGGCCTCCTCAGGGAGCCGTCGGCCAGACAGTGCCGGCTGGCGACCCCCAGGGGGAGAGCCTTCTCTGTGGGAGCTCCCACGTTATGGAACGAGCTCCCCCCCGAACTCCGTATAATAACAGATTTACGCACCTTCCGTCGGGAACTAAAAACATTCCTTTTCCGACAGGCCGGCCTGGCATAGAAGCTTCGGTTCCAATAGGGTCAAAATGTTTTAAGGGGACTGAGTATTTTTTAAATTTTGTATGTTTTGGGTTTTAGGATTTTGGCCAAATGATTTAATTTATTTCTAATTATTTTAAATTTTGTATATTTATATGTTTTTTAAATTTTAGGCTGTACACCGCCCCGAGTCCTTCGGGAGAGGGGCGGTATAGAAATTTAATAAAATAAAATAAAATAAAATAAAATAAAATAAATCCCCAAGGAGAGGAAAGACAACGCACAGCCCGCAAACTACAGACCCATCTCACTACTAAACACGGACTACAAAATCTTCACAAAAATTTTGGCCAATAGATTAATGACTGTACTACAAAAAACAATACACCCGGACCAAAGGGGATTTATACAAGGACGCCAGATGAAAACCAACGTGAGACAGCTGTTGAACATAATAGAGTATTTGGAAAGGCACAACCAGGTACCCGCCACTCTTATGTTTGTGGATGCAGAAAAAGCTTTCGACAGACTGAATTGGCCGTTTCTGACGAACTTGGTCCGGAAGATGAAAATGGGAGTACAGTTTCTCAACTCCATAACGGCAATTTACCAGAAACAAACAGGCCAGATCATTGTTAATGGAGACCTAACAGACTCATTCAACATAGAGAGAGGCACGAGACAGGGCTGCCCGCTATCACCCCTGCTATTTGTCCTAACGCTGGAGATTCTACTGAACAGGATAAGAGCGGCAGAAGACATACAGGGCATACAGATCAGACAACAAGATTACAGACTATGTGCCTTTGCAGACGACTTGCTGGTGACAATGTCACAACCAGTACAGTCAGCAAGGAGATTGATGGAGATAATGGAAGACTATGGTAGGGTGTCAGGCTTCAAAGTAAATATATCAAAAACAAAGATGCTAGTCAAAAATCTAGACAACAAAGCAAGACAGGACTTGGAAAGAATAACGGGTTGCAAAATAGTCAAGAAAGTTAAATACTTAGGAGTGGAGATAGAATCAACGAATGCGAAATTATACAAGAATAACTATGAGGTGCTGTGGAACAAGATACAAGCAGATCTGGAAAGGTGGAAAACACTACGACTGTCCCTGCTGGGCAGGATAGCAGCAGTAAAGATGAACGTATTGCCAAGATTTCTATTCCTCTTTCAAATGCTACCCATACTCAAAAAGGATGTGGACTTGGACAACTGGCAGAAAGACATCAACAGATATATTTGGGATGGCAAGAGACCGAGGGTGAAACTAAAAATCATCCAGGACACACGGGAGAGAGGGGGACTAAAAATGCCTAATCTAAAGCTATATTACTACGCAGAGACATTGGTGGCGTTGGGTGACTGGATCAACATGACGAATGATAGAATATTGAATGTTGAAGGGCATGGTCTACTATTCGGCTGGCACGCATACTTGGTGTATGACAAAAAGGCAGACAAGAACTTCAAGGAGAACCCACTACGAATCCCGTTGTTATGGGTCTGGAAGAAATATAAACACCTTTTACACGACAAGATCCCCATCTGGACGATCCCCGGACACGCAATAGGGGATGTAAACATATCCCAAGGGCAAGAAGTGGTGCCCTACAGTAGACTTGTACTGGAAGAAGAAAATGGATTCTCCTTGAAACCCCAAACAACGCTAGCAGATGAAGGAATAGGAGGTACCTGGCTATCATATCTACAACTGCAATCAAGGTGGCATAAAGACAAGAAGAAGGGTTTATCCCAGACTGACGAGAATCTCATTAAACAGATTAGAGAACAGGGGATTATGCACATCAAACGAGTGTACAGCATTCTGATAGAAATGGACTCTGAAACCGAGCTGAACTTGATCACAGCAGCCAGATTGTTGGTGGGACAATACTGGAAGAATCCAGAAATACCGCCTATGGAAGAATGGACTGTGAAAGTAACAAATTTGGCGGAAATGGCGAAAATATCGGCATACTTGAAAGATCGCTCAAATGAACAATATTTGACAGACTGGAAACAGTGGATAGACTATATACAAGAGAAACACCAATCAAACAAAATGCACCTGGCGTTTAGTTGAGGCTCGACGTAAAGAGGGAAGAACGTTTAAAGACTAACACCTAATGTTGTATGTCTATGTTATATGACGAAAGCCTCTTAATATGATCTTATGCTTAATGTTGTTTGCCTTAATATTGATAAAGCGGATTGAATTTCTGCCTCAGGTTATGAAACTTCTACCTCAGGATCCCTGGTCAGGGACTATAAAAGATTACACTATTACTGAGACGAAGTTAATTCAGAAGCGCGAATGAACAATAGGTGATAGACTAGATATAGTAGATAGACCATATATACAATTTACCTCAGGTTATCAAATTTCTACCTCAGGATTTTTGGTTAGGGATCATAAAAGACTGTACTAATACTGAGATGAATAATATGTGATAGACTAGAAACAGTGGATAGACTATAGAAAAGAGAAACACCAATCAAATAAAGTGTAACAGGCGTATAGTTGAGGCTTGACGTGAGGAGTGAAAAATGTTTGCCAAACCAGACGTTTACAAAGATTAATACTTAGTGTTGTATATCAGGTGCTATGACGATTGATGCATACTATGATTTTATGTTCAATGTTGATTGTTTTAATAAAAGAATTTTTAAAATTAAAAAAAAAGCCAAGGCTATAATATTGGGATATTGATAAGTTATTTGCAGAATTTGGGGCTAGGGGGTGAATAAAGCTTTTATTTTTTATTTAGTAGCATCGGTTTCTTCTATGCAGTGTAAAGTTTTTCTGAAATCCTAGCATATCTGTGCTTTAGAATAGGGGTCCCCAACCCTCGGTCTGTGGACCGGTACTGGGCCACACAAACAAGCAAAGTCCCATCCGTGGGATGCAGGCAGCACACAAAACCACGCACTCTGTGGTCCGTGGAAAAACCTTTCCACAGAACTGGTCCCTGGTGCCCAAAAGTTTGGGGACCTCTGCTTTAGAAAACATCTCGAAAGGATCTGGGATCTTTTAAAACTGAGTCCTAATGAAGAAATTTTGGATCTTTGAGGGCAGAAAGAGAGCAAAGGACTAATTTTGCTTAATGACAGAATCCTCATGTCAGGTCTCTGGATGCAGGTATTTGCAGGATTGTGTTATGATGCTCAGAGGCCATCATTTTGGTCATCACTGTGGCTAGCTGAGGAACCACTGAAGGGCACTTGAATAAAATCGCTGCCATTGGGTTGACTTGCCCTCTCTTACAATGGATGCCCCAGTTAGTTGAATTGCAATCAGGATATTATCTATCAATCCTTGGCTCTCTGTTGGCTTTTTTCTAAGTTGGTGGATAAGTTTTTAAGAAAAGATCATCTCCAATGCTCCTGACCTTCCATGAAAGCTTTTGTAATATTTTCTTTTAATATTGTAAATCACCCAGAGTTGCCTTGTAGTAAGATGGGCAGTTGAAAGAAAGAAAGAAAGAAAGAGAAAGTAAGGAAAGAAAGAAAGAAAGAAAGAAAGAAAGAAAGAAAGAAAGAAAGAAAGAAAGAAAGAAAGAAAGAGACTGAAGTCATATTCCCTTTGATTTCCATGTAGATGAGGCCCACTTTGATCCAAAGAGGTGACATGTATTCTTAGAAGCCAAGATGGTTTCAACCACCTTCCTATGTCCTTTTAAAAAGATGACACAAAAGTTTTGAAACATTTGGTTATAGGTGGAAAATACCATTTACAACATTTCCCCAACCTATGTTGCAGCATGACATGAAAACAGAATGGCTCACTTTCCTAATTCCGTAACTTAAAATTGCTGAGACCTATTCTTCAAAAAAATCCATTCTTCTCTTCCTTTACTCTTAAAGCAAGCCATCTCATCCTGCAGCAAGGAAAACCTTGCCCTAAACCCTTGTCATCTGTGATTTCATTTTCCAAATATTTATAGAGAACATCCAGTGGAAAAGACGATCATGACTTTTCAGAAATACCTATTTAAAGAAGATTGTCCCTGTAGGGCAAAGTAATCTTGCGTAACTTCCCTGGGGTGGTCTGAACCCTCGGCTTCGTTAAGTCGGACTCAGTCAATCAAATTTGAAAAGGTTCCCCAGCACATATTTTATCATATTAATTCCAAATGCCTTTTTTTATTGCAATATAACAGGATTTACTTTAATTGAAATGGCCAGATGGAGTGTTATATTTTTAGTCACTTTAGTATTGGTTCAGAACGCGCTAAATTATTACACTGTCATTACTTTAATTTATGAAGACTATTTAACCAACCTGCGAAATCTCCAAGAGTGACTTAATTTTATGAGGGAAGATTCCTAGAATATATATTTATCTGCTCTGTGTGTGTGTGTTTGTGTGTGTGTGTGTGTGTATTAATGCTCATTAAATTAAACACCCTTTATCTTTAAATATCTTTCTGAATGTATGTATCTGTGTATGCGCATAAAGGACTTAATGTCAGGCATGAATGTTCCCAGCCCAATTTTTAATTTTAAATCCCAAAGTTGCAAAATGACTGCCTTCTGCTTCTAAATCCCCAAAGATGTCCTTTTTTCCCTGTTTTTTTCTTTTAATTAATTGGTATATTTCGTGCATGCTCAGAAATAGAACAGACTAGTAGGATGATGGATGAGATCATCATATTCAACGGCAATGAATGAAGAAGAAGGTTATGACATAGAATCCATTAATTAACATCAATCTCTGGGCCAAGTACAGGGAAAGATGGTAAGATCTCAGCCTAAGAAATTTGGCAGGGGCAATCTCTACTGATGGAACAACTGGTGCTTTCCATATAATCTGAAATGGCAACTGGGAAATCTTTGGCAACTGTTGTATTAGCACTGATTCCCCCATTTTTGAAATTGGTACTGGGAGTTGTAGAAGAGTCAGCAAGATGATATCTCATCGTTGCATTACCTTCCTACTGTAAAAGACCAGGCAGAGCTGGATGGCGGAGGTAAACAAGTAATCAGCTTAGAGACATTGCATTCCCACAAGGACCCCAAATCTTACACCTACTGAATTCTGTTGACTCTTATCTGGCACCAATTTAGTGTTGAACTTTAGTTGACCAGATTCTTGAGTATAGGCTTGCATAAATGCTGCAACCTAACCAATGGTCCTGATTCTTTCCTCCTAACACCTACCTTGGATATGTATTCTGCCCTTGGCCCATTGAATCTTTTTGTACACCTAACTCTGGCTGTTCTATCTCAGATCCTTACTGTAAGAAGAACCTAATGGATCAAGTTAAATTCTTGTGTCACCCAATGCATCTAAAAGTTCAGAAACAGAATCAAAGAATAGATTTCTTCTATTGTTGACTGGCAAGTGATGATTCCTTTGATAAAGAAAGCAGTAGGTAACCATCCAAATTCGAAGTTCTTGGCAACCACATCCTCTATGAATTTGTCTCATTCCCCCCCTTAAAAAAAAGAAAAAGAAAATAATAGCCTTTTCATCTTTACGCATATCCACAGGCTATCCACAGGATATGCATAGTATGCATTCTTTAAAACTATGCTTACTTTTATTGGATCTAAATCTCCCTGTATTTTGCTTAGTTACTCATTTTATTCTAGTTTCAAATTGGATAGGTACTGCTACTGCTTCAGTTCGTCTTTTTTAAAAGAATAGTTTGCAAAAATCTACTTTCAGTTTTGTATACGTTTATCCCAATATTTGTCTTATCTATGCATTTTCCCTTAACAAATGCACATCAAACACTCTTTTCCTAGTGTCATAGATGGTTTTGCTAATGCAATTCACTTTGAGGTATTTTTTCCCCTTAATACAAACATAAAAAACTGAATTATATCATACTAGGAAAAGACACACATTCTCATCTATCTCTTGCAATTGTCAAATGGCACAAGGTCTCTATTAATCTGAAGCAACTAAAACTCCATGTAAAGAGATTAGCTACAGTTTCTTAGGGTGTAATGATGGGATTTAGCTTCATCGTAATTTACCCTTTCTTCTCCCATATTATAACACATTTAATAATTATGATTATTTGCATCTTATGAAGTGGAAGATAGCGAGTGGCAATTCCAAATATGATCCTCTTCTGCAAATAAACCCTCACTCTGTTGGATCTAGAACAACTCGCTATGGCCAACTCATTGTGGGAAAACTCAGGGGACTGGATCAGGGGACTGGTGGCTAAAACATATAACAAACGGTTGCTAGAATTGGGTATGTCTAGTTTAATGAAGAGAAGGACAAGGGGGGGACATGCTAGCAGTGTTCCAATATCTCAGAAGAGGGAGTCAAGCTATTCTCCAAAGCGCCTGAAGGCAGGACAAGAAGCAACGGATGGAAACTCATCAAGGAGAGAAGCAACCTAGAACTAAGGAGAAAATTTCTGACAGTGAGAACAATTAATCAGCAGAACAACCTGCCTCCAGAAGTGGTGAATGCTCCAGCACTGGAAGTTTTTAAGAAGAGACTGGACAGCCATTTGTCCGAAATGGTATAGGGTTTCCTGCCTGAGCAGGGGGTTGGACTCAATGACTTCCAAGGCCCCTTCCAAATTTTATTATTATTATTATTATTATTATTATTATTATTATTATTATTATTATTGTTGTTGTTGTTGTTGTTGTTGTTGTTGTTGTTATTATTATTGTTATTGTTATTGTTGTTGTTGTTGTTGTTATTATTATTAATAATAATAATAATAACCCCTAAACAAGAGTTACATTGATATGAAAGAAATGGTGGAATAGAATCATTAAAGGATTCAAAAGGCGGGACAAAACGAAATGTGAATGACGAAAATTAATGTTTTAAATCATTTTAAATAAATTGAATTGTCCTATAGCAAGTTGGTGTGGCGAGTCGCCCTGCACTGAATTGGCCACAGCGAGTTGTCCCATTCCACACTCTGGGTTGTCGTTGTTGTTTTTATTATTATTTCTTTTTATTTGAACTAAATAAGTCTTTTTGTAAAAGAAGAAGAATCAAAATCCTTCTGTCAAGGAGCGATGAATGATCAAGCTTTCTAGAAAGATTTCAGTGTCCAGCGTGGCCGATGTCTTGTGCTTAACATTGCAGTCACTAAATGCATTTGCTGCTGGGTCCCCTAAATTGTGTAGAAAGGGGCACAACGTGGAGCTGTTCCGAGCATTACCACAGAGCTGGGATATGCTGTGTCATTTTTCCTGGAAACACTTCCAGATTCCCGTGCGACATCCAGCCATTAAGGTTTGTGGCTCTGCCCTTGACTAATGTTCCCTACTGTACATTAACCAAGAAAACAAATGCAGAATGAAAGGGAATATCGAGGCGATACATGACCCATTGGCTGATTTCTCTGTCTTTCCCAGGCAAAAGGGGTGCCCTGGATTTAGCTTCTTTCTCATGAGAATCTGGGCTGGCTGGCTTCTTGTTAAAGGTTTTATTTTATGATTTGTTTGTAAAGTCTTATTTTATAGATGAATTGTGGGGTCCTTGGTGCTCTCCGAGCTTGGCTGCTTCCTTTTTGTCAGTCTGGCTGTTTTCTATGCATTTGTTTGTTTGTTTGTATCCTGCCTTTATTACTTTACAAATAATTTAAGGTGGTGAACATATTCAACACACCTTTCTCCTATTTTACCCTGTAACAACAACCCTGTGAGGTGAGTTGGGTTGAGAGAGTGACCGATCCAAAAGCAACTAGCTGGCTTTCATGCCTAAGGCAGGACTAGAACTCACTGTCTCCTGGCAATTGGCCCACACTCACCCAGCTGGCTTTCATTCCTGAGGCATGACTAGAATTCACCGTCTCCTGGCGATTGGCCCAAACTCACCCAGCTGACTTTCATGCCTGAGGCAGGACTAGAACTCACTGTCTCCTGGCGATTGGCCCACACTCACCCAGCTGACTTTCATTCCTGAGGCAGGACTAGAACTCACTGTCTCTGGTGATTGACCCATAGTCACCTGGTGTTTGGCCCAAAGTCACCCAGCTGGTTTTCATGGCTGAAGCAGAACTAGAATTCACCGTCTCCTAGTGATTGGCCCAAAGACACCTACCTGACTTTCATGCCTAAGGTGGGACTAGATCACACTCTCCCTGTTTCTAGCCTGATGCCTTAACCACTAGACCAAACTGGTTCCACTGGAGTGAACTAATTCTTCAGAGGAAGAACGTGTACCTCCTATATGTTAGGCATAACACCCCCCAGATACAACTTACATTTTTAAAATTTTCATGGGATTACGACAAGGAATGATTGAATACGGACTGTGAAGGATCTGATGCTGGAAAAGATAGAAGGAAGCAGAAGAGGATGATAAGGGGGATGGATATGCATCCTGTTTTTCAATGTTTGATCGCTGCATCTGTGTCTTAAGGTTCCAGCATAAATCGGCTTGTTCAGCAGAGATTATGACCTGAAATAATGTCAGCAATGCCTTATATTTCAGTTCAAAATTGCACAAAGTCCAGGGTTTTGCTTATTTCATCCACCAATCCTAATTGGAAAAGTTTTTTTTAAAAAAAAGATACCTGCAAAATAAGAGAGCCCTCTACATCCTATTGTCCTTGCATCTTGTATTAAAAAATATTTAAACGTCTCCATTTCCATTTTTATTTTTAATTCACTCTCTGAACAGAGCGACGCTTCCTCAAACAATAATCACTCCTAAGTCACGCAAACAGAGGAACAGTTGAGGCGGTCACCAAACTGTGAAAATAAAGGGAAAGGATAATGTTCTAAACTCATTCGCCACAAGGAAGGACACCAGTCTCGTTATTTACGTAATGATTCGCTTTGGCTGCCAGTGTCACTCAGACGGTTAGAGGAAAACTACGAGGATTTATGGGAAGAAATTCTAGCTGGTCTCGTGTAGGCACTGAACTAGAAAAATCATTTCCCTTTGTATCCCCAAATTCAGTACATTTGTCATGTTTTGCCTTTGGGGCACAGAGTGGTAGGCCTTCTAAGAGAGCTACTAAATAGAATCGCAAAGAAAAGAGCCAGCGCCTTCACTTGTGAGAGCATACATGAATATATTCATCTTCATCACGCGATTCCTTTTCAGGATACGCAATATTATGCAAACATAATATTGAGAGGATTGAATGGATAAGCCCACTCTTTATGATAGTTATTTATCTTTCCTCCTTAACAAGGCAAAGGAGCCACCTTTGGGATATTAAATAATAATGCCCACCCCTTGCAACATTTTCCCTCCTTCATCTTAGGGGAGAGGACTTAACATAATGAACAAAGGGAAGATGAATTCGTATTTTCTTCCCCCTCCACTTTGGAACAAGGGACCGAGTAGTTGTATGTTGTCTTTAAGTGGGGGAAGAAGGAAGCCCTCCCTTTCATAGGTCGCCTTCCTACCTTGTCTTGGAGGACTTAATGTCATTGGGAATTCTATTCTCTTTCTCAACCCGGTTGCATCAGCTGAGGGATGGCATTGCTTATGTTCCTCTTTTCCCCCCAGAAGAATATAGAGCATTATTTATTTATTTATTTATTTATTTATTTATTTATTTATTCATTCATTCATTCATTCATTCATTCATTCATTCATATTTACCCATGTGATATGGCTGTATT
Source organism: Bothrops alternatus (assembly GCA_034064705.1). Taxonomy (NCBI): domain Eukaryota; kingdom Metazoa; phylum Chordata; class Lepidosauria; order Squamata; family Viperidae; genus Bothrops; species Bothrops alternatus. The sequence goes on from JARGCV010000729.1 coordinate 53,602, forward strand.
ATTATTATTATTGTTGTTGTTATTATTATTATTGTTATTTATTATTATTATGGATCATCGCACAGTCAGCCAGATGTTCAGATTGGATTTGGCATTTTGTCTACCTATCGAGTCCTTACCCAGGACCTGGGATAGGCAGATGTGGACGTTTGATGGTATTACAGATCTCATCGCAGGATGGAAGCAGTTCCTAGTAAGGCCGCCTTTTGCAATTGACTAATGGCAAACTTGTCAATGCCAATGATGGTGTTCAAGTGGTGCTCCAGTTGTTTTGGGATTGCACCCAAGGCGCCTATTACTATTGGTACTACCCTTGCTTCCTTTTGCCACAGTCTTTCTATTTCTATTTGTAGGTCTTTGTATTTTGTTATCTTCTCCAGTTCTTTCTTGTCTATTCTGCTGTCTCCAGGCACTGCCATGTCCACTATCCAGACTTTTTTGTCTTTCTTATCGACAATTGTATTATTATTATTATTGTTATTATTATTATTGTTGTTATTATTGTTGTTATTGTTATTATTATTATTATTATTATTATTATTATTATTATTATTATTATACTACACTGAGAGATTCTGCACTGGAGACAAATTCGTTGTGTGTCTAATCTGTATTTATTTATTTTTCTCATATTTATGTAATGTATATTGGAGGTGGTGATCCTTTGAGAGCTGAATGCAACAAAATTCTATTCTATTCTGTTCTGTTCTGTTCTTTGTTCTGTTCTCTGTTCTATTCTATTCTCTATTCTATTCTATTCTACTCTATTCTATTCTCTATTCTGTTCCCTATTCTGTTCCCTATTCTGTTCTATTCTGTTCTCTATTCTGTTCTCTATTCTATTCTGTTGTATTCTGTTCTCTATTCTGTTCTCTATTCTATTCTATTCTACTCTTCTCTTCTCTTCTCTTCTCTTCTCTTCTCTTCTCTTCTCTTCTCTTCTCTTCTCTTCTCTTCTCTTCTCTTCTCTTCTCTTCTCTTCTCTTCTCTTCTCTTCTCTTCTCTTCTCTTCTCTTCTCTTCTCTTCTCTTCCTATCACACTCAGCCAATAAAGTTGTCATTTGTAAAGGGTTACACAGGTCCTAAAGGCATACCTGTAAATAACATTTATGACAGACTCTTGAACTTTGCTTTATAGCAAGCCAATTCCCAATTATTACTATTTAATTAAAAGAGAGAGAGAGAGAGAGAGAGAGAGAGAGAGAGAGAGAGAGAGAGAGAGAGAGAGAGAGAGAGAGAGAGAGAGAGAGAGAGAGAGAGAGAGAGAGAGAGAGAGAGAGAGAGAGAGAGAGAGAGAGAGAGCAGTACGATGCACAGCCTGGGCAAGATGTTTTTTTTGCAAGGTGGAAGAACAAGGCAATCTCTTTATCGATTGTCGAGTTCTCCAGCATTTTACCCACCAGATAATGCATGCTGATTTCAAATCCTCTTGGCAACGATACCCAAGGTGCTCGCATCGGAGCTGACCTGTTTTTATTGTCTTAACAAAATTACAGAAAGACAATATATTTGACTGTATATATTTGTCAGACGTGTTGTGGCCCCTTCTTGCAAACGAGGCCCCTCAAGCGTGTTGTGATGCAGGCAAGGGGAAAGTTTATTGGAAATTATTATATTTGAAAATGCTTCGGCTATTCCCCAGAAAGCCCAGCTTCATACACAGGGTTGATATCCAGGTTGACCCTCTACCGTAAAGTTGATAATGGCCTGTCATTGCTTATCATATCTTGAAGCTGATTTGTTCAAAAAAAAAAAAAGCTCAATAAATCTGCTACTAGACAAGGGGAAAGTGCTTACATGCATTTTCTCCTTCTTCTTTTTTTTTAAAAAAAATAGACAACAAAATAAAAAAGAATGATTGACAAGACATCAATAAAGCTTCTGGTACACTCTGCTGACCTTTTTTCTTTGCTCTGCAATCTGTGTTTATTAGAATTCTGGTCCTATAAATAGGTTTCTATGGATAAAGAAATTTGATGGAGGGGAGAAGGAAGCAAGCAGTGTTTTATAGGTGTTTGCTCAACAGATTTCTACCCATTTAATACATGGAAGTCTGTTGAATTCAAGCTGTCTTTCCTTTTAGAAGAATAGGTGGAGACCCATTGAAATCAATACACTTTCATGACTAACCTGAAGCTCATTGAGGACTCCTCGGTACTCTCTGAACTTGGTTATTTCCTTGCAGATGTTTCATTGCCCAAACTAGGTAACATCATCAACTCTACATTGATGATGTCACCCAGTGCTTTTTTTTTGTAAAAAAAAAAAAGGTGCCGGAACTCACACACGTTATACAACCTGCCTTGCCTATCCTACAAGGTTCCATCCAAAAAAGGTGCTGGAACTCCGTTCTGGGCATTCTATGAGAAAAAAAGCCCTGATGTTACCTAGATGAAACATCTTCAAGAATGCAACCAAGCTTAGAAAGCATCAAGGACCCCACAGTTGTTGTCCTCCTCTTCTTCCTTCTCCTTCTCCTCCTCCTTCTCCTCCTCCTCCTCCTCCAAGAATGCAACCAAGCTTAGAAAGCATCAAGGACCCCACAGTTGTTGTTCTCCTCTTCTTCCTTCTTCCTTCTCCTCCTCCTCCTCCTCCTCCCCCTCCTTCAAGAATGCAACCAAGCTTAGAAAGCATCAAGGACCCCACAATTGTTGTCCTCCTCTTCTTCCTTCTCCTTCTCCTTCACTGCCTCCTCCTCCTCCTCCCCTCCTCCAACTCATTGACTCCTCTTTCCCAATGTCATATTAAAAATGTGTTTTCTCATACCCACAAGATGACACCAATCATTTCATGAAGAGCTTTGTTTTTTTCAGTCAGTCCAAAGATAGGGATGGATGTATTTCTGTATTGGCAGGCTTGATACAGGAAACTTGATAGACAACACATTGGGTGAGCATCTTGTCTATGCATCTGCATTCATAACATGAAGTGAAAAGCTAAGTGGACCATTTCCCTTTCAAAGGATCATTTAATATCCGTTCTGCCAATTTTCGAGTTTGTTTAATTAAAACTTGGCACTCCATTCCACTTCATTAGATCTATTTAATGTTTTTTTATATATCTAAGCACTTTTGCAAGGAGCTAATTAAAAGAATAATTTTGTAAAATTGGTGCTTCCCTGCGTCAAACCTTCTCTTCGCATTTCGCAAAGCTTAAGAAAGGAAATGATATATTTAAAGGGAGAAAGTTTGGCCTAATATGCAAGAAAGCAAAGAAAGTGTAAAAAAAAAGAAAAAGAAAAGAAAGAATTCATCATTGCTAGACATCATGAAGAGATGAATAAAAAGATCCAAAGTTTGAATAGATCACATCACAGTAAGCCAGAGTTCCAAGATTATTTAGACTCCCTGTTTAGAAGAAGAATGAATGGGTTCCTCCCATAATACTTTATTTGTTTGTTTGTATCCTGCTTTTATTATTTTTACAAACAATTCAAGGCGGCGAACATATCCAACATACCTTCCTCCTCCTACCGGTATTTTCCTCACAATAACCCTGTGAAGTGAGTTGGACTGAGAGAGATTGGCCCAAAGGCACCCAGCCAGCTTTCATGCCTAAGGCGGGACTAGAACTCTACAGTCTCCTGATGATTGGCCCCAAATCATCCAATCAGCTTTCATGCCTAAGGCGAGATTAGAACTCATGGTCTCTCTCTTTCTAGCCAGGAGGAAGAAGGAGCTTCCTGACCCCATGGGAATATTTTTTCTGCATGAATCATGAAAAATCCTATTCAGGCCATCATTTCAGAACATCACTTCGGTCACCTTCAATTCAATAATTCTAAACTAGTCAGAATAATACTGATGGTGCTCCCTAGTTGGGTCATGAAATATCTATAAGAAAACAACCAAGCTCAGAGAGCACCAAGGACCCCACAATCAGTTCATTCTGATTCAAACATACCAACCCAATTGTCAAATTAGGCCAGTGGGACGTGGATTTCTGAAGAAGTGGAGATTCCGTTGAATTATTTTTCCAGGCTGAATATCTGCACACTCCCGAGAGCCACCAAAATCACCTATCCTAATCTTTCTTTCAACAATCCTAGCAGGTTTTTCACAGGGTGTGGATGGGAAAGAGGATGAGAGAGATTCCTTCATACGAAAAAGATTGGCTGATTGTAAGAATTGTTTGACAACAGGCTTTTGATCTCAGTTTTTCCAGCTTTAGGAACATGGATGGCATAACAAAGTAAAACATGCAGCTTTAACTTTTTTTTTTTAAGAAAAAAAAACAGCTGCCAATTTATAATTAACACATATACCTTCAAAAGGAGAACAAATTCCCAGCACTGGCTTACCTTAATGCATTGCCAAGAGTATAAAGCACACCACACACACACACAAATCCCTGTAAATAAAATGTTGATAGCGCATTCACAGATGTTAGACACCACATTTAATTATAAGGTTCCCTAGAAGTTTAGCTACTTACAAGAATTTACAGGCTTTTCTATACCCACCTCATTGTCATGTTAAGCACCAAGGAGGAGATTGTTACTATCATAAAGGGAAGATATTGGACTAGATAAATATTGCATTGAAGGCACAACTGGATGTAAAAAAGCACGATGACAAAACCATTTGTCTGCAGGTCCATTTTTGCTTTATTTCAGCATCTGCAGAAAGAAATGAGAGAACTGTGAATCTTGGCAGATTTTTTTTGGGGGGGGTGTCTTAAACTTCTCTTTTTGTTGCTGCTGTTGTTGTGAGGATGAGGGCATTTATGAGTATTTCAATAAGGTGCTGGATTTTGACACACTCAATTGTTTGCTTGCCCAAGCTGGAAAATTGCAGAGCAAACAACATTGTAAAAATTGGCAGGGGTACAATTTACCATTTTAAAAACCCTGAAAATTGTGAAGCTCCTTGCTAGTGAGTATCATGGTGGCCCCCAAATAAAGACACATTAATAAATTAATGGGCGTGGCATATCAGGTCCAATGCAGACTTAGAAAGTGTCCTGAGAATCATCTCTTTCTTCCCCATTTTTAACTGAATAACAATAACAGCGTTGGAAGGGACCTTTGAGGTCTTCTAGTCCAACCCCCTGCTCAGGCAGGAAACCCTACACCATTTCAGACAAATGGCCGTCCAGTCTCTTCTTAAAAACTTCCAGTGTTGGAGCATTCACCGCTTCTGGAGGCAGGCTGTTCCACTGGTTAACTGTTCTAACTGTCAGGAAATTTCTCCTTAGTTCCAGGTTGCTTCTCTCCTTGATTAGTTTCCATCCGTTGCTTCTTGTCCTGCCTTCAGGTGCTTTGGAGAATAGCTTGACTCCCTCTTCTTTGTGGCAGCCCCTGAGATACTGGAACACAGCTATCCTGTCCCCCCCTCGTCCTTCTCTTCATTAAACTAGACATACCCAATTCCAGCAACCGTTCTTCATATGTTTTAACCTCCAGTCCCCTAATCATCTTTGTTGCTCTTCTCTGCACTCTTTCTAGAGCTCTAAAACAAATATAAGGCTTGTTAAATCATTGAGAGAACATTAATCATTGGGAACAGCTCCAATCTGGACTCAGATCAAGTTTTTATCAACTACAATTATTTTATGGGGCAATCATATAAGTTGTGCTCAGAAGCCACCCCACAGAGGTCAATGAGACATCCTTCTTACCGGTAGCAAGCAGATAGAGATTTGAGGCCCAAACGTGTGCTATTACGCAAGAGCTTCAGAATGTAGCCCACTGCTGCAGGAAAACTACACCTAGCATTCCAGTTACCAAAGAACTTATTTTTTTTATGCTGCCTTCATTTCTTTTGAAGATGTTTTGTTGTTTAAAAGTAAGGAAGAGAGAACCTGTGTGATTTTGCAACATGTATTTACTCTCATACTTTCTGGTATGTCTCATTATAATGTATGGGATTGTTTAAGTGCCTCCTTTGCTTTGAAACAGCAGGAGTCTGGCATTCCTTTCCCCATTCATTCCCAGCCCCTTCTGTTCCCCCCCATTGAAATGCAAAGCTGGCTAGAAGGTGCTAGCTTGATAGCTTCCAAGCTTTCCTTGCAAGCATTCCCATGAAATCTGTTGGTCTAGTCTTCAGAATTATTGATTTCTTTGCTTATATCTTGCCTTCATTATTTTTACAAAGAACTCAAGATGGTGCACATATCCAGCACACCTTCCTCCTCCTATTTCCCCAATAACAACAACCCTGTGAGTTGGATTGGGCTGAGAGAGAGAGAGAGACTGGCCCAAAGGCACTCAATCGACTCTCTTACCTAAAGCAGGATGAGAACTTCCAGTCTCCTGCTTTCTAGCTTGATGTCTTAACCATGAGAGCAAATTGGTTCCCATTTATATGGTCTGTTATTATTATAACATATATTATTATAAAAGACCTAAGATCTCGTAGAAGGGCGTTGGGCCACCAACAAATATGAGCTAGAGAAAAGGCAGAGGTTAGACTGTATGTTTCTATGATTCATTAGAGTGAGTTTGCTTCCTTTATCCTTACCTGTATCCGTACAGGTAAGGAATGCAAACATAGCTAACCAGGAGACTGTAAAGACTGAACAGCAATTGTATAATGATATTCTGAGTCACACTCATCTCTTGAGAGTTTTGCATCTTGAATGAGAACTAGGACACTGTATCTCCACCATGAACATTTCACCAAGTTTAATTTTCCCTTTGGAGGGCAAAGCAACAAGACCAGTTTCCAGGAACTGTATCCTTTCCATCTAAGGAAATGAGAATAGTTAAAATCTTTTGAGAGATTGTTCATATAAAGAAACCTTTTCAGATTGGCAGAGCAATGTGTTTTAAATTTATATTTTAAGAGGAAAAAGAGTGATGTACAGATGTTGAGGAGACATTGCCTTTTCACAACCCTTCCTCTCTATATGAGCAGAAATGTCAGTGCAAAGAATGAGGTTAGGTTGCAGTTTCAGAAAGTTATTGTTCTAGCGTATACACAAGAATCTACTCAACTAAAGTTCAATACTAAATTGGCACCAGATAAGGGTCAGTGGGATTCAAGAAGAGTTGGGCTTAGACTGTTAGCGGGAATGTAATGATTCTGGGTTGATAACTTGCTTAACTCCAGCCTCCAACTCTGCCTGCACTTCTCTTACAGGAAACCAGCTATTGTTGTGGATTTAGGTGAAAAAAGTTGGGATTCCTTCATCTTCTTGCTACCCTCCAGTTGTCACAACTTTTTCAACCCAGATATAGTAGTTCTGTTCAGCCTATGTGTCTTGTTCAAGGCACACAGAGAAGCATTTGGGCACTTAGCAATCGGCCTGAATTTATGATGAATGCAGCATCCTGGACTCATATGATTGACATTTGCAATTGTGGGAAGTCAGCCCCCCCCGAGAAGGAAATATTAAAAGGTCAGGAAAATATATTTCCTCAAAGGACTTTAAAGAAACTGAAAAGCATGCTCAGTTTTCCTTGATAGTCCCAGGTCTCCCTCCCCCAAGCAGAAGCCAGCTCTATACAAATGCAGATGTAAACCATCAGGAAAGTTGGAACTAGAAGCTTAGGAAGACAAAGACAACTAAAATCTGCATACCCCACCCAAACTCTAAGAGTCATTAGCCCCAGCACCAGGGAAGCAGGATATGACCTTTGGTCATAATAGAACTAACCAATCACCATTAGAATACCAGAAAAGCACACTCAGACTCAGGTCAAAGTTCATGCCACAGAAACAGGAAGCAACTCAAAACAAAAGGCTCCAGAGGGTATAAAAACCCACTCCCCACATGTGCTCAGCCCTTTTTTTCCCTCTCTTTCCTGCCAGAACCGTCTTTCTGTCTGGCTCTCCAATAAACTGCAACCTTCTTTCTAAAGCAGTTGCCATGTTGTTTATCCCCAGCTTGAACTGAACCAGGATGAAGACTTTTCTTTCAACGCAATCTACCTAGCTGGCTTCCAACAAGACATGTCCATGGTCATAACACAGTCCTTGTTGAAGCAATATGAAACTCATCCACACAACCATCTTTTTGTCCTAATATATGATGATTAATCCTTGCCCCAAGACTAAGACTCCAGAACAGCCACTAGAAAGAGAAACCCCATAGTTGACAACAAAGCCTAATTAATATGGAAGAACATTTCCTACACCCGGCCTTTCAGTTCCAAAGCAATGAAGTCATCTAAAACATTTAAAAGAAGGCAACACAACCACAGCTGTGATTCATAGGCCACTTCAAATACTTGGTACCACATTTAAACACATATTTAAAAGTCTCTCTTTAAGCTGAATGAATGTAACCTATTTGGCTTCATCATAAATTTAGCTCTCTTCTGGGAATCTTTATATTATTTCTTGTACAGTATAGCATGCTACCAAAAATCTGATGGGAGGTGTTCTTCTCTCTAATCCTGACTGGAATGTAAACTGAGCTTTGTTCAAAGGAAGCTAAATAAAGCTTTTTAGTGTGACACTAGACTGAGGACTAAGGCTCCAAGTAGACAACGATCCACAAAAACAAACTGTAATGAGAAGAGTTTCATGAATCATGTAAAGATATGCATGAAAATTGAATATGTACACTTTAGATCTCGGATCTGATAAATATTGCATTATGTTAAAGGAATGCACTCTTGAAGCTTACCTGTGTATAAAACATAAGGCTACATTATGGAGTTAACGAAGGGGCTCTGTCAAATTAACACACTGGGGATCTCGTGTTTGTGTCTGTCAAAGGAAATTGTTCTAAGGCTAAATATCAGGGTGCCTGGATGCCAGGCGATCAAAAGACGAACCCTTCCGAAACAATGGAAGGGTTGGGATAAAACACTAAGTGAAATCTTCAGGATGAAACCTACTGCTGCTAAGTGGATGCTCCTAGGGAAGCCACAAAGTGGTTATCTAGCCTGAAGGGTTGTATTATATGCAAAACAAAAAACAAAAACCCAAACCCAGAGCCAGTTGCAGAAGACAATCAGGATAGCAGGATGACAATCAGTTGCAGATGACAATCAGGATAGCAGGATGACAAAAACCCAAACCCAGAGCCAGTTGCAGAAGACAATCAGGATAGCAGGATGACAAAGAGCATATATTTTTAAATTGTCTAACTGATCTCACCCAACATCCTTGGTTCTTTGTCATAACTGCTGATAGCAGAAACGTCTCAGAAGACCAGTTTGGGAATGCTGATATCATGAATGAAAGCCAGTATCTTCATGTCTTTCTTTTGATATTAAAATGCTGGTACCATCCACAAATTAGTAAACCATCTATTGATTCATTATTTTATTTTGTTTTGCTTTTGAATGCAGCTTTTGGGCTTTCTGAGTGTCCTCTCTGAGGCTTTGGAGGTTTAGCTGGGCCTTAAAGCTTGGATGAGACTTTCACTCAAGATGCATGAATCTTGCAGTAAATATTTTGGCAGTGCCCTCTTGGCTTCCTATCTAAAAACCTCTAACACGGGGGATGATCCACCACCACCACTTTTAAGTAATTTTCTTCCACTGTCAGCAATCAAGAGACACATAGAATAAACCACATTTACAAACCATTCAATGGAAGGAAAGAAAAAAACGGAAAAATTTCTCTCCAACAACCATCAGCCAGATAAGCAGGGATTAACACCAGACAAACTATCAAGCAGAAAAACTGCACTCCAACCAGTGATCTACCAAGGGGGAAAAAACCATACCCTCCCACCAAGACTGGAAGGGCAAGCTACTGTATATATAAACGGGGAGCAAATGCCACAATCCTAGAATGAATTATGTTACCTGGTCAGGTAACGAAACATCTGCAAGCAAACAGGCAAGCACAGAGAGCACCAAGAACTCCACAATTTCCTCTTTATACAGAGATGTTTCTCCATCCCTGTTATACCCATAGATAAAGGTTACTACTTGTTTGGGGTTATAGGTTACCATTGGCCACAATGCGTTACCCAGCTCACTGAAACGTATTGTGCCTTGTTGTTTTCATTTTTTTCTGTGTTGTATTTCCAAAACAAAAATCTCACTCTCCTCATACTACAGTAAGATAGGACTTCTATTTTGCCAGCTACGATGTACATCTGCTCTTGTTCTACACCTGGAAGATGAAAGAAAACATTGAATAACAGGACCAAATAAATAATGTGAACTTTGAGATAATATTTTGACATATTCCCATGATTAAACCCAATTCAAGTTCAACATCCCGAAAATATTTCTGACAAAAGGAACAGCTTGCCGTATTACATGTTGAGATCCAGGAAAGTTCAATGCTGACTCACTCAAAATGGAATGTAAGGCAGCATCTTGAAATCCAGAACATGTGACAATATTTGAATCAACAAAGGGCTGGGTTTTTAAAAATACATTCAGGGTTTTTCCATTCTATAACTGTGAAGAAATACATATCCAGGGCTCCAGCTTAATGCCAGAAGTATCAACTGGTTTTGATCTTCTTGCTCAATATTAATATTCTGCTCCATCTTCTTTATTGGCATATTTCGGAGTTTTCCGATCCATAAACAGAGCAAGCTATCCAGCTTTCATTCCTGCTTCAATCTCTGGTTTTGCTTCACATGATGCAAGCCAGAGCTATTGCTGTATCCCTTATTTTAGCTTCCTATGCCTAGTTAACATCTGGGGACAAATTTAAAACAGCACATCAGCTGATCTACCAAATTTGTCGAAGAAGAAATTGTTAGGCAGAATATTCTCGGAAATGATATGATCCAGAAGATTTTGCCCACCACCACCACTACCCCCCACATCCCAAAAAGTGCTGTAAAAAAAAAATTCAATGGAATTTCAGACTCTTTAGAAGTTGAAGAGCAGCCATTACACAAAGACCTTTTGTCACAGCTGGTAATGTTACAGATTAATGAGTGACAAGTTAATGTCTCCTTTTGTAAATGTTGTTCTGACATTAAAAATGCTCGAAGACATTTTTATTTAATTAAAAACAGAGACCACAACATCAATGGAGTGTAGTGACAACTCCTTGTCCAATTAATCTTCCTGAGGAATATCACAATTCTGAAACTGTATTCATAGAGGATTCCTTCCTTCCTTCCTTCTTTCCTTCCTTCCTTCCTCCCTCCCTCCTTCCCTCCCTTCCTTCTTTCCTTCCTTCCTTCCTCCCTTCCTCCCTCCCTTCTTTCCTTCCTCCTCCCTCCCTTCCTCCTTCCCTCCCTCCCTCCCTCCCTCCCTCCCTTCCTTCCTTCCTCCTTCCTTCCTTCCTTCCTCATAGTGATCCACCTAATATTTTTCAGGATAAACTTAGAAGGAAGGAAGGAATTATCCAGAGTATGTTGGTGACAAGGAAATGCCTAGTAAGCATTTTAAAGATCTTTTTTAAAATATGGGGACATAAGATTTTGGGAAGAGAAAGAGGAATCCAATTTATATCCATCCAATTGCTGTTATCAGCCTGGAATAGGACATATTTCTGGGCAGAGGGACTATATGCTTGCTTAGGATTTACACTCATACAGATATGAAATGATGGTGCTATTCACTAGCCATTTGGTCACAGATAACCTGGACCCTTAAATCCAGCTGCTAACATCTGCTTTCTTTTATCCCAAGAAGATATCATCTAACATCCCTCTTGGAAATAGCATGGATAAATAAATAAGAACATTCCTGAGGATAGGTGAATTCAACATCTCCTCTCCAAAGGATGTAGGCCTCCACATAATACAAATGCACTCTGGAACAAAGTCATGGTGATGGTTGTGGGCGAAGTATATTCCTCTAATCTTTTATTTTATTTTATGGACCTTTCTTCTTTTCCAATGCAAATTAAAGCACCCAATGAAAAATCGGGTTTGTCCGTGGTGCTACAGCAGCACAGCACCTTTGGAGAAACACAAAGGTCAACCTTCGCTTGGCAGTGATTTATTGTAATTCCGCTTCTTCCTCCACCTTCCTTTTTTTTAAAAAAAAAAATCTGAATGCTTTGCATTGGGATTAGCCCCACCGATACATTACTCAGCTGTTGGATAAAACCTAAAGTTGCTCAACTCTAGTGAAACATTTCTGTGAGAGATGACCCTGTAATCTGCTTCCAGCCCTTACAGATCTTTCTTGATTTATCAAGCCAAACCCGTAGGTGTTGGAAATGGATGAATTAGTTGAAAAGATATCCACGGGATAATAGCGGTAGCCGTACAGCTATCAGAGGACGATTTGTCAACTTCCCTGGCTCGCCCTTTTTAATTGCAGAAAAACTGAGAGCAAATACCTCTGGCACCTGAACGTATCAATCAAACCCCAAACCACAATCTTATCAGTGGAGGCTAGAGTGTGCCCAGCTCTATTTCAATGTATAGCCAGCATAGGTTGCTTGCACTAAGCCCAAAGCTGAATCGATGCAAAGCAGGACCAGCCTTTGAGACGAAAGTAGGCAGCCTGATGGTGGTTCCCAGTGGATTCAGTTCCTGCCTTCATCTTGTATTTTGGACCTTCTCCAGTGAAATTGTTCCTGGGACTACACTGCTTTGTGCAAGAACTAAACTAAAGCTTAGAAATAGTGAAGGATGAAGCATAAAGGACAATGTTTGTTGCTCAGGGTTCAAAGGTGGGGTCCTTGGTGTTCTCTGAGATTGGTTGTTTTCTTGCAGACATCTCATGACCCAAACTAGGTAACATCATCAGTGCTGGAAAGGAGTAGAGTTTGTGGAGAGAAGGAGGACTGTGGGGGCTTTGGTGTTCTCTGAGCTTGTTTCTTTTCTTGCAGACGTCTCATGTCCCAAACTGGGTACATCATCAGTAGTAGTAAGAAGCAACAGGGTAAGCCACGAGAATGTAAACTGAGAGCAAACCCCACTCCTTACTAGCACTGATGATGTAACCTAATTTAGGTGATGAAACATTTGGGAAAAAAACCCACCAAGCTTAGAGAACATCAAGGACTCTTCAGGATGAAGCATAGCTGAAATGCTGGTCTTTGGTACTTCTGAGTTTGGTTGTTTTCTTGCAGACATTTCATGACAGGACTAAGTAACATCTTCAGTGCTAGAAGGGAGTAGGGTTTGCAGAGTGGTGGTGGTGGTGGTGGTGGTGGTGGTGGTGGTGGTGGTGGTGGTGGTGGTGGTGGTGGTGGTGGTGGTGGTGGTGGTGGTGGTGGTGGTTGAGGAGGAGGAGGAGGAGGAGGAGGAGGAGGATGACGACTACATGAAGCATATATTCTGGGAATTATTATGGAGAGACCATCTTCACTCTCTTTTTCTCACTCAAGCTATGGAAACTGTTGCCCCTTAATCCTCCAAAGTGCCCCCTTTCTCCTGGGAATCCAAACTACATTCCATTATGGCTGCTGCTGCTGCCGATGCTATCCATTCATTCCTGTCCGACTCTTGTTGATTCTATGGGCCAAGTCTTTCCACATCATCTGATCTTGCACTACTTCTTTGAGTTGTTCTATGCTCTGGCTGGTGTCAGCTTTGATGGTGTCCAGTCTCCATGTTCTTGGGTGGCCTGGTTTCCTTTTACTGCTAACTCTTCCAGTCAAAATTGCTTTCTTCAGTGAATTCCCCTGCATAACATGACCAAAATAAGTGAGATTCAGTTTTGTGGTTTTTGCCTTCTAGTGACATGTCTCCCAATAGAGTAGAGTTCCAGTAATTTTTTGAAGCATTGACCTCGTGCCTGGTTTACCATGTTTCAGTTATCTTACCACAAAAGTCATTGCCTCCCACAAGTTGTGTACCTGTCTTCTTTTGTGTTCTCTTTATCACCTCCTCAACCATAAACCCTGCTTAGTAATTGCACCGCCTTGCTCTCAGTCCCTGGTCAGCATCTTCATTTAGCTCTCCTTTCCAGCCGGTGATACGGTAGTTATTTTGCAATGTACAGCTGTTTCTATTATGGGCTGTCCCCTGACCAGGCTGAATACAGGAGACAGATTGCTTTGCTGATGATGAAAAATCCCTTCAAATGAATCTCAGGTGTACGTCTTAATTTTTGTCAGATTATCTGTCCACAGTGAGTAAATAGAAATGATTATAGATTATGATTTTACCTCGCGCCCTTCAGCGTCGGGGGATCTCAGAGTACCCTCATCACCGGTGAGGCATGAAAATATATATATATCACCAATAAATGTGATGCCTTTGGACTTAACAGGAGCTCCCTACACAGCTGTGGACAATGGAAGCTCTTCCCCCAAGCCGCCAACCACCCCCACCCCTTCTTTTTCCTTCAAATGGTTTAGGGTCACCAGGCTGGCCCTTCATTTATTTATTTATTTATCTAGAAAATGCTTTGGGATTTCTAATTTTCATCTGGATGATCAACGGTGACAGACAGAAAGGGCCACAGTTTAATGTCTCGATGAAAGAACTGGATGAACGATTGTCGGATGATTAATGGATCGCCGGCTGCTGAAAGATGACAGCCTTCTCATAATGGAGAGGGCTAATGTGTAATTTTCCCCGTGCTGCAGTTTCCTTCCCTTAGCACTCAGGCATCTATGGGGTGGTTTAGATGTATTATTATTATTTTTTTGTTTATTTAAGGGCACAATTTCTGCTTGAGTTTTATACGGGAAAAGGCTGGGCCTCAACAAGCTTTATACAGGGAAAGGGCGGTGAGATGGGAGGCAAACAAATGTAATAAATAAACAAACAAACAAATAAATAAGCAAGCAAGCTTTAGAGGAAGCCTGTCCAGCCAAAGCCCACGGGTGAGACACTGAAAAACCAATCTAGTCCAATGCTTTATTTGCTTATACCTAATGGACAGAATCTTGCCAAACTAAAGCTGGAACTTCATAAGCTGCTAGGTATAAGCTCAGAGATTCTAGGGTGTGGCTATCCTGAACCTCTTCCCTGCTTCTCCATCCAGTCCAGGATTGTGCAGTATTTTTTTTTAAATTTTTTATTAATACAATCAACATTAAACATAAGATCATATTAAGAAGCAATCATCATAGAACCTGAAATACAACATTAAGTATTAGTCTTTGTAAACGTCTGATTTGGTAAACATTCCTCACTCCTCACGTTAATCCTCAACTATACGCCAGATACATTTTATTTGATTGGTGTTTCTCTTGTATATAGTCTATCCACTGTTTCCAGTCTATCATATATTGTTCATTTGAGCGATCCTTCAAATATGCCTAAATTTTCGCCATTTCTGCCAAATGTATTACTTTCAAAGTCCACTCTTCAATAGGTGGTATTTCTGGCTTCTTCCAGTATTGTCCCACCAGCAGTCTAGTATTTTGATCCAGGTCTCTTCCTAGGAAAGCTCTGGGTGAACCAAATCTTCCCCTTCTGCTCCTGCAGGTGGACATTCCACCTCAGGTTCAATCACCGATATTGTTGGTGTTGGGTTAAGCTCAAGCTTCAACAATGTGGGAAAATTTAGCCAGAGATCCGCTCTTTTTTGCTTATACATAACAGACAAACTCTTGCCAGAGTAAACCTTTACTAGTCTCAACTAAAGAATATACAGTGGGTGATTCTAGGGAGTGGCTTCCTTAAATCCCTTCTTCTGTCTCCTCTCCAGTTCTAGGTTGTGCTGCCTCTTGTCTCATCCCTCTTTCTGGAATGTGCTCGCCCCTTCCTTCCTTCCTTCCTTCCTTCCTTCCTTCCTTCCTTCCTTCCTTCCTTCCTTCCTTCCTTCCTTCCTTCCTTCCAAACTGCCACTTCACTGTAGTCCAGGGGTTCTCAACCTTGGCAACTTTAAGACTTGTGGACTTCAACTCCCAGAATTCCTCAGCCAGCAAAGCTGGCTGAGGAATTCTGGGAGTTGAAGTCCACAAGTCTTAAAATTGCCAAGGTTGAGAACCCCTGCTGTAGTCCATCCCACCAGCTCCCCCTCCGTGGGCACCGTCTCTGGGTAGAACAAGAAAACTACTGCTTAGGGAAGTCTGTATCATTGTGAGATGCAACATGCAACTTGGTATGGGCTGCACCCCAAAGAGAAAGTGGGATCAGGATAGGGAAATGAATATACTCATGACAACCAGACCCTTGACATCACTTCATTTAAATATAATTAAAAATAAATCAAATTAATATGATTACTTCCCATGTATGTAATCAATTTTCACTCCGTCACATTACAGATTACAGTTCAGTTAGTGGCTTCATTAAAGGGTTTTGATAGTCTAACCTGGACTTGAGAGCTCAAGTTTTGCTTCTCTGGTAGGTATGCTGTTGAGCTACAGTAGGTTTAACTCTTCCAGGTGGGAAGAGCAAAAACACCCAGCACTCCGAAGAAACCCAATTACATTTCTTCTAGATCGCATCTAAGATCACTGCAGTTACCCGGAGCTTGAGGAATGATTTAGAAAAGGTATTTCTGAGTATATGAACCTAGCAGCTTTCCATATCTTTTTAAAGCAGCTGCATCTTTTGTGGAAGATTGGGCAGCTGACCTTTGCAGCTGCCATGTGACTTTGGGAAAAGATGTGACTACCTTAAAGAATACTACATGGAGCTGCATTCACATGCCGTGTACTCTGAAACATATTTGCAAATTATTTCTAAAGCCTTGCACAGCCTTAATGCAGCCTGAGAGAATGTTTAGTTCTTGTTCTCCATTTTCCTGATTGTGAGGATTGCATCTACAGCATAACCACGGGAGCTTTTTGAGAAGTTTAAGTGCTCTTTCCCCCCACTTTAAAAACTTTTGTCTGTGTGTATACATCTCTGTGTGAATTCAATAAGAACATTAAACATTCCTCAGTGCTCTTTGGAGCATTCCCCAGGAATCTGAGACTAGTTAATGGAATTGGTTCCAAATGCGCTTCTCAAATTTTCTAACAAGTTATGTCAGTTAGAGAAGTTGGGTGAGTGATTCATCTGACTTTTTCCAAGAAAAAGATTTTCTTTAGCCATTTCTTGATGAAAAGAAGCTTCAATTCATTCCCCAAATAGAACTTTCATGTTTCTCCTTCTTCCATCTTCAGTCAATCAAATCTTTATTTGTCAAGCATGGATAATCACGAGTCCAGGCAGTGCAAATGAAGATAAAGGTTTATTGCAACCTTAAGCTTTCTACAAGAATCTGAACTACTGACAGTCAAAGCAAATTGGCGGCAGATAAGGAATTCAAGGAGGGCTGGACTTAGATCTCTTGTGATCAGGAAGGGAATTGAGACTAATGACATGTTTGACCCCTCTCCCAGGTTCATGGTGGTCCTCTTTTACATCATTATGGTCATAGGTAACCTTTTTTTAAAATAAGTACAAGGACAAGTCACCACCAAGAAGAATTTCATTAAATGAGAACTCATCCCCTTGCTATGAATTTTTCAAGATTTTTCTTCAACTAAAGGGGGAAGAAAATATAGAGGAATTCCTTTGACAATAATCAGCCCTTTTGAAAATTGTAGACCATGAAAGAGAAGTCAGCCTACGGTGGTCTAAAGAAAGTTCTATCTGGTCAGGAAAAATAAAATAAAACTGATCCATTAAAGCAACAGCTCGTCAATATTTTTATTGGTTTCTGTTTCTGTTCAACCTCAATTATCTTATTTGGCTTACTTCCTAAAACTGCATTATGGGTCATATTAGGGTGCAAAATTAATTCCAACTCTATTCTTCAACGCTATTCTGTTATACCATTTTGGTGGGTCTGCTTGCCCACTGAATCTTTTACCAAATGGCAGAAGACAACAATGCCACCTGCTGGATCAATGCTTAGCTATTGAGTTGGCTTGAAATTTATGGCACTGGAGAGAGTGATGTGGGCCAAGGAAAGAGGGCCAATATACAAGCCAGTTAAGGGGTTCAAAATCTGCCTTCAGTTTCAAGAATCCCCAACAGGATTGATGTGCATCCTTTTATTAGAGGGATTTTATTTTTTTCTCCTTTTCTTTTTCCCTTTCTGTTCATGATTGCGTTTCGGAGCGTGGTAATAATTAATGCAATAAGTTGGCAAGATGCACCAAAATATTTGTAGAATTTGAAATGTGTTTTTATTCATTCACTGTGAAGCTAGGATAGGATGTTGGGAAATCAATAGACTGGCTCAATTATCTGTAACAAAGGATATTTGGTTTTCTTCAATACAAATAATGTTTCATAAGAATGAATTGCCTTTTCCATATAGATTGTGTAAGGATACACAAATGTATTATGTAAAACACTTTGCTTTCTACGGTTCTTTCTGCCTTCATGCATGGCTGCAATGCATTTTCAAGTTTTTGTTTTATTTGCACAAATGTACAGTGCTTGCCTTGTAGATACACCTTGGGAAAAACAACATCTTAACTATGCAAACCTAGGGGTCATTCTAAGCCAACATTCTCCACCTGTTGTACTCTAGAAATGTTGAACTTCATTCCCCATAATTCCCAGCGAAGAGTTCTCTAAGAATATGCTGCTTGAAAAATATGGGAGATGATCTAGCATATCTATCTTATTTAATAGACCTCAGGTTGGGTGTTCCAAATATAATCTTTTTTGTAAACAGCATGCAGATTAAATTTGCAATATCCTATGAATCTAAATGTAACATAGGAATACAGGAAGTGACTTTTTCCATCTAAAACATTAGTGTACTGTTTTTACTCCCTCCCTCCCTCCCTCCCTTCTCCTTGTTCCTTCCCTCTCTCCTCCCTCCCTCCCATCTTCCTTCTCATCTCCTTCCTTCCTTCCTAACATTCTGTCTTCAGATATCTTCATTTTTGTTAGGTTTCTTTTTTTATATTTTTCTTTAAACTGGCACATCCAACAAACAAGACTTTTTCTCTTCCTATGGTACATTATCGAGATTTGCATCCTATAATAACAGGAATCCAAAAACATGAGAGAGCAACCAGTTTATCCTTACATTTGGTCAGTGTTTTGTTTTATGTGGCTGTACCCTGACTATTTTTTGACTTGTTTGTATCATACTCGATGAACGCTCCTGTCCCGTAATATTTCATTTCAGCCCAACCAGTCATTTAAACCAAGTAATGGGCTGTTTTTGCGATTGAATTGTGGGACCAGGTCTTCCATTATGGTCAGTTGTTTTGTGGATTCTTGGTACCCACCCATTTATTTTGGTTTGTTCTAATTTATATTTATCTATGGATGACAAGATGAACTTGGAAGGGAAAACCATGTTTAATGTTGCATTCCAGCTCACAGGATGTAAATCATTGTGGACTTTAAGTGCCTCCAAACCTTACTAAGCCCTTCTTGTTGAAAGACCAAAATTATTGAGTTTTCAAATGCTCTCATGGTTTTATTTATCCTTCTAAAAGTTAGTTCGTGCAAATGTACAGTACTGTCATAGAGCAGACTGTTCTTTCCTTCCCTCTCCTTACAAAGGTACCAGGTGAAACCTGATTACCTTAATTTCAAACCTTCTTACAATGAAAAATCTTCTCCCTGTTAACTTTTGTCTTGTAAGACAGCAAATTCACGGACACACCTAGACAGCTACGTTGAGGTTTGGGACAGCAACCACCATCCCTGTCCCTTTTCCAACACCAACACAACTATATACCGTAGTAGATGATACTCCATTGGTCATCTCACCTCCTGAATTTGGTTGTACCTAAATTATCTGCCAGGGGGTGCTGCTGAGCAGGAAAGCTGCTTCTCAAACTTCCTTTTTGGTCTTCATGAGTCCAGTCTACGTTTGAGAAGGTATCTTCTTGTGAAGCAACTCATTATAGGTGAGATTTCACACTATGGTCCACTTAGCTCTTCAAAGGCTCAGTTCTTGATTCTTGGCATAAAATTTTCAGACATGACTTAACTAGATTAGAATCCTGGCTAAAGACAATAATGTCACTGAGGTCCAAAGAAGTCAAAGTTAGTCTATTTGTCTGTCTGTCTCTATCTTTCATCCATCCTATCTATCTATCTATCTATCTATCTATCTATCTATCTATCTATCTATCTATCTATCTATCTATCTATCTATCTATCTATCCTATTTATTTATCTCATCTATCTTTCATCTATCTATCTATCCATCATCTTTCATCTATCTATCTATCCATCCATCCATCCATCCATCTATCTATCTATCTATCTATCTATCTATCTATCTATCTATCTATCTATCTATATCTATCTATCTATCTATCTATCTATCTATCTATCTATCTATCTCTTTCATCTATCCTATCTATCTATCTATCTATCTATCTATCTATCATCTATCCTATTTATCTATCTCATCTATCTTTCATCTATCTATCTATCCATCATCTTTCATCTATCTATCTATCCATCCATCCATCCATCCATCCATCCATCTATCTATCTATCTATCTATCTATCTATCTTTTATTTATCTATCATCTATCTATCTTCTATCTATCCATCTATCATATCTCTTTCATTTCTCTATCATCTATCTATCTTTCATCTCTATCATCTATCTATCTATCCATCTATCCATCCATCTATCCTTTCTACACTTTGAGTTAATGAATATTTGGCTTAGCAATGGAAATCTTGGGCTCAGTTGTGTCCATAAGTCAAGGATTACCTGTATTTTAGTTTTTTGCTAATTCCATTCTTTGCTCCTTGGCAGTATTGGGGCTTTTAGCCCAATATCTCTTTCCACACCCTGCCAGAGACTTTTTTTTTCATAAGCAAGTTACTTGTTTGCACGTGTTTTCAACAGACACCAGTCTATCATTTTTTATTCAATAATAATAATAACAATATAATGATGATGATAATAATAATAATAATAATAATACAGTGAAGTATATGAACTATTCAGAATCAAAAAATATATTGCATAGGTACCTAGAGTAGACTATGGTATCCTTTTCATTATCTCTTGCTAATGCTTTCCTCAGTGTTGGTGGAAGACCTGCCTACCTCTAAGTATGAGTGCTCCCTATAGAGATTTTTGAGCCTGTAGGAGAAATAACGAGGGGTGATAGTGTTAAGTACTCTTCTTGTAGCCAGTGGCCCAGTCTGATAACCTCAGGGTTACAATTCATGTCTGACAAATAACAATTCCATTGTGGCTTGCACCTTATGGCAAGTTAGCAAGCTTATTCATCATTGTACAACAGGCTTCTGCCAGAGATTTTGCTTACTTGCTCTTAAAGGATACAGGGCCATAGGTTTATCTCCAGGGCTCTCGCCCTAATAACCAATAATAAAGTGCTTAAGCTCCAAGTAGGTGGGAAAGAGGCTTTTGTTATTCTCCAACTGCTCCTTGGTGCTCGCTGATAAGACAATATGTCTTTGAGAAAATGAGGGATTTGCTTCAGCTGATCCCATAGCTGTGCCAGCAAAGATAGGATTTGCTTGCTTGTTTTTTTTTTTTTAAATACTCCTACCAATCTGAAAGCAACGTGGGTGATTATCATGAAAGTTATTCAACTTGAGTTTGGGGGTTTTAATTAGGGTCCTTGGGGCTGAAACATGCATGAAGACACACATGGGAGGGGAAGAGAGGATAAGGTCAATAATAAACTGTGTTTCTTAAAATGTTGACTTGCGTATGATTGGAGATGGTTCGGACAGCAGGTCTTTTTTGAAAGGAATATTCAATGGACTTGCCTGGAGAAATTTTAAGAGAAGGAGGGTTACAGTCTAAAAAGCGAACCTTGCCTTTTGTTTCTCATAATGGCTAAGTGGTGCTTCAAGACAGCTGAAACAGTTGGCATCCCACTTCTTGGGGGGGTGTATTTCATTTATTAATGATACAAATCTGTGGTAATTCTGCTTATGCTCATCCTTGCTATCCTTTCGTGTTAGCTGCAGATTCAATTTTGTTCATTTGGTTTATATAACTTTATGCACTTATTTTTGCCTTCGTAGTTGTTTGGTCATTGTGCCTGATTTCCATCTGCATCAAGACTCCTTAATGCCTGGATGTTTTGCATAACAAAACCAGCCTCTTAATCTGAAACCGGCCCTAAGAAGATCCAGGAATCAAGGTCAACATTTGAAGGGTGTCCCAAATCAATAAGAGAAAATAAAAGAGACAACTTGATTAGCTATAGAAATTCAAAGACTTTTTTTTTAATAACCCAGAGTCTTCCAAAAGGCTAGTGTTTTTTTTTCAAACAACGTTTACAAATTAAGTTCGCAATGTTGCCTTAGGAAATCTCAATTTCAAAAGCAGGATCTGAAAAACAGAGTTTAATTTTTTTTGACACAAGAGGGAAATAAAAGAACTGAAGATATCTTTATTTCACAACAAATAACAAGAAAGGACTATTTTCTTTTAAAAAAAGAAGAAAGGAGAAGAAGGAGAAAAAGAAGAAGAAGAAGAAGAAGAAGAAGAAGAAGAAGAAGAAGAAGAAGAAGAAGAAGAAGAAGAAGAAGAAGAAGAAGAAGAGGAAGAGGAAGAGGAAGAAGAAGAAGAAGAAGAAGAAGAGGAAGAGGAAGAGGAAGAGGAAGAGGAAGAGGAAGAGGAAGAGGAAGAAGAAGAAGAAGAAGAAGAAGAAGAAGAAGAAGAAGAAGAAGAAGAAGAAGAAGAAGAAGAAGAAGAAGAAGAAGAAGAAGAAGAAGAAGAAGAAGAAGAAGAAGAAGAAGAAGAAGAAGAAGAAGAAACTTTTCTGCTTGTTGCAAAGACATATATTTATATGTAAATCATCCACAAGCTTCTGGGATGGCGAGCATTAATTAGAGAGCACTAACCCATCGAGTCGTAGGCATGGAGAAGCTGTTCCCATTTTAATAACCCAGCCAATGTGAAGTGGTTCACCATATGGTTTTCAATGTATTGGGCCACAGTGAAGAGAAGAAAATCAGACAAGCAAGATGCACACAGAATGAATGAATGCAACCGTCCGATCCCAACTCAAGGGCATTGTGCACTTAGAATTTAGGTCTTTACAATTCTGTGTATTTCAGCGCGGAAGAGTCAGCATGCAGTGAACAAACAAGAGATTTCGTTCCCACCTCTCATCCCATCCCCCACTTTGAAACAGGAAAACTCTTCCTCTCTGAGTCTTTGAAATCTTCCCTTTTTCCCCTCTCTCTCAGAAATGAGAGCTTTTCAGTATGGTGTTGTTGTTTTTTCCCCCTCCCCAATAATGATTTCTTTGTGCAATTTCAATCAGGTTTTCTATCAGAAAGCTTTATTTCTTGCTGGTATCAGATCAAGACAAGATGCCTCCCTCAGCTTTTGTACTCCTTGATTATATTCGTTCTGTTGTTTATTTATCCCATCAGTTTTCCCAGGTAGTTTTTTAAAAATAATAATAATAATACCAGGATTTTCATTCTCCTTCATTTTGATTATTTTAGGAAAGGTAGAAAGTTTAATGAGGGACTCTCAATTAACAATATATGTGATTGTCAGGAAGAAGTGGGGAAGGTAAGCAACAGGAATGATTGATCAGTATATGAGAAAGACACCATATTGTAAGGAAATGTACCAGGTCAATTCATTTTTAGGTCTATTACTATAAAGTGACCATAAAACTATCTTTGCTAACTTCTATGTGTGTCTTTATTTGCTTTTTTTTTATAATGTATAAAAATATTTTGAGAAACATTCTGGACATAGTCCAAAAAGAATAATGGAGCTGGATAAACTCTAGACCTAAATTTAAGTATAGTAAATAAATAAGTAAATAAATAACAATGTTATACATTCGCTGGATTACAGCTCACTGCCCACCTCTGTAGAAGAAACTCTTTTTAGACATAGTAGAACTATGGATTGTTGGTTCACTGTTTTGATGTGAATGATCATCAACTTGCAAATATATTCATAAACTGAACAGAAAGCAATCAATTTTTTTTAAATTGTGAATGAACGTAAAACTGATTATCTACCAGATAATCTACCAGAATCAATGTCTGTCTTAGCCGTTACTATGAGATTTCCATAAAAATTCTTCTGAAGAGCATTTTTGGTATCAATCAATTATGCCTCCATGATTTAAACTGAAGAAAAAGAAAGCCATAAAAACGAGAAATGGTAGAGTTGTAAGTCAACAGATACAGCCTTACAGCTTCAAGGGACTTGTTCATCAACATAGCTAGGATTCCATCTAGGATGGAATATAGCTTTGGCCTTGAATAGGGGAGAGGAATGAATGAGTGAATATTTCAAGGTAAATGTAAAGGAGTCCCTACAGGTTTTACTCCACTAGCCATAGCTGACTTTAGGGGGCGGTGCTCATCTCTGTTTCAAAGCCACTGAGTCAACACTGTCCAAAGACATTTCCACGGTCATGTGGTCAGTGTGATATCACAGAGTGCTGTTACCTTCCCACCGTAGTGGCACCTATTTATCTACTTGCATTTGCATGCTTTCAAACTGCTAGGTGGGCAGGAGCTGGAGCAAGGAACGGGAGCTCACTCTGTCAGGTGGCACTCAGGACTCAAACCTGGACTGCCAGCTTTCCAGATGATAAGCCCAGCGACTTAACCACTGAGCTACTGTGCCACCCTGCTACAGGGAAGAGGGGTGGATTTCCTCTCCATTGCACCAGAGAGCAGGACAAGAAGCAATGGGTGGAAGCTCATCCAAGAGAGAAGCAACTGGAACTAAGGAGGAATTTCCTGGCAGTGAGAACAATTAATCAGTGGGACAGCTTGCCACCAGAAGTTGTGGGTGCACCATCGCTGGAGGTTTAAAACAAAAGAATTGGACAAACATTTGTCCAGAATGGTATAAGGTCTCCTGGCTTGGGCAGGTGGTTGGACTAGAAGACCTCCAAGGTACCTTGTAGTCCTGTGATTCTGTGAATGGTTAAAGGGGGGGGGCTTTGGCAAAAGACCATTCTGTCCTGAGAAATAGCGAAGTCTGGGAAAGAAACTCAGAATAAGATTTTGTTTGGGATAAGGTGGGGAAACAAAGAAACAAGGAGCTTTTGCGATTGTGTTATTTTACCCTCGTACAATGAAGAATATTTCTGGAATCCCCAGTGAGCTTCTTTCTTGACCTTGCCTACCTCAGAGGGCTGACAAGATCTGGCAAGACATAAGCACACTGTCAGAAGCCACTGCTGAGCCTCATTAGCTGTAAACTCCCACAGACTCTCTTTAGAGTCACCTCACGATATGCAGCATTGTTATACATTAATTCGGAAATTGGGCAGCTTTTTGATTTCAGGACTCACAGAACAATGTTGGGTTTCCCTCCCTCCCTGCTCTTTAAAAATGTGCTGTCTTCAAGGTTCTCTTTAGATATATTTAGATGAGGTTGCACGTTTCCCCCCGCCTTGTGAACAGGAAAGTCATGCATTCCAACCAATGTATTACTTAATTTTGTTGTGAGTTACACAATGACAATAAAGATATTCTACTCTATTCAAAGTGTGAGAACTTCCCTTTGACTGATCCAGCCAAAGCTATATCATTGCCTAGTTCAGAGGTCCCCAACCTTTTGGGCACCAGGAACCGGTTCCATGGAGATAAGATAAGATAAGGTAAGATAAGATAAGGCAAGGCAAGGCAAGGCAAGGCAAGGCAAGGCAAGGCAAGGCAAGGCAAGGCAAGGCAAGGCAAGGCAAGGCAAGGCAAGGCAAGATAAGAAAAGATAAGAAAAGATAAGATAAGATAGGATAGGATAGGATAGGATAGGATAGGATAGGATAGGATAGGATAGGATAGGATAGGATAAGGTAAGGTAAGGTAAGGTAAGGTAAGGTAAGGTAAGGTAAGGTAAGGTAAGGTAAGATAAGATAAGATAAGATAAGATAAGATAAGATAAGATAAGATAAGATAAGATAAGATAACCTTTATTATCATTTTTTTACTGTGGGCACAACGGCACACATCAAAAATGAAATTTAGTTGTCCGCTCTCAAAGTGAAACATATACATGACACACACCTAAACATACGATGAACAACATATGTATAGACCCGCATCCCTACGTATATGTAGCAAATAAATATTAAATACTGTCCATCTGGAATACATAGCAGAAGGAGGAAGCTTGAGAGTTCACAAGGTTAATGCTGTATGGAATGAAACTATGGCTGAATCTGGATGTTCTGCTACGGATACCACGGAGCCCTCTTCCCCCAGAAGGGAACAAGGAAAACAGGTTGTGTAGAGGATGTGTCGTATCCAAGACAATCTTGCGGACCCTGCACAAGCAGTGCTTCCGTGCCACATCCTGGATGGGAGGGAGGGAACTGCCAATGATCTTTTCTGCCGTCCTCACCAATCTCTGCACCGCCTTCCTGTCTGAAGCAGTGATGCCTCCAAACCAGACTGTGATGCTGTGTGACAGGATGCTCCATGGACCGGAGAGTGCCTGGTTTTGTGTGCTGCCTGAATCCCACAGATGAGACTTTGCTTGTTTGTGCAGACCAGTTGCAGGCATGCAGCAGCCCAGTACCAGTCCACGGAACGGGGGTTGAGGACCCCTGGCCTACTTAACTAATGCATTGGTGGTAGAATTTATTATTATTATTATTATTATTATTATTATTATTATTATTATTATTATTATTATTATTTTTAAAAAGCTACAATTGAAACATCTCTGTGGCTGTCCAACCTTGGGAACGTTAAGACTTGTGGATGTCAACTCCCAGAAATCCCTGGCCAGCAAGGGTGTCCAATCCCTCTGCTCACGGGTGCATGTTTTGGAGAATAGGTTTGGAGAAGATGTGAGTCTACCAGCCATTATTTTGTCATGGAACATTTTACAGCAGGGATGTTCAACATGGCAACTTTAAGACTTGTGGACTTCAACTCCCAGAATTCCCCAGCCAGCCATGCTTTAAGATAGGTGGTCTTTAACTCAGCATGCTTCTGAAAGCTAACAAGTCCAAAATAGTTGTTGTAGTTCTTTCTGAGGACCAAAGAGAGGGCTGTGTGTGAGCGTCTGTGTATTTGTGTGCGTGTTTGTGAAATTGAGCAGGGCCAGCCTTGCAGCCCTCTTGCATGGAAATGGCATCCTTTATGAGCCTTGCCTTTGATGGGGGATTAAGGAAAATCTTGGTTCCTTTGGTGATTTTCAAATACTACCAAGATAATGGTGCCAGCTAAGAGTGAACTAATGAGAGATTGAAACTTGGCAAAGGAAAAAAATGGTTTTAAAACAATCCTGATTTCTTTTCTTGGTTTCTTGGTGTGCAGGCAGGAACTGAGCATCCACAAAGACTCCATACTCTGGCTTCTTATTACTTGCTTGGGAGAAAGGGCTGCTTTTCAGAGAGTGTTAATTAAAAGCTTTAAGGGCCATTCAAATTCTGCCCCTAGTCCCTTGTTTCATCTATCCTTTATTTTCCATACAATTTATTTGCACGGGGAGAGATTGTCTGCTTCAATGACAGGCTTGGTGTGGATTTTTTTCAAGAGCTGACTGAGGTATTGGTGAGACACCTCACGATTCAAAATTTTAAGTCATTTGAAAGCCTTTCACACCTGTTTAAAGCCAAGCTGTTTCTCTATTAAGGGACTGTAGTCTTTCTAGGTCAACTGGTTATGGTGTCACATGATTCATGACCTCACACATAACACAAATGTGCATCTATTGTATGTCATTGCCTCAAATGACACAATGTGTGTCATTTGGGTGATGAATCAGAGTAGAAGAATCATCAAAGAATCGAGAAGAACCATGTCTTCAGAGTGATCAGGAATGTTCGCTGAACGAGAACCTCAGAAATGTTTCTTTTCCTCTTTCAATTCTTGCAGCTTCTCAGTTCAGTTATCTAAATCTAGTTTTGGATCGGCCACCTCTGCTTCTCTCTAGCCCTGATTGACATTTGACTCTTAGCAAGAATCATAGGGCTGGAAGGGACTTTGGAGATCTTCTAGACCAGGGGTCTTCAAACTTGGCCCTTTTATGACTTGTGGACTTCAACTCCCAGAATTCCTCAACCAGCCACGCTGGCTGAGGAATTCTGGGAGTTGAAGTCCACAAGTCATAAAAGGGTCAAGTTTGAAGACCTCTGTTCTAGTCCAACTAAGGCAGGCATCCTTATACCAACCTGGACAAATGATTGTCCAATCCTTTCTTGAGCACCTCCAGCGATGGAGCACCTACACCTCCAGGAGGCAAGTGGTTCCGTTGTTCTCACTGTCAGGAAATTCCTCCTTAGTTACAGACTGGATCTCCATTTGATGAGCTTCTACCCATTGCTTCTTGTCCTGCCCTCAACTTCTAGGGAGAATACATCAATGTCCTCTTCCTCGTGCACAGCCTTCAAGCATTGGAAAATGGCTGTCATGTCTCTCCTAAGCCTTCTCTTCATTAGGCAAAACATATTTAGCTCCCTTAGCCTCAGCCTTTCATTGCACGATTGAGCCATTCATTGCTCTTCTCTGCACACTTTCTTGAGCAGCGGTTCTCAACCTATGGGTCGCGACCCCATTTGGGGTCGAACGACCGTTTTGTGGGGGTCGCCGGACACCGCGGTCTGCCATTTTGTTTTTTTTATCGCGCGCACGCCGTGTATGCGCGGTTCGGGCCGTCGCACGCGCGCCGCGCATGCGTGGATCGGCCCATCGCGGTCCGCCATTTTGTTTTTTGTTTTTTTTCCATCGCGCACGCCGTGCATGCGCGGATCGGCCCGTCGCGCGCGCGTGTGCGTGCGTTGGGGTCGCGCTGCGCATGGGCGGCGCAAGTGGGGTCTCAACCTGAAAAAGGTTGAGAACCACTGTTCTAGAGCAGGGGTGTCAAACTCAATTTCATTGAGGGCCGCATCAGCATTGTGGTTGCCCTGGGGGTGGGTGGGTGGGGGTGGCCAGGGTGGGGGTGGCCTACTAGGTGGGTGTGGATGCAGTGGGTGTGGCCTACTGGGTAGGCATGGTTTTGACAGGCAGTGGGTGCTCTTTTTACAGCACCGAGAGGTTGAGCCGGGCGGTGCAAAGCTCGCCAACTTTCCACCTTGCTGCCTGCTGAAACTGGGCAGGCTGGGGACTAGGCAGCATTGCACTTCTCATCAGATTCACGCCACCCAGCTCAGCTCTTGGCGCTGTGAGGAGAGCGCCCTGCTGCTGGCTGAAACCGGGCAGGCTGGGAGCTGGGCTGTCTTGCGTTTCTTTTTGGATTTGCGCCGCCCAGCTCAGCCTCTCAGCACTGTGAGGAGAGTGCCC
The DNA here is from genome assembly GCA_034064705.1 of Bothrops alternatus. Classification (NCBI taxonomy): domain Eukaryota; kingdom Metazoa; phylum Chordata; class Lepidosauria; order Squamata; family Viperidae; genus Bothrops; species Bothrops alternatus. Next base: position 82,471 of record JARGCV010000729.1, read on the forward strand.
CGCTGCCTGCCGAAACTCCTCCCCTGGAGCCCATCAAGCTGGATATGTGAAGTAGGTGAGGGCCATTTGCTGGCCACTTCCAGGCGATGGTGCATTTCTTCATTCCTCACAAAGGGGGACCCCTCCCCAGCATGCACCCAGGGGATGGGGCCAATGCAGCAGGGGCTGGTTCCTCGCTGTTTCCAGATGGTCTTGTGGAGCTAAGACTGAATGCATTTCAGCATAGATGGCACCACAGAATTGTACATTGGCTCCCGGCCAGGGCCGAGGCAGCGGGGGCCATTCCCTCACTGTTTCGAGGATGGCTTCACAGTCCACATGAAACCACTTCTCGGGCCACATCTGGCCCCTGGGCTTTGTGTTTGACATGTCTGTTCTAGAGCCTCTGCATCTGTTTTGCATCGTGGTGACCTAATCTGAGCTTACTTCCAAAGCACCTGTGTTCCTCCATGAAAAATTACTGACCATCAGACAGAATGAAAGCAGAAAGTGAGAAACGAGCAGGGGGGCACAAATACATGTATGGAGGATATTACATGAGGCTTTTGGCCCTTAAGATTGTCCATCCGTGAGGTCAACCTTAGGGGTGCTTCGAATTTCTTTCCCAGGCGGAAGGTATTTTTTTAATGGTGGGGAAAAAAAGTTTTTGTCTCCATTGTTTTATCTCTGTTTCCATCAGGTACTGTCTAAAGTTTTGCCGTTGGTGAACAGATCATGAAGTCTTTCGTCTTTGTGTTGGCGCAGTTACCCAGAGTTCATAAATGTCAATAAAAATATTGTTTAGAGAGAAAAAGAGAGAAAGGGGAGAAAAAAGTACTTTTGTTGTGTCCAACTTCCCCTGGCAGGGCCCAACAGCCGTAAGCATAGCTAGGCTACCTTTTAACTTAGTTGGTTTTTAAAGCAAAGAGTGAATTACATTAAGTGTAATTCAATTGTCATTGGATCTTAGTGAGTTTGAGGTGGTACATTTGCCATAGGGGCATTAGTTCAGAGGCTATCGCAGGATGCAATGCAGAAATGCATTAACTCCAGAGTAATCCAGATATATATATATATATATATATATATATATATATATATATATATATATATATATATATATATATATATATATATATATATATATATATATATATATATATATATATATATATATATATATATATATATATATATATATATATATATATATATATATATATATATATATATATATATATATATATATATATATATATATATATATATATATGTTTAAAATTGTTAACAAAGAAATAAGGGATTTCTGAGATAGCTATTTCGAGTTATTTACCTCTCTTCAGTCAGAATTCACCCTTTCTGGGATTCGAACCTGGGAAGAATCAAGCTGTTGGCAGTGGGCAGAATTCTGACTGAAGAGAGGTAAATAACTCGAAATAGCTATCTCAGAAATCCCTTATTTCTTTGTTAACAATTTTAAACAACATATATATATTTGTGCTTGCAGATGGCTCTGGGTTGAGCTGAAACAAGCAAAGGAAAGAATGATTTCTTCCTCCCATATTTGGGTTTACAGGGTGCAATCTAAAAAATAACCACTTGACACACACACACACACACACACACACACACACACACACACACACACACACACACACACACACACACACACACACACACACATATATATATATATATATATATATATATATATATATATATATATATATATATATATATATATATATATATATATATATATATATATATATATATATATATATCCCTTCCCTTCTCCCTTTTCAAGAAGAGCAGACATACATTTACTTTTCTGGAGGACTGATGAGATATTTAAGGTTTATAAATGTCTATTTATTCACCACACTACTTCCTTTTGGAGTAAAAGACATTACTTGACATCAGAAAAGGCACATCTAGTCCAACCCCCTGCTCAGGCAGGAAACCCTATACCATTTCAGACAAACACCTGTCCAGTCTCTTCTTAAAAACTTCCAATGCTGGAATATTCACAGCTTCTGGAGGCAGGTTGTTCCACTGGTTAATTGTTCTCATTGTCAGGAAATTTCTTTTACATAAAAACACCAGCCTGAAGATGACGAATGGGACTTCATCGAAACGTCGCCAAGATACTTCCAATTTTGCGCAGGAGAAAACCCGAATAACCAAAGACCTACATACAAACACTGTCAGAAAATTTCTCCTTAGTCCAAGGTTGCTTCTCTCTTTGGTTCGTTTCCATCCGCTGCATCTAGTGTCAATCAGCACCATTTGTGTACCTGCCCTATAACGTCCTGTTCCGGCAAACCATTGTTTCATCTATCATGCCAGTAGACTACTTCATGCATTGCTTTTTCTGGTTTAAACTTCTTACTTGTCTCTTCTTAAGCATCTCAAAAAAATCTTAAGAGCCATGGTGGCGCAGTGGTTAGAATGCAGTATTGCAGGCTAATTCTGCCCACTGCCAACAGCTTGATTCTTCCCAGCTCAAAGTTGATCCAGTCTTCCATCCTTCCATCATGCCAGTAAAACGAGGACCCAGATTCTTGGGGGCAAGATGCTGACTCTGGAAACCACTTCGAGAGGCCTGTAAAGCACTGTGAAGCAGTATATAAGTCTAAGTGCTATTGCTATCTCATCAGTCCATTCAGCCCTCAACTGTCTTTGCTTTTCTAGTGACCCATTCACTCTTTCAGTCATTCCTTCTCTCTATATGGCCAAACCGCTGCGATGTATTTGCTGACTTTCTATAACATTTGCAAAAACAGGGATAGATGGCATGTGTTCCATGACCTGGAAACATTTACAGCATAGGATGGAGAAGGACATAAGGGAATGAAGTCATTACTTTCCCTACAGTAACCACAAACATTCCTCTGTACTAACTTAAGACAATTATTTGCTATTTTAAAAAATTGAGGAAAAGGAAGATGGGTTTATGGGCCTCTTCAGCTCAAGAAGATGTGGACAGAATTCAGCTCCTAATATCGGCCATCTGTTTTTATTGGAATTTGAAATCCATTAATTGGAATTAAATGCAAAGATGTGGCTCAAAATAGACATGTCAGCAGAATTAAGTGGTGGCTAGCAGAACCAAGTTTGCAGTCCTTTAACCCCAAAATCTACATCTAACTCACAATCTAATTTATTTTAGCTATTATTTTGTCTTGAAATCAGCTGGAAGGGAAAAACCCACACAGCTCTATTAAAGCAATAACAGAATAACTTTTGCTAATCTAGACATACTACAAGAACTATTAAAAAAAACTCTGAAAACTGTAAATTGGCTTTTGTCATGGAAATCTAATTTATTCCTACAAATAGGTACAAAAAATAATAAATTACATTTTTGAAGATCAATAAATTAAGAATATTCTCTCCCAAGGACTGCTAAAAATCAAATGTAATTACACAAATGACTATATTAGAAAATGACTAACAGGAATGTGGTTAAACTATCCATAGTCAAATTAGAGCTAACTTGTCTATTGTCCTAAAATCTGATTGTCGTATGTTTCATTTTATGAAAGCCTAGAGTGGGAACAATTTAGTTCTAATTGTACTTCCCTCTTTTTCAAATGTGACTGTTTTTAATAGATGTCATAATCATGGATTATCTGAGAGCTTTTCAAATGCTAATCTATTGTTCAATGTGCAAATTATTATTTTTAAATGACTCTTATTTTTAAATATACCACGTAAGTACTATACATTCATGTTTTTTTAAAGAAATGTTGATTGTAGATAGATATGCCAAAATGCTTAAATGCTACACAGAAACCATGATTGTTGTTGTACTTTGTATTATTTTAATGTGCTCAATGTTTGTAGCATTTGAGCTGAGTTAGTCATGATCATCCAGGTTTGCAACAAAAGAGAACTAACCACCAAAATGGTGAACGGATATAGAAATGAAAAAAAAAAAAGCAACAGCATCTTTTATCCAGAGGAAAGGAGTCCCTGTGGATTTTATTCCGCTAGTCATTGCCGACTTTAGGGGGCGGTGCTCATCTCCATTTCAAAGACATTTCCATGTCACAGCGCGCTGTTATCTTCCCACCGAAGTGGTACCTATTTATCTACTTGCGCTTGCATGTTTTCGAACTGCTAGGTGGCAGGAGCTGAGGCGAGGACAGGAGCTCATCCCGTCGCATGATGCTCGGGTCTCAAACCGGGCTGCCAGCTTTCCAATCAACAAGCCCAGCGTCTTAACCAGTGAGCCAGTAACCAGGATGACAAGTAACCAGTAACATTTCAACCATTCACTGCCCTCTTTCAGCAATGAAACATATTAGCAGTGAAAAGTGGCAGTTATGCCTTAGCTCAGGGGTGTCAAACTTGATCGCATCGCAGGCCGTATGAGACGTGTCAGGATTTGTTTTGCCTTTGCGGGACCAAGGTGGGCATGGCCTGCATGGGCCACATCCTGCCTGTGGGCCGCGTGTTTGACCTGCCTGTCATAGCTTATCCTAGATCTCATCTGTGGAGATTCTCAGTCATCCAGGTTATGGTTATCCCATTTTTAAAAAGCAGCTGGGCTTTCTTTATTTTTCCTTAAAGATCTTCAGTCCGAACTGAAGAAGCTTCTTGGATAAAAAGCGAAACATCTTAAAGGAAAAACAAAGACAATCCAGTTGCCTTTTGAAAAAGCAGCTTTGGGACCTAGATCTCATCCTGACAGGGACTCCTATTTAAGTCAAGCATTCTGGTATCTCATTGACACTCTATTGTTTGCTGTCTTGAACAAAGAGAATCTTAGTCGAGACATTGTTAAAATCTGTTTTTATATCCATCCAGCAGAGCTGATGTATAATGTCTATTCTATATTTTTGGCCTTAAGTGGATTCAAGCGTTGGGGCTGTAAAGATTTTTCTTCTTCTTCTTCTTCTTCTTCTGACTACAATATCCCTGTAGAGCAGGTTCTCCCCATACGAAAAAATTTGCCTCCTCTTTTTATTTTAAAGTTTATAAAAACAGTTTTATCTCTAAAGAGCAAATAACACCTAGAACTCACAACAGATGCCGAGGAATGTTGCTGTTTTGATTTCTAAAAATAAAAATTCAATGGGGTTCAATAAAATGCGGAAGCCGTTTTCCTCTGTGGAAATTAAAAGAATCCAAGAAAGGGTAGGAAGATTGTGACCTTCCTAATTAAAACTGTAGCAACTGCAGGAATCCAGTTTTTACAACCACCTCGGTCTTGCTGTGCTGAGAACAAAAGCTGCCTCCCATTAATATTTCATTTTCTCTTTTATGCCATTCTAACCATGCTCCGTGTTCTGTCGAAGCCCTGGAAAGACATGCAGAGCTATGTTAGTTACGGTTTAAATAATTGACATCCTGATTGTGTTGTAGCTTCTGAATAGTACGTGGCGTGTCACTAACTCTACGTATAATTATCTTCACTGATTGCTACACTTTTGGTAGAGGCGACAAAGAGCGTCATCAGGGGTGGTAGACCCAGCAGAAAAAGAAAGAAAGAAATGAATGGTTTGTCTGCCAGATGACATGGGGTGGCTTTTGCTTCTTCTTAATAAGGTAATTTATGGCCCACATCAGAAGTCGGGAAGTTGCTGGTGTGGTTACTTAATGTTTAATGACCATGGAGAAATCTATCACTCTGGACAACTGGGCCTTTTAAGAAATTATGAGTATTCTTAGCCCCGGAGGAGATATAGAGCATCAGTGTCTCCAACAACCTGCTAGTCTGGGGGTAGGCAACCTTGGCTCTTTTATGACTCGTGGACTTCAACTCCCAGAATTCCTGAGCCAGCCATGCTGAGGGGAAAGGGAGAGGTTTCCAAGCTGAGCCAGGCTGGCTCAGGAATTCTGGGAGTTGAAGTCCACGAGTCATAAAAGAGCCAAGGTTGCCTACCCCTGTGCTAGTCTAAGGCTCAGGTCTGGGCTGCAAAAATCTAGATCACCACTAGATGGGAGCAAACAAATTCAGCAGACTTTAGCTTTCTCCTGCCATCTAGTGGGCATTCTGGAGATTTGCTGCCTGGTTCTGGTAGACCTATTTATCCCTGCAGATAACTCTAAGGTCAGTAGAAGTATTGTACCCATTGACACCAAGTTTCATCTTGGGAAGTGTGGAGATGATATATTTCCGAAGACTGAAATCTGAACTAGGAACATATTAAGAGCAGAAGCCATAATGCAGAACATTTTTTGTTACTGAGAAAGGTTTATTTGGAATTTGTCTTTGAGCCATTCTGAAAGTCTGTTTCAAGATATCCAGGGATCTACCATTTAGCTATCGCTGTTTATGTTCATACAATCTCTGGTTAGATTTGTATCCCTTCATTAGAAAATAAATAAAAGGCTAATGCTGTCTACAAATGGTTTCCTTTCTTCTTTCTTCTCCAACCTAATCTTCTTGTCTCCTGCTCAGCTATCTAGATCTAGAAGAAACAGACTCGGCATGTAAAATAAATATTTGAATGACGATTTAAAGAAAACAAATCAATGTATAACCAACCAGTTTTTGTTGTCTAATAGAAACCCTTCATAGGGATTGTGGATTTTGATGTTGGGAAGATATTGAGGTTCCAAAACTTGATTTTACTAAATTGATATTGAATTTGGTCCCGAGTTTACTTTACTTCCTTCTTTTAAAACTCAGCCCATATTTTTACATAAGCAAACCTGTTGCATTATTTATCACAATTGATTAACCACTCAGCAGAACACTTATTAATGAAAAATTAATGTAAAGAAGGGAGCCCATCCTTTATTTTTAAAGTAAGAATGGAATTCAAAAATTTCTCCTGTAAGTCTTGAAAGAGAGAGAGAGAAAGAGAGAGAGAGAGAGAGAGAGAGAGAGAGAGAGAGAGAGAGAGAGAGAGAGAGAGAGAGAGAGAGAGAGAGAGAGAGAGAGAGAGAGAGAGAGAGAGAGAGAGAGAGAGAGAGAGAGAGAGAGATTTAAAAAGTCATTTTCCCTCTCCCACACAGTTCGTATCTTTTTCCCACCTCTTTCCTGCATTCAGAGTAACCACAGATGTAACAGTATATTCATGTTGGCAAAATTATTTGCCTGTAGCCAAACAATTGAAAGTAAAAATTGATGATGAGATACTTCTGACAGCAATACAATAGTCTTCTTGACATCCAAAAGCTTTTGGTTATGTCAAGCTTCCCCCAAAATCTACAATGTGGCATTTATTGCAAGCCGCAACCCAAAAGCTACATAATCAAAAAGGCCCATAATTAGAATCCTAACTTCAGTATCATATTAAATTGGAAATAGTCGGTATTTGCTTGAACATGACCCTGAGAATGAGATACACTCATAATATTTGTCTTGGCAACACTAATGGAAGCTCCAGGGGCTGCAGAAGCATCACAGACCTAACCAAGTCAATCAGAGTCCAGTGGTTGCCTTTGTGCAACATTTTAAACATGGCTAATTTTAAACTTGGCTACTTTGGGGTGTATAACCTCTTGTTAAATGCTATGTTTTGTACTTAATTTGTGATCTGAAGTATCGTGCAAGGGCCTACAATGCCTTTAACTGAGCTGACAAAAACATGTGTATTGTTCCAACTGCGCGTGTAAATTGAAAATGGTCACAAAAGGAAAATCAGGATGAAACTGTATGAAATGCAGAGAGAATTGGGTAGTCCTCCAGTTACGAATGTAATTCAACCTGGCAATTATGGTCCTACGCTGTGATGGCCACAAAGCAGGTCACCACATGATCGGACTCAAAATTACAACCTTTTTTTGCCATAGTTATTAGCAAATGGGGTCATGAAGAGAATACCACGGCCATAAAGTGAACACCATAATCATTAAATGAACCCATTGTTCACTGGGGCAGGTTTTGCCAGAAATCTGAAGTAAATTTCAGTTACTATATCTTCCCATACTTTAAAGTTCTTCAGGAATTACTGCCAAATACTCAACAATTTTCTGGAGAAATTGATTTAAATGATTGAGCCATGACTAGGAAGATCTGAGAGTCTTTTTTTTTTTATTTTTTAGATGGAACACAATCACCCTATGGCATTAATACAGCTTGCTTTACAGGCTGTTCATGCATCCTTGAAAGGAACCTTGGAGGTCTTCTAGTCCAGCCCCCTGTTCAAGCAGGCAAGCCTATACCATCTCAGACAAGTGACTGTCTAGCCTCTTCTTAAAAACCTCCAGTGATGGAGCACCCATGACTTCTGGAGGCAAGCTGTTCCACTGGTTAATTGTCCTCACTGTCAGGAAGTTTCTCCTTAATTCCAGGTTGCTTCTCTCCTTGGTCAGTTTCCAGCCATTGTTTCTTGTCCTTCCCTCTGCTGCTTTGGAGAATAATTTGACCCCCTCTTCTTTGTGGCAGCCCCTCAACTACTGGAATACTGCTATCATGTCACCCCTGTTTCTTCTTTTCTTTAGACTAGCCAAACCCAAGTTCTGCAGCCATTCTTCAATTCATTGATTTTATTTATTGCCACAAGTTGTAAAAAACTGCCTCATTCTAGATTTGTTTTAAGGTTAAGATCACCCCATTCATTGGAGAAATCATCTTGTTCATATAGAGCAGTGGTGGCGAACCTATGGCACACGTGCCAGAGGCGGCACTCAGAGCCCTCTCTATAGGCACATGCGCCATGCCCCGGAGATGGCAACTGTCCATCTTCAACCAGCCGCTCGCTAACTTGCCGAGGTCCCACATGGCTGGATGCATCCCACCACCCATGTGCTCACTGGCCTCTGTGTGCAGGGGCCGATGGTGTCAGGCAGCAGCCCCCCTGGGCCCTGCCTCACCTTGCCCTGTGACAATGGCACCCCCGTCCTGCCCTGCCCTGCCCTACCTTGCCTCGCCTCACCCCCCCCCAGGACAAGCCTCCTGCCCACCACCCCACCTGCCAGAGTCCCCCTGGATCTCCCCCAACCCTGCCCGGCCCCCACAGGCGTCCCCCCATGAGCAACATCGAGGTGATCACTCCCACCTTGGCCACATCCACCCAGTCTGCCATGACCACCACAGCCATGCCTACCCAGTGGGCCACGCCCACCTGGCACCCAGCAATAAATAAGTGGGTTTTGGGTTGCAGTTTGGGCACTTGGTCTCTAAAAGGTTCTCCATCACTGGTTTAGAGCATAGACATATTAACGGAATGAAAAAAAGGAAAAAAATAACTGAACCCAAATCAACTTGTTCTCCTTCCCCCCCCCGCTTGTTTTGTTTTCACAACGCTACTAATCAATGCTCTACTCAACGAGTAATCAAACAGCTACATCAAGCAAGTTCCATTCAGGGATTACACACCTTAATTTTATTATGGACATCTGCAGGGAAATGCTGACAGGCACCGAAACAACATTGTCCTGATCATCCCTTTCTTCACAGCGAAAAGAAGCCAAAGAAAATGCTAATAAATAAATAAATAAAAGAAACTATTATTCTTGACACAAATGGTACATTTCAGAGTAATTATGGGAGAATGCAAAACCAAAGGCAGCCTGTTTCGCGGGAACCTATGAATGTTGCCATGTTCTGTGGATTGGTTTTACATTCCGTCTGAAGGGGGTTTGATTAATTGGTTTGTTGTATCGCCAAATTGAATGCACCGTGTAACTTGGTTGCCGTTTGGAGCAGAGAGTCTTGTGGGATGCCAAGTCTTGGACAGGAGACCAGACTCTCCAACAGTCTCCAAACTATTATGCGCAGCCAGCTGTAAAAATCCATTCAGGAGAGGAAACACTTTCCCATCCTTTATTTATTTGCATTGAAATATTTATCTGGGATGTGAAGCATTCATAATAGATTGTCAATCTTTCGTGCCTTCTGACAAAGCTAGGTGACTGGGTACTTCAAGCGTTTCCCTCGCCCTTACACCATCGCCCACAATTTTCTAATTTCCACCGTTACAATATAGACTTCGCTTTTTCCTCTCCCTGCCCCCAGCCGAGGTGTTGGTAAAAGATTCTCCCTTGAAAAGAAATAAAGAAGAAGAGACATGTTTTAATTTTCTCAGCAAAGGACTATGTCTTTCTTACCTAAGTAAATTATTAAGCTTGGAACCTGAAGATTAAAAACTCTATCGGCCCGAAAATTCATGTCTTGCTGCACTTTCTTGATAATTGAAGGAAATTATTTATGTTGCATACTTTAATATTGTTTCAGGTTTCAGGTTCAGATTAAAAGAGGGCTTTGAAATGGAGAGGACCAGGGGGACCCAACTAACCCCAATGTTCTGCCTTGTCCTTCAATATGCAACTTTCCCTACCGGCTTCCCCGTTGATTTTGCTTGTCGAAAACCAACTGCGTAGGTCACAAATGGTGACCCCAGGACAGACAGAAGCTGTCGTAAATGTGTTTATGCACATAAATGCACCAAGAGTTGCCACGTGCCCAAATCACAATCCTGGGACGCTGCGAGGACTGCTTTGGTTTTTCTTTGAAAAGGTTTCGCTTTCTCCTCCCAGAATCTTCTTCAGTTCTAATTAACTGGAGGGGAATGGAGAAATGGAAAAAACCAATCATTTTTTTCCCCTTTGAAAATGATTCGATCCTTCTACAGGTCATCTTCAGCTTATAGCCATTCATTTAGTGACCGTTTGACGTTACAACGGGGCTGAAAAAAGTGACTTGTGACCCGTTTGTCACACTTGCAGCATCCCCGGGGGTCACGTGATCAAGATTCAGCCGCTTGGCAACTGGCCCACATTTATGACGGTTGCAGCATCCCCAGGGAGTCACATGGTTCCCCTTCTGACAAGCAAAGTCAGTGGGGGAACCGGATTCTTTTGGGTTAAATATTTTATTAGTTTTTTATAATTAATAACAAAGAACTCAATACAATCATTTTCGACTTTGTGTCACACCAAAACAAAACATACATACTTTTAAAAACTTACATAAAATAGAGTAACTATAGATGTTGCTCAGCAGCACCCCCTCCACCACATCCCCCTCTTCCTACCTCCCTATCTCCTACTTCCCATCCCCTCCCTCTCTCCCTCCCTCACTCTCCACCCTCCTATCCAGCAACCTTCCTACTTCCCTCCACTCCTTCACTCCTCACTCTCCACCCCCTCCAGATGTGGTCCAGAGGTACTGCCTGAGCAACTCCTCTTATATCAATAAATATATCATCCTTATATATTGCAAGTACGGTATTACAGTTGAGTGCATTATAATACATTATTATGCCCCTCCCCTCCCCAACCCACCTACCCCCCCCCCCGACTTCCCATACAGGGTACAACAAAAGAAAACCCACTAAGTTAAACTAAGTTATTATATAAATCCTAATAAACATTTAACTATATGATAAATACAATTTCTTAAATTGATATTTCCCTTGAATATAATCTATCCATTTTTTCCAGTCCAACATATATTTTTTCCGAAGTCGTCGCTTTCCTCAGTGCGGAACAGGAGAGACCAAAGCGCTCTACAAGGCAGCTTCCGGGAATGACTTGCGGAAAGTTGGAGAGGCTGATCTTATTATTATTCTTTTCACCCCACAGAGGAAGCCGCCAAGGCAACGGGCTTTATTATGTAGTTATCTGTCTTGGGTGATGGCACAACCTCTCTTTTTGCCCCATGGCGGTCGCCTCAAGAGTTGCAGCCTCGATGCGAGAACCCTACGCGAAGAATGTGGGTTGTCCTCAAAAATGCAAATAATAAGGGAAAGGTCAGAATCCGGTGCCATGCACAGGCAAACCTATGTGGATGTATTTTCATCTTTTAAAAAAAATCGGGGAAACCGGATTCATTTAACAACTGAGTTGCTAATTTAATAACAGCAGTGTTTCGCTTAATGAATGTGGTAAGGAAAGTCGTAAAATGAGGCAAAACACACTAGCAAGAGAAATGTTCGGCTCAATTGTGGCCGTAAGTCAAGGACCACCTTTGCTCCCTTCCAGTCAGTTAGAACCGAAGAAGCGTCTTGAATGAGAAACAAAATGTTTTCAAAGGAAAAAAAAACCAAGACAGTCCACTGGAAAAAGCACCTGACCTGGACGATTGGATGGTTGAGAATCTCCACAGATGGTGGTGAACGTGAGGAAACGCCATAAGTCTTTTTTTTTTTCCCAGTGTCATCAAGCATTGATGGAAAAGGTGCTCTGTTGGCCACGAATCAGCATTTTGAATTTACTTGAGTAAGACGTTAGCCCTCTTTGAGGGAAGTTTTTAAAAACCCTTCCGAAGGGGCTCTTCCACATGTTTCCTTCGTTTCACGGGGAGTCTTGACATTCTCCAATTCTTTTACTTGTTCTGTTGCAACTTCCGTGAAGACAGCCTTGAATGTTTAATTATTTACTTGACAAATGCAAGACCTTGTCATGGTGTTTGTAAAAACAACAACCACGTGTCTGTGCTATAAGTTGGGGAAGGCGGGAAAAACCAAAGGCCCAACAGAACATTACTCAACTCTTGACAAAAGACGAAATGAAGCAAGATCCTAACAAAGCTGTGAGAGAGTAGACAAGCGAATATTCAATGTCCATGGGGAATAGCACACCAAAATAATAAGATAATTTAGCATTCTGTATGAAAAGGCATACCTGAAGCAATGCAATTGTTGTGGGATTGTTGTTGGATTCCACCACCCCCCCATTTGCATTGAAGATAATGGTTGGATTGCTTTGCTGGTAGATTCAGTTGAAATAAGGAATAGTTTGCATTAACACTTGCAGAAGAAATGTTGATGATTATCCATTCAGTTGTCTCCAACTCTTGGCGATTCTATGGGCCAGGTCTCTCCACGTCTTCTGATCTTGCATTACATCTTTGAGTTGTTCTATGATGCTCTGTTTTGTGTCAGCTTTGATGGTGTCCAGCCATCTTGTCCTTTGTGGCTTGGTTTCCTTTATTGCTAAGAACCATTAAAGAACAGAATAGAATAGAGGTGGAAGGGACCTTGGAGGTCTTCTAGTCCATCCCCCTGCTCAAGCAGGAGAACCTATACTGTCTCAGACAGGTGACCGTCCAGTCTCTTCTTAAAAATATCCAGTGATGGAGCGCCCACGATTTCTGGGGGCAAGCTGTTCCACTGGTTGATTGTCCTCACTGTCAAGAAGTTTCTCCTCAATTCCAGGTTGCTTCTCGTCCTTCCATCTGGTGCTTTGGTGAACAACCTGGCCCCCAAATGTTAGCCTATTTAACAATCACTTATTTGCTTTGGCTGTTAATTATTCATCCTTTGGAGATGATCGTGCTGCGTTAGTACTCTGGGCCTTTATCTGAAAATTAGAATTAGAGGAGAATGAAATTTTATGCTGTGGTTTTCACCATAGGGAACATCCTTTGCCCAATTGGCCTTCAAGGAGGACTTTAAATCATGGTTTTCGTCAATAGGCGTGAGGATTCTATGATAGAGGGAACCTGGAAGATGGTTACAGGAGGGTTAATTGGGATGCAGACTCGGGATGGGTGATTTTTTTTCACCACTTTTTAAAACAAACCTTGCATAGAAATAGAAACAAATAAATAAATAATAAATAAATAATTTATTTTGTTCGTATTTTTAATTGGTCTTTATCTGTTGGTATTGGTTTAGTGTCTACACCACCCAGAATCACTACATGTGTTGGGCATTTATATAAATGTGATAGATAAATCAATGAACCAAAGCATGTGTCCCAAATTAAAGCAGATGGTTACCTTGTAATGTATTTGTGGATTTTGTTACGGTTTTTCAAAAAGGCAAAGACTCCCTAAATGCCAAATGTGTCCTGCATATTGTCATGTAAGGGGTTTTTTTGGCAGTTCTTCTAGTATGTTTCCCAACTTCTCATTTTAGTCCATTTCACATGTCCTGGTAGTGTGTCATCCAGGTTCTAATTAAGCCTGACTGTGCTCAGTTTTTCTGACACTGCTGAATAATCATAACAGAATAACAGAGTTGGAAGGCCATCTTGTAGGTCATCTAGTCCAATTCCTTGCATAAGCAGGAGACCCTACACCATTTCTTATGCTTTAGCCTCCAGCCCCCTAATCATATTTGTTGCTCTTGTCTGCACTCTTTCTAGAGTCTCAATTGGTGAAAATTGATTACATATTGCAACTATCCATAATTTCATATTTGTAGCTCTGTTGACCTCTCCAGTTTACATAGGAAGCAGAGACACGTGCTAAAATTTCAAGGTCTAGGAACAGACACACATTCAGTTTAGTATTTAAACGTTTAAATATGAAATTTTCACAAATTGAACACGTTTTTTTTAAAACAGAAACAAAAGTTAACATGAGAGTGCTTGAAGGTTTTTTGTTTGTGGTTTTTTTTTTCTTCAAATGACTATCAGAAAAATCTGTGGGTTTTTCCTACAGGAACCCAGCACGATCTAAAGCCGGACTGGACTCCATTGGTGAAACTCCGCCAGAACGATAGCCCTATAAAACTATTATACATAATAGTGCGACTTCTTTGGGCTTCCTGGCAAGAAACTTTCAAAGGCTGAGAAAGTTCCAGGCAAATATTCTACGTGAGGCATTTGCCAAGAGGGATAACGAAAGCTTCAGCATCTATTTCCCCAAAGACGTTTGTTCATCAAGAGTTGCCTTTTTTTCTAAATTCTTTTGCTGAGAAATAACTGTCACCTCTCCTGTTATTGTCACGGTGTACTATACAGAACAAGAGAAACAAAGAGAAGAAGCCAAAAGGAAAAGAAAGAAGAAAAGTCTTGATAGTGGTGTTTTTTTGTTTTTTAAGGAAAAGTGAAGGGGGGGGGAACCCTGACTTCTGGTTTTGGAAGAAAGAGAAGGGCCAACTTTTTATATTAGAGTAACAGCTTTGAGATCAGCAGCTGTGGGATTACATGGCAGAGGTTTGTAAAAAAACGAACAGAATCAATAGCTGATGCTGTTCAAGAGAAAGGAAAAGAAAGCACAGCTAACTAGGCCAGATTGTAACAGTTCTGCAAGCAGCCACATTGCTCACCTTACAACAGCGCAACCCTGCAAATTATTAAATAATAAATCACAAACTGTCGAACAGACTTGGGTGGACAGAATGCGTTTGACTGTAAAGCAGACAGAGGACTATGAATTATTCACTTCTCAAGCAAAGATAAAACAAGCTGGGAAGAAGTGAGAGAAATTCTTCTAAATCTTTCCTCTGTGTGTGTGTGTGTGTTTGTGTACGTACGCCTGTGTGCACATTGCATGCATGTGTTGGAGAGAAAAGAACTTCCAACTGATAGAGTTGGAACTAAAATGAAGGAAATTGCTACAATGGAGGAGAAATACTGATGGAAAAGAAAGTGCCCTGGAATTAATAAGTCACATCTGAAAGTGTAACACCCATGCAAACGTGTATGAGAGTGTGTGGAAAGGATGAGCTGTGAGCTGTGAGCTTGTGTTGAGCATGAGCTGGGGTAGGGTGGCTTCTCTTGATGCTTCATCAAAGCAAACTGCCTTTGAGAACTATGTATTCCCATAAAATATATTTGCTTACAGGTAATCCTTGACTTACAATCATTCGTTTATAACAGCACTGAAAAATGTGACTTACACTCAGTGCTCACACTTATGACCATTCCGGTATCTCCACAATCATGTGATCACAGAGGGATAGCTTCAGAATCATGTGAAGTGATAGAGCCACTTTATACCGCCCTGGTGAGGCCACACTTGGAATGCTGCGTCCAGTTCTGGTCACCCCGATACAGAAAATATGTTGAGACCCTAGAAATTGTGTAGAGCAATAAAGATAATAAGGGGCCTGGGAGCGAAACCGTATTATCAATGTTTTAAGGAACTAGATATGTGTAGCCTAACAAAGAGAAGGACCAGGGGTGATATGATAGCAGTCTACCAGTACTTGAGGGGCTGTCAGAGAGAAGAGAGAGTTGACCTACAGTATCCACCAAGGCCAAGAATGCCAAGAAGATCATGAAAGAGCAATCCAACCTAGAATTAAGGAAAAGTTTCCTGACAATGAGAACAATTCATCAGTGGAACGGTTTACCTTCAGAAGTTGTGGATGCTCCATCACTGGAGGTTTTCAAGGAGAGACTGGACAGCCAGTTCAGAATGATGTAGGGTCTCCTGCCTGAGCAGGGGGTTGGACTAGAAGACCTCCAAGGTCTCATCCAACCTTATTATTTTGTGTCCTATATTCTATGATCAAAATCTGAGTGCTTGAAGGCCAGCCATATTTACGGCAGTGTTCTGGGGTCGTGTTAAGGAAGTACGTGGACAAAGAACTTGCAAATTGCAAAAACTGCTAACAGGCAGGTGTCCATCCTGAAGATGGAAAGATAAAGAGAAAACAATTACTTTGTTTTGCTAAGTAATTAATCAGGTGATCTGCTTGAGTTCTTTTTTAGGGATTCCATACCATATTTCAGTAAGAATTCCAAGGCCACCACAGAATTCAACACTGAAGAAGTATGATTGTGAGTCATGCAACAATAGATGGGTCTTCAATCTAATTATCACCAGTGAAAAAGACTTTTGTTTTGGAATATCTATCTTCTTTTCTTTGGCTGGAAATCCAGGTCTCTCCCCTTCTCTCCTCTTCTTAGCATCTGAATTCTGAGGTGGTTTTGTCAATTAGTAAAGACATGAATCTGAACTGATTATTTATAAAATATTTTACAGGAGAGGTTGTCTCAGACCATTGGAGAAATCATTTTTCTGGGAGGATAAAAAAATATCACATTATGCATCGGACTTACTTGAAAGCCTATGAAATTAGATTTTTTTTAAAAAAAAAATACAATCAGAATAAAACTTAATGACATGCTTTTTCACTGATGTTTAATTCAGAAAGGAAGTTAATGAAAACTTGCCTGCCTTAAACAGGAGAAAGAGAGGATTCCTTTGCTCTTAATAAGTTGTTTAAACTGAATTTCATAATGAAAAGCTAATTTGCCCGTAGCCACCAGAAAAATGTAAAACACCTTTAAATTATTGTGTACTTTTTTCAGAGTACCAAGTGCTATGTGACTTGTTTTAAAAAGACAAGCTACCCTTAGGCAAAATGAGACTATCTGATCAAGTTTAAATTCTAGATATTATCAGGGGCAGATTTCATAAATGACACTAAATATGGTTATGATCTTGAAAGGTGGGGATAATTTGAGCAGAAAAATTGAATTGTCCCATTTAATTGCCCTAAGGTGGATGGACATAGCCCTGAAGTGCCCAGGATTTGGGGGAGTTTAATCTAATCCAGCGGTTCTCAACCTATGGGTCGCGACCCCATTTGGGGTCGAACGACCGTTTCGCGGGGGTCGCCGGACACCGCAGTGCGCCATTTTTTTGGCCGTCGCGTGTGCGCTGCGCATGAGCGGTTCGGCATGGCGTGCCACGCATGCGTGGTTCGGCCCGTCGCGTCGCGCATGCACGGTTTGGGCCATCGCGTCGCACATGCGCGGTGCGGGTCGGGGTCGCGCCGCACGGGCGCGGTGCAGGTGGGGTCTCGACCTGAAAAAAGGTTGAGAACCACTGATCTAATCCACCATGGTCAGCTGAACCAAGGATTGACCAATGAGTTAAAAATGAGGATTATATGGTTTGTCCAACATGCCTTGACATATTGTCAACCTGATCACTTCAACATGAGATGTTTATTATTATTTC